>JANUWF010002522.1:0-42524 GCA_026120185.1 Voacanga thouarsii
CTTGTCACTTTCTTTTTCCTGTATATTTTCCTGACTTTTCTAGTTATTTCTTGTACTTTTCTTTTTCATACTATTTTCTTTACTTTTTGCTTATTTTTCTTTTCTAGTTTTTATGCTTTGGTGTGTTTCTTTTATGCAATGGAAGTATTTTCTTTCTTCTCTTTTTCCCTTTATTTTTGGTCCCGTGGCAATATTTCCTTGCTCTATTTGTTTGGCCATTGAGAACAATGTCCAGTTTAAGTGTGGGAGAGTAGTTAGAATGGGAATTCTTCTATGCTTCATTCTTCTTGAAATTCTTTGAACCTTGGAAATCTTCAATGCTTCATTCTTCTGAAATTCTTTGAACCTTTTGAGCAAAATTTTCAATTTTTTTTTTATTTTCAGAGCTTTCAAAATGTATTTTTAATGCATGTCTTTGTGCTAGATCATAGAGGATATGTTCTATATCATTTGTGGCTTATGCATGACTTTTTGCACGTACTTAGACTAAGTAGTTCTTGATCAAATATTTTACATTGTTCTTAAACCTGTTTTTCTACAAAAATTCATTGAGCATTCTAGAACTTACTTGAATTCCTCTCGAGGCGAAATAAGAAAGACATTCATGATTTAACTTAGGGATGATGGTAATAGGCCTTCTTTGAATAGTTTGAGCTTTTTAAGCTTACCTATTTTATATTATCCCTAGTGCCTATTTTGAGCCTAAATTGTTAATTTCTTTCTTAAACCCATTTTCATACTTTGTCCATTACTTCTTTCGAGAGTTTGATTTACCTTCCAAATCTTTGATTGCTCTTGATGGATAAAAGTACAAGTAGAAGAATTATGAGGGAGAATGCTTGTGTAAATGTCATGACTTGTTACTTTTAGTCATGCATCATGTGTTGAGTTGGAATTGTGAAAGGAGAAAGGAGGAAGAAAAAGAAAGATTAAGAAAAACAAAAAGCTACTAGAAAATGTTGAAAGAAAAAACTGAGAAACAAACAAAAGTAGCATTTGAAAAGAAGAGAAAAAGAAAGGAAAAGTGGAAAGAAAAAGAAAAGAAGAGCACAAGAAGAATGTTGGTTGAGTTGGAATAAGAATTGCTAAAATTTTGATGATCTTATGCAATATGATTGATGCGTTGAGAACTATGAATGAAAAGAATGCAAGATTTGCTTGAACTGTAATATGATTGCTATATAAGGTTATGGGTTTTTTATTGGTGTTGTAATAGGAGAGCAAGAAAAGTTTGGAATCTATTGGTAGATTTTGTTTATCCTTTTCTTGCAAACTCTCATCTTCTTTGATATTTGATTTTCCTATATCCTTCGTTTAACAGCTACATTACAAACCATTTAGCCTTACATTACAAGCTTAAAAGTCCTACTTGACCTAAGTAGAATCATGATATGTCTTGGATTAGTGGAGAGAGTGGATGAAAAGTAAGCTTATGGAATGCATTTTTTTTTTTTTAACTAAATTCTTCCCAATGGTTTGAGAATAATGTTAAGTGTTGGGATGGTTCTACTGGTCATTCTTCATATACACAAGTTTTGCATTTGTTATGAAAGGTATAGTAACATATGCTTTGTTGTCTTGACTAAAGAAAGCATTGGAAATATTATTTTGAAATCGATTGAGTGATTTTGTGAAAACTTGTGTTTTTCTACTTGTCTTTGATACTTTGTTTAAGGACAAGCAAAGAGCTAAGTATGGAGGAATGTGATAAGGCCTAAATTAGTCATATATTTCGTAGTTATTTGACGCCATTTTGTGATACATTTTGTGCAATAACAGGTCATATTCCTTCATATTTGAGATTTTACCTTTGAAAATGTATTTTGTGCATTATTTTAGATTTTATGGTTAAAATAAGGCAAAATCGTCGCTAAACAGACTAGAGGCGGCGCCGGCTAGGACAGGACAGGTGGCGCCAGCAATATGCTGTTGGCACGCACTTCGGGACAATGAAAAATTGGCAAAACAAAGGCTGAACAGAACACAGCTGGTGCTAGTTAGGAGCCTAGAGGCGGCACTGGATGCCACCTAGAAGAACTTGGCATAAAAATAGAGAAAAATCGACAAACAGACAGAGAGACAGAATGCAACCGGTGCCAGCCCTAGGCAGGACAGGGCAGCGCCGGCTGTGCACTAGTGTAGAGGTGGTGCCTCGATTTTCATGCGCGTTTTTGGCAATTTTTAGATTTTTGGTATTTTCTTACTTCTATTCGGCCAGAAACCCTAGAGGGATAAATTTAGGCACTTCTAAAGCCTATCAATAGAGCAAAACACAAAATCACTCAAGTTCAATGAGGAATTCATCAAATCAAGGAGGATTGTACAAGAGAATCTACGAAGGAAGAAGAATGAGGCTTGTCTATTAGTGCTTTCTTTTAACTTTGTTTTCTTTTCTTGAACAATGATGTATTAATTGTTTTATTGTAATTTGACATTGTTTTTTATATTCATGATTTTTAGAGTTACTTTGATCTTTTGATTAATTGATTGCTATTCTTGGTATTTAATTACTTATGCTAATTACAAGATTAATTTGTTATGTCTTTCTACTAACTTGCTTGGAAAAGGGGTTGATTGGGGTCTCAATTCATTAATTTCATATTTGTTGTCTATTAACTTGTTTAGAAAATGGGTTAATTGCTAAGCACTGGGTAATTAAAGGTTAATTGATGTCTGCCAGGATATGGATTCATTGGTCAATTTCATGTTTTAAATTTGCCAGGATATGGGGATTTAATCAAGGATTGTGTTTAATGCATCTTTTGGATGAATTAGTTGAGACAGGATATGTGATGCTAATTTGTCTAGAAAATAGTGATTTCATGGATTGGAAAAGAAGTGAATCTATCATAATCCTTCATGATGCCAAGAGAATGATTAGTTATAATAATGATTGGGTACTTTAAGGTCATGTTTGTCAAAATAATGGTTTGAGTTACATAATTCTCCATCCTTAACATGTATATATTCTTTTATTTTATTTTATTTTTTTTATTCTTTTTCACTTTATTGAGTCGGTTAAACAATGAAGGAAAAGTGATTACTGCGTACTTGTTCCTTGAGGATCGATACTCATTTTAAACCCTATGCTATGCTTAATGATGAGTACGCTTGCCCATATGTGTAATTTGGGGTTAACATTTTAATTTACTCTTGATTGGGAATGTGCTTATTTTTATATGATTTTTTATACCCAAATTCGTACACATCAAAATATTAAAATGCATCGTTCCAAACGGGTGCGACCATACCATCACTAATGCACCGGATCCTATCATAACTCTAAAATTAAACGTGCTTAGGCGAGAGCAGTAAAAGGATGGGTGACCCCCTGCGAAATCCGCGTGTTGCGCCCCTCTTTTCGCCTTTTTATTCCTTTTTTTCCTTTTTTCCCATTTCTCTAACATCCATTTCGATTTATTTCTTTTTGCCCCGTTAATATGTCCCTAACACGAGCTGCAATACATACAACATGGTTGTTTTTTTTTTGTTCATTTTTCTCATATCGTTTCAATCCAGCATCAAACCCGTGTAATATCCTACAAAGTTTACGACTATGTCCATATGTTTTGATTTATTTCATCCCTACCGATTTTCTCCATCCGACCCAATCCAATCCATCTTTCTGCAATTTGTTTTAGGCCAGAACCACTTTTCGGTTCGATTCTAACTCTCACAGATATTTGAATTCCCATAACTTCACATCCGAGCGGGTATTTTTTTACTATAATAGACGGTCATCCACTAAGTTTTCACTTTTTCTAACTATATTTTTTCATCCCGTTGTTCTACTTGTGCAAAAGTCTGATAACCGTCCTACTTTGTCATTATAAAAGATTAAAGCGCATTGTTCCAAACGGGTGCGATCATACCAGCACTAATACATTGGATCCCATTAGAACTCCAACGTTAAGCGTGCTTAGGTGAGAGTAGTACTAGGACGGAGACCCCCAGGGAAGTCCTCATGTTGCACCCCTCTTTTCGCCTTTTTGTCTCTTTTTTTTTTCCTTTTTCCCTATTTCTCATACAACCATTTTGATTTATTTCTTATTTGCTCCGTTAATATGTCCCTAAAGTGGACAGCAATTCGAAGCAAAGGAGTTTTTTGTTTTTTTTTTTTGTTTTTTTTTTTTTTTTTTTTTTTTTTTTTGCTCATTTTTCTTGCCTAGCTTCAACCTAGATCAAACCTGGGCTTTATCTTGCCAAGTTCGTGACTATATCCGTACATTCTTATTTATTTCATCCCTGATGATTTTTTTCATTCGAATCAGTCAAACTCACTTTCTACATTTCAATTTGAGTAGAAATCGCTTCTCGATTCGGTTATAACTCTCACAGATATATGAATTATCATAACTTCGCATCCGCGAGGGTTTTTTTTCTTATAATATATGATTATCTATTAAGTTTTCACTTTTCCTAACTTAATGTTTTCTTTCCGTTATTTCCCTTGTACAAAAGTCTGATAACCATCCTACTTTGTCATTATTAAAGATTAAAATGCATAGCACTAAATGGGTGGGACCATACCTGTACTAATGCACCGGATCCCATCAGAACTCCGAAGTTAAGCATGCATGGGCAAAAGTAGTACTAGGATGGGTGAACCCCTGGGAAGTCCTCGTGTTGTGCCCCTCTTTTTGCCTTCTTATTCCTTTTTTTCCCATTTATTCCCATTTCTATGGTATCCATTTCGATTTATTTCTTTTTTACCCCATTAATATATCCCTAATGCAGGCTACAATTCGATATAACTGGGTTTTTTTTTTTTTTGGTTCATTTTTCTCGTATCGTTTCAATCCAGATCCAACACGGGTTATATCCTGCTATGTTTGTGACTATGTCCGTACGTTCTGATTTATTTAGTCCCTACCGATTTTCTCCATCCAACCCGATCCAATCCAGCCTTCCCGCAAATCGATTCGAGCTTGAACCGATTCTCGCTTGGTTCGAATCTTATAGATATTTGAATTCCTCATAACTTCATATCCGAGTGGGTTTTTTTTTACTATGATATACGATCGTCCTTTAAGTTTCCACTTTTTCTAACTTTATTTTTTCTTCCCGTTATTCTCCTTGTGCAAAAGCCCAATAACCGTCCTACTTTGTAATTATAAAATATTAAAGCGCATCGTTCCAAACGGGTGCTATCGTACCAAGCACTAATGCACCGGATCCAATCGAACTCCAAAGTTAAACGTGCTTGGGCGAGAATAGTACTTGGATGTGTAACCCCTTGGAAGTCCTCGAGTTGCTCCCTCTTTACGCTCTTTTGTCTATTTTTTTCTTTTTCCCCATTTCTCGGACAGTACGTTTCGATTTATTTCTTATTTCATCCATTAATATGTCCCTAACGTGGACAGTTGTTCGAAGCAAAATGGAGTTTTTATTTATTTTTTTTGCTCATTTTTCTCGCCGGGCTTCAACCCAAATCAAACCCGTGTTATATCCGGCCAAGTTCATGACTATATCACTACATTCTTATTTATTTCGTCCTTGATGATTTCATCCATCCTGGTCAAATCCGCTTTGTACAATTCGATTCGGGCCAAAACCGTTTCTCGTTTCGATTGTAACTCTCACGGATATTTTAATTCTCATAACTTCGTGTCCGAGCGGATATTTTTTTCTTATAATATACGATCATCCATTAAGTTTTTGCTTCTCTAAGCTTTATTTTTTCTATCCACTAATCCCCTTGTGCAAAAGTCTGATAACCGTCCTACTTTGTCATGATAAAAGATTAAAGTGCATAGTACCAAACTAGTGCGACCATACCAGCCCTAATGCACCGGATCCCATTAGAAGTATGAAGTTAAGCGTGCATGGGTGAAAGTAGTACTATGATGGGTGACCCCCTGGGAAGTTCCCGTGTTGCAATCCTTTTTTCGCCTTTTTATTCCTTTTTCCCCACTTCTCTAACATCTGTTTGGATTTATTTCTTTTTTCCCCATTAATATGTCCCAAACACGGGCTGCAATCCGATACAATAGGGTTGTTTTTTTTTTTTTTTCATTTTTCTCATATCGTTTCAATCAAAATCAAACCCGAGTTAAATCCTATCAAATTTGCAACTATGTCTGTACGTTCTAATTTATTTCGTCCCTACCAATTTTCTTCATCTGACTCGATCCAACTCAGCTTTCTGCAATTCGTTTCAGGCTAAAATTGCTTCTCTGTTCGATTCTAACTCTCACGGATATTTGAATTCCCATAACTTCACATCCGAGTAGATATTTTTTTACTATAATACACGGTCGTCCATTAATTTTTCACTTTTTCTAATTTTATTTTTTCTCTCCATTATTCTCCTTGTGCATAAGTCTGATAACTGTCGTACTTTGTCTTTATAAAAGATTAAAGTGCATCGTTCCAAACGAGTGTGACCATACCAACACTAGTGCATTGGATTCCATCACAACTCCGAAGTTAAGCGTGCTTGGGCAAGAGTAGTACTAAGATAGGTGATCCCTTGGGAAGTCCTTGTGTTGCACCCTTTTTTTTCACCTTTTTGGCTCTTTTTTTTTTTTTTCCTATTTTCCCATTTCTCAAACAACCGTTTCGATTTATTTTTCATTTGCTCCGTTAATATGTCCCTAATGTAGACAGCAATTCAAAACAACAGAGTTTTTATTTTTTTTTATTTTTTGGCTCATTTTTCTCGCCTAGCTTCAACCCAGATCAAACCCGGCTATGTCCTGCCAAGTTCACAACTATATCTGTATGTTCTTATTTATTTCGTCCCTGACGATTTTTTTCATCCGACTCAATCAAACCCGCTTTTTGCAATTCGATTCGGGCGTAAGCCGCTTCTCAGTTCGGTTATAACTCTCACGGATATTTGAATTCTCAAAACTTCGCATCCGAGAGGGTTTTTTTTTTTTTCTTCTTATAATATACGATCGCCCATTAAGTTTTCACTTTCCTAACTTTATTTTTTCTTCCCATTTTTTGCCTTATACAAAAGTCTGATAACCATCCTACTTTGTCATTATAAATGATTAAAGAGCATAGCACAAAGTTAGTGTGACCATACCAACACTAATACACCGAATCCCATCAGAACTTCAAAGTTAAGCATGCTTGAGCAAAAGTAGTACTAGGATGGGTGACCCCCTAGGAAGTCCTCGTGTTGCGCCTCTCTTTTTGCCTTTTTATTCCTTTTTTTTTTCCCTTTCCTTTGACGTCCATTTCGATTTATTTCTTTTTTACCCTGTTAATATGTCCCTAACATGGGCAGCAATTCGATACAACTGGGTTTTTTTTTGTTTATTTTTCTCATATCGTTTCAATTCAGATCGAACCCCGATTATATCCTGCCAAGTTTGTGACTATGTCCGTACTTTTGATTTATTTCGTCCTTGCTGATTTTCTCTATCTGACCCGATCCAATCCAACTTTCTGCAAATCGATTCGGGTCGGAACCACTTCTCGGTTCGATTCTAACTCTCACGGATATTTGAATTTCTTATAACTTCGCATCCAAGTCGGTATTTTTTTACTATAATATACGGTCATCCTTTAAGTTTCCACTTTTTCTAACTTAATTTTTTCTACCCGTTATTCTCCCTGTGCAAAAGTCTGTTAACCGTCTTACTTTGTCAATATAAAATATTAAAACGCATCGTTCCAAACAAGTGCGACCATACTAGCACTAATGCACCGGATCCTATCAGAACTCTAAAGTTAAATGTGCTTGGGTGAGAGCAAGACTAGGATGGGTGACTTCCGGGATGTCCCCGTGTTGCACCCCTCTTTTCACCTTTTTCTCTCTATTTTTTTTTCCTATTTCCCCATTTCTCGGACAACTGTTTCGATTTATACCTTTTTTGCTCCATTAATATGTCCCTAAGGCGGAAAACAATTCAAAGCAACGGAGTTTTTATTTTTATTTTTTGGCTCATTTTTCTCGCGTGGCTTCAACCCAGATCAAACCCGGGCTATATCCTACCAAGTTTGCGACTATATCCGTACGTTCTTATTTATTTCGTCCCTAATGATATTTTTCATCCAACTTAGTCTGTAACACCCCACACCCTAGGTATCTAGATAGGCCAAGTTGTCACCTCGTCCAAAGGACCAAGAGTCTTTATAATGAGGTACAAAAGAAAAAAAAAACTGCTAAATAAAATTAAATGAATAATTTCATTACATCTAGAAGCAAAACTTAAACAAGACTGGAGGATCAAAATTAACAAACGTCTCTTGAAATAAATTCAAAACATAAATAAATAAATAAACTAGAGTTCATCTTGTAACGCTTCACCCTACTCAATATAAGCAATCCCCTAAAATCATGATATAAAAGGTGTGAGATTGACTTCTCAGTAAGTCCCGTATGTGCAAGTGTCAATTAGAACCATTTTGTGCATGCAA
This sequence comes from Voacanga thouarsii, assembly GCA_026120185.1. Taxonomy (NCBI): domain Eukaryota; kingdom Viridiplantae; phylum Streptophyta; class Magnoliopsida; order Gentianales; family Apocynaceae; genus Voacanga; species Voacanga thouarsii. Next base: position 8,377 of record JANUWF010002522.1, read on the forward strand.
GTTTATCCAAATCACAAAATCGCGTTTGTAAGTCAATTTCACCAATAACAGGTATACCAAAGAGGCTTGCTCGATAAATCCAAAACAATTCACAATAAATCCTCACTTCATCATATTCATAATTCATTAAATAGGGATTAGTAAATGATTCAATAATATAGTAACACAATCCATATCATGGTTACCACCATAATAGCTTCCCAATGTATTCTTTCAACAATGGGTAGTGAGGGATCCACCCACTAGGTGAGACACCCCTCCATCTCTACACCCAACATTCCGGTTGTCCACTCTAGATCAATAATGTCCACATGGACCAATTTTTCTAGCTCAGACGGCCTGACTAAGTAGTACTATCGCCTCTTTAAGTTGAGTTTATCTTCTAGAGGCGGCCTCTTACTAGAAGACTCACTCTTGCTCTTCGAGACTAGTACCACTATCCTACCCTCGCTGATTATGCAACGCTCCTCAATTAGGGGCAGAATCATTTTCCCTTTTCTAAAGTCTTTGAATAGTTTGATTGCAAAACGTAATTTTTGTAATAGCATTGTCAAATCGTTTGACAATAGTGTAAGAAATCGTTTTTAAGTTTGAATAATTAAAATTTAGTAAATTTGTTTTGAAAATAAAACATCCACGTTTCCAATCCAAGTATCACAACAATCCAGCATAACTCATCATTTTTAGTCAAGTCTCAATCCTTGTGTCAAAACATCATATTGACATCAATTCCAAATAACATTATAAAAATTGCTTGCAAACATATAACTTGTATCAAAACAATTATGCAGGGACTTACTTGGATAAATCACAGCTAGATCCAACTCAATCGATTGCTCTTATTTCCACTCATTCCTTATATAGAGCAAATAATCCCACAATTAAGATTTATTCATTCCATCTATTATTTCATATAATATGGCTCTCCATGATCTCATTAATCACCTAGTTAAACCATAGTATCTAAGTACTTCAATTCATTAAATCACACTTATAACTTCCCTTTACTATTCTATTGATCATAACCATGCATTGATCTAGATCAACTCACCATATGACAACTCCTATATCCAATTAACATAAAATCATCATAAACAGTCCCATAAACATTTAAATATCTCATCTTTGTCTATTTAGCATAGATCTAGATTCATCATGATAAGATACATCAATGTCCTATCTCATACATGCTTTATCTATAGCTTACATCAACATATTCATCAATCAAATTTATTTCTACTTTCATGCTAGACTCCATAAGCATTCTTAAGCTAATATTTTAAATTTTAAGACCATTTAAATCAGTAAAGATAGGATATTGATTACCTCTAAGTGATTTAGACTTAAAACACGGCAACTCCTTGTTGACTAGCTTGAGTTCAATCGATAGTTGAAGAGTTCGTCCCCTTGGATGACCTTGATCAAAACTCACCAAGGAAGGGATAAAATTAGTCCCTTATGGACGTGATTTAAGGAAGGAAAAAAAAAGGAAAAGAATGGAGTAAGAGATGAATAGAAGAGTTGAAAATAGATTACCTTGTAGAGAGTTTCGGTTTTGGCTTTGTTTTTGGGGTAAGTTGGCTGAATTTTGGAGCAGGTTGAATGCTGGTTTTTTTGTGAGTTTGAGGGGCTAAAAGGGTGGGAATTTTCATGGTTTGCTGGATAGAAAAGTCTAGGGTTTGGTGTTTAGGTATTTGAAGGAGTTCTACCTTGCTATGGAGTCTTGATTACAAGAGAAAAGTTGGACAGCTTAGGTTCTTCTATGGGTGCCGAAATTGGACAGAAGTTTAGAGCTGATTGCTGCTGTATTTTTGTAGCTTAGGATGGCCAAAATTCTGAACAGAAAGTGGGAGGAAAATTTGGACAGAATGAGAGAAGAAATCTAGTTGGTTTTGGTCTCTATAGTTGTGAAAACAAGAGAAGGAAAAGAAGTCTTTGTGTAGCTGTGTTTTGCTCGCTAGTTGGAGGAGTTTTTGTGTAGGTTTTTGCTGAAAATTTCGTGCAAAATAGGGATGGTTTTGGCTGAAATTCTGAAGGAATTGGAGGGGAATTTCTAGTATTTTTTTGGCTAAAACAAAGTCCTAGTTGGTTAAGGTTTTCTTGGTGAACCCTAGCTAAGTTTTGGAGAGTTTTAGTTGAACTATATTTGCTCTAAATGTGGCAGCAGCTTGGAGGAAATTTTCTAGAAAAATATGTGAAGAAATTAGGTTATCTACTTAAGAATTAATTTAATTAATTCCCTATTTTAATTTGAGTAATTTTTAAATAGTTAATAAATAATTATATTGTAAAGAAAATTCTAGTTTCCTAATTCCTTGAAGCTACCGAAATTTTCTTCCTTTTTCATCCTAAATTTTTGAAAATTATCATCTTATCCAAGAGGATAAATACTTCATTTAAAATCCAGATTTTATCCTTTTATTTTCTTTTTAAAAATTATCTAAAGAAAATTAAAATATGGAGATTTATCCCTTAAAAAATTGCGGCTACTACATTCAAACCGATTGTATATATTCCTATATTCTATCTCCTAGTATATTACCTAGATATAGCTTTCAAAAATCTAGATTAGTAATCTTTAAAATTCTCTAAAAGATTATAATAAGATCTTAGGAACAAAATTTTAATTTACTCTCAAATATTTTATAAAATAATTTCCAAGATAAATCACACTCCTAATTTTTTGGAAATTGGTTTTCAAGGTGGCGGCAACCCTAGGGTGTTTCAGCCCAGCGAAAAAAAGTTAGGGAAGAAGAAAACAAAAGAAAGGAAAGAATTTGAAGTAGCTAGGAATCGAACTCAAGATGACCAAGAATTAATTTCCAAGCTTTATCCACTAATCCACACTAATTCTTGGTAAATATTCTCCAAATAAATCTCCTTGATTCCTACTCACTTGCTCCAACCCTTTTTCTAATAAATTCTCCTCAATAAAATAAAACTCAACTAACACAAATAACACAACCACTTCAAGAGCAAATTAATTCGTGCAACAACAACTGATATTTTCATGAAAATAGTTCAAATCATCAAAGGTAGTGTAAAATACTGTGACATGCATGATTTTTTCCCACATACTAAAGGTGGTCTAATACGGGATATTACACGGTTAAACCCTCTTTTGGCAATTCGATTCGGGTAGAAATTGCTTCTCGATTCGGTTATAAAGCTCACGGATATTTGAATTCTCATAACTTCGTGATAGGAGCTAAATTAATCATATTTTTCTTATTTGAGGTTCTTTTGTGATATATTTTATTCAATAACTAGTCATATTCCTTTATATTTGAGATTTTACACTTGGAAAGGTGTTTGGTTCATTATTTCAGATTTTTAGGGTAAAACGAAATAAAAACGTCACAAAACAGAGGAGAGGCGGCACTAGCTAGGGCCCTAGAACCGATGCCGGCCCTGCACTGGATTACATGAACTTTGAAGTGACAGAAAAATTATTAAAACAGAGCGGAACAAAGGGGAACCGGCGTTAGCTCCAAGAGTCAAGGCGGCGCCGGCTGCATTCTGGTTTTCATTGTGCAAAATTTGAAAAAAAATCAGCGAACAAGTAGAAAAGCAGAACACAGCCGACACCGGGTCCGACAGCCAAGACGACGCCGACTGTGCCCTAAAGCTAGGGCGATGCTTGATTTTTTCTACATGATTTTTGGTAATCTGTGAAATTTTAGTATCTTCCAACTTCTACTCGGCCAAGAACTTTGTACCTACGAGTTTAGGCACTTCCTAAACATATAAATAGATGAAAAACACAAGGGAAAAGGGGAGAGAATTCATTGATCATTATAGAAAATCACTCAATTCAACGAGGAATTCTTCAATTCAAGGAGGGTTGTGCAAGAAGATTTTCAAAGGAAGAAGAATGAGACTTGTCTATGAGTTCTTTCTTTTACTTTGTTTTCTTTTTCTTGGACAATGATATGTTTATTGTTTTATTGTAATTTGACATTATTTTATATATTCATGAATTTAGAGTTATTTTGATCTTTTGATTAATTGATTGTTATTCTCAGTATTTAATTACTTGTGCTTATTAGAAGATTGGTTGATTGTTTTTGTCCATTAACTTGCTTGGGAAAGGGGTTGATGGTGGTTTCAATTTGATTAATTTCATATCTGTTATCTCTTAACTTACTTGAGTTAGGGGTTAATTGATAAGAACTGGTAATTAAAGGTTAATTGATGTCTGCCAGAGTATGGATTCATTGGTTAATTTTATGTTTTAAGTTTGCCAGAGTATGGAAATTTAATCAAGGATCGGGTTTAATGCATCTTTTGGGTAAGACTGGTTGAGACAAAGTATATGATACTAAGTTACCTAGAAGATAGGGGTTCATGGATTGGGAAAGAAGTGGGTCTACTTTAATCCTTAATGATGCCAAGAGAATAGTTTATTATGACAAAAGTTGGATACTTTAAGATCATGCTTGTCAGAACAATGGCTTAAGTTACATAATTCTACATCCTTGACATATATATTTTTTTTTTCTTTATTTTTCTTTTTATTTCTTGTTCACTTTATCGAGTTGGTTAGACAATGAAAGAAATGTGATTAATGTCTACTTGTTCCTAGAGGATCGACACTCATTTGAACCCTATGTTCGGTTAATGATGAGTACGCTTACCCATATGTGTGATTTGGGTTGAACGTTTTATTGTTTGGTGCAAGCATTTTCTCCAAAATTGATTTGAAATCTAGTAATCACCAAATTTGGATTAGGGAGGGGGAAAATGGAAAATGGCTTTCAAAACTAAACAAGGATTTTATGAGTGGCTTATTATGCCATTTGAGTTATCTAATGCTCCTAGTACCTTTATGCATTTAATGTATCATGTTTTAAGAGAATTTATTGAGAAATTTGTTGTTGTGTATTTTGATGATATTTTAATTTATAGCAAGTCATAGGTGGATCATTTAATTCATCTTCAATGTAGGCTTGTTGCACTTAGAAGGGAAAGATTGTATACTAACTTAGAAAAATGCTCTTTTGTTTGGAAAGGATTACATTTCTTGGGTATATTGTGAGTGCAAAGGGGATTGATGTTGATGAGGGAAAAGTGAAAGCCATCTAAGATTGGCCCACTCCTAGTACTATTATCCAAGTTCATAGCTTCCATGGGCTAGTTAGCTTCTATAGGAGATTCATCAAAAACTTTAGCATCCTAGTAGCCCCACTAACTGAAGTGGTGAAGAAAATGTGGGATACAAATGGGAGGAAGCCCAATAATAAGCCTTTCAAACCCTTAAAGATCAATTGAGGCAAGCCCCAATTCTCATCCTACCAAACTTTGAGAAAGCATTTGACATAGAGTGTGATGTAAGTGGGGTAGGGATAGGTGCTAAGATCAAAAACCCATTACGTATTTTAGTGAGAAATTGTCTGAGGCAGCCACCAATTACTCCACCTATGACAAAGAACTTTTTGCCTTGGTGAGGACTTTAGAATTTTGGTAATATTACCTATTGCCAAGAGAGCTTGTGATCCACACCGACCATGAAACCCTTAAGCACTTCAAAAGCTAAAAAAACTTAAACAAAAGGCATGTAAGGTGGATGGAGTTCATTGGGACATTTTCTTATGTCATTCAATATAAAAAGGGTAAAGATAATGCAGTTGTGGACGCGCTATCTCGAAGGTATGCACTTTTAAACTCTTTGGATGCTAAAATTCTAGGTTTTGAGCTTGTGAGGGGATTGTATGAAAATGATGAGGAGTTTGGGAAAATCTTTCATGCTTATGAAAAATGTGCATTTGCTAAATACTATAGGCATGACGGATTTTTGTTTTGAGAATCCGGACTTTGTGTGCCAAAATGGTCCATTAGGCAATTTCTAGTCAAGGAGGCCCATAGTGGGGGACTAATGGGACATTTTGGTATTGCAAAAATCTTAGGCACACTTAAAGAACACTTCTTTTGGCCCAAAATTACAAGGGATGCAGAAAAATATTGTTCCCAATGCATAACATGTAGGTGAGCTAAATCTAAGTCACTTCCACATGGACTGTACACTCCTTTGTCCATTCCAAATGCCACTTGGGTTGATATTTTCATAGATTTTATTTTAAGGTTACCTAGATCTAAAAGGGGCAAGGACTTCATATTTGTGGTTGTTGATAGATTTTCAAAAATAACTCATTTTGTGGCTTACTCCAAAACTAATGATGCTTCATATATTGCATATTTATTCTTTAAGGAGGTGGTAAGTGTTGGATTGTATGCCCTCTTAGACTAGGTTTCTATTGTAAAATCGAATATTTTAATAAAAGAATTTATTTTCAGAAATTGTTTGTGAATTTACTTTTTGTTTGTGCACAATTTTCGTTTGAAACAAACCCATTATGTTTAAATAAGTAATCCATGTGAATAGTAGTCTTTCACAGTAAGGTATGGATCACGGGTTATTTAACACATAAACATTTGTTCTTAACCTATTGATGAGACTGGGAATCTCATCATGTTTAGGTTATTATGTTATGAATTCCGAAAGGGGAATGGCTTACCTTTAGTCAGTGAGTAGTCCACTCACTTCATGACATAAGCGTATTTCGAATACGTAGGACAGGACCTGTAGTAGTGGTTTCTAAAAGTACTATATGATAGAAACTTAGACTACTACCGCTACAGCGTGGACTAGTACTCTACGACTTGAGTATGAGTTTGTGGTCTGACGAAGCTGGAAGCATATGTTTTGATATGCTATAGTTGAGGTTCTATAGTAAAACCAATATACTTGTATATTGGGTATATGTAACTAGTTAATAAAGACAAACTTGTACAAGATAGTTTCTGCACTATATCACCCCTTGTGGTTGTCCAATGGTCTAAACTGTCCAGGGCCCTGGGAAACATGACTCGGATGTTTGCTTTAGGGTAGCTCCCTTGGAAAGAGGAAACACTCCAGGAAGTCGTGGATCATTGGACTAGAAGCCTAAGGATGGTAGATGTCATTTAGAAGGGTGTTAGTACACTTATTCCTCTCTAAATGTACGGCGATGTTAGAGGGGTATTTTAATCATTTCACCTTAGGTCAGAGACTTTGCTAATGCAGCATTGTCCTTGGGGTCAATATTTCCTTATGGTGATATTAGGAAATATTTAAAATGTAAAATACAGCTATTTATATAGCAGGGGTATTTTGGTCATTTTAGCAGCCAAGGCGATGTGTCTTTTTGGTCCTCAAAATAGCTCGTAAGTCCTAACTAATTTTGGGTTGAGGAATTGGTCTCAGTTCAAGAGGATTTTATTTTATTTTGTTTTATTCAGGATGTCTAATTTATTATTAGGCTGGAATAAAATAAATAAATAAATAAAATAAAAATAGGAGTTGAGAGAAATTAATTATCTGGTTTAATTGGTTAATTAATTATTCAGGGCCTAGGTCCAGTATGAATAATTAGGAAATTAACTTGGGCTTAAACTAGGAAAAATAATTAATGCTTAATTATTTATTAGGCTATTTATATAAGCTCAAGAAATAAATAATTAAAGATTAATTATTTTGGTTCATTTGGGCTCATTAATTATTTATTGAGTTATTTATATAAGCCCAGGAAATAAATAATTAATGTTTATTATTTTGGGCCTTTTGGGTCCAAGAGAAATAATAAATATTATTTCGGCCCAATAGCTTGGACCGTAGGATTTTTTCCAGATACGGTTAAGAAGAGTTTAGGGTTAAGCCAAACTTATTCTCAGGATAACATCCGGGTGTTTGAAATATGATATTCCGGGGGATATGTTTATCAGATAATGAAAGACCTAGTTTTGGCTAACCAATAAACAAGTCTCTGGTAGAAGAAAAACCCTAATCTCCCTAACACAACTGAGACTCACGTCCCTCTCTCTCTTGTTCACGCCTCCCTCTTCTCTGTTATTTCTCCTTGGAGCTTTGCTAACCAATAGCAAGAGAACCAAGGGGAATTGAGACCATTCTTCTTCTCCGTTGTGTTCACCAACTAAAGGTTGGGCTGTGGTATATTCTGAGAGCTGAAAGGCTTGGCGTTCATGCAAACAAGGTGAAGTAGGAGGCTAGCGGGTTTTCAACCGGAAGCTTCTTCGAGTGGGCAAGGCGAAGCGATTCCTGTCATTCAAGCCACTCCTACTCAACCTAGTAGGCTTAGAGCGCGCAAAGGTATGATCTTTACGCTTCCATATGGCTTTTAAGGCTCGCGTTTTTTTTTTCCTCTGTTTTTTTTTTTTTTTTCGTTGGTGCATGCTTCCTCTGTTTTTCCGTCCCTCAGTAAGGATGCATGGAATCCCAATGACTATTGTGTCTGATGGGGACACTAAATTTCTTAACCATTTTTTGAGGCTCTTGTGGAATAAACTTGGCACTAATCTTTTGTTTTCCACAGCTTGTTACCCCCAAACGGATGGGCAAATGGATGTGGTCAACCGAAAATTCACCCAACTCTTGAGGACTATTATCAAGAAAAACTTAAAGAATTGAGAAGAGTGCTTACCCTATATTGAGTTTGCTTACAACCGGGCTATCCATTTCACTACTTCTTATTCTCCTTTTGAAGTTGTATATGATTTTAATCCTCTAACGCCTTTGGACTTGATTCCTTTGCCTGTAGGAGAACACATGAACCTTAACGGGGCCAAGAAAGTAGAATTAGTGAAGGCACTCCATGAAAAAGTAAAGGCAGCCATCACAAAGCAAAATAAAGATATTATCTTTAAGCGTAACTAATGGAGGAAACTGATTTCATTTGAGCCTAGCGATTGGATTTAGGTGCACCTTCATAAGGAGAGATTTCCTATCCAAAGGAGAAGTAAGTTAGACCCAAAAGGCGATAGACCGTCTCTAATCATTGGCTCAGTTGGAGATAATGCCCACAAGATTGACTTATCTGGTGAGTATAAAGTCAGTGCTACATTCAATGTTAGTGACTTAACTTCTTTTAATATAGGTGATGATTTGTGAAAGAATCAACTTCAAGAAGGGGGAAATGATAGGAATCAAGCCAACCAAACCGCTAAAACTCAAAAAGGCGGAACGACAATGTAAGTGTGAAACCCCACCTAAAGCCAACCCTAGAGTAAGGGGATCGAGATGCATATCATATCATTTTGCATGGATATATATATATTTTTGAATGATTTTATGTGCTTTAGAATTATGATTTATAAGTTAAAAGGCTTAGTTATGCTTATTGAGTAGAAAGGGTAAAATGGTAATTTTGCTTGAGGTCAAAATAGAAGGATAATTTGAGGATTAAATAAAAATAATATTTGGGTAAGAAAATAAGAACAAGAGTTAGTGTGGTTAAGTGGTTAGAGCTTTGTGATTTAATCTCTAAGGTCTTGAGTTCAAATCCCATCATTTAAGTTTTTATCATGATTATCTTAGTTAAATTTGAATTTTTGTTTTCTTTCATTCCTTAAAGATAGGAATGTTGTCTTAGGGAAGACATAAAGAGAATGTCCTAATCCTATCATCATCTCCTAAAAAGAATTCTAGAGGAATTCTTGTCCTTTTATTACCTCTATCTTGTCCTAACCTCTTCACCAATAAAATTTGTTCAAATTTTATCAAAATTCATGTTTTTAATTCCAGAAAATTCAGCAAGGATTCTTGGTCTTTGAATTTTGAAAATAAATCTTGGAAGTTGGAGAATTGACTGAAAATAGAAGAGGAGTTAGGGAAGGTTCCCAAGAGAAATTAATCTCCATGGTTGAACCTTCAAACTCCACTCCATAGTGTTCATATTCTTCATGAAAGAAATCTAGAAATTTTTCAGATTCTTGAGCAGCCTAACCTTCGAAAATCACAGCCATCTTTCTTACTCATTTGCTGCTAGAAAAATGGCTAATTTATTCAGCTTGAAGACTGAAATTCCTATGCAAAATCGGACTACACAAACTAGGAAAAATTCAGGCGATTTCGCTGCATAGCAGCCTAGAAATGGAGCTGTTTTCTTCTGTCATCAACTCAAAAATATTCCTCTGCTTTTCCTCCATAAAAAAGGCTAGAAACTAGCCTTAAATGACCTTCAAACACCTCTCAAAAGCCTCTACAAATTGGGCTGAAGAAGTGCAGAAATTCTGCACAAAAAAATGCGAGATACATTCGAACCTTAAACACCATGAAACCAGAAATTTCCAGCTTTGTTCCCTTAGGCCTAAACCGAAGAAACCACCCTCAAACCTCTGTAAAATGACCTTTGTTCAGCCATGAACTAAACACCATTAGCCTCTCCACTTACCTTGCACACCTGGACTCCATAACCACACCTCAAATGTCTCCTAAGATCACTCCATTTAAACTACAATTTGAACTTCAAAAATTTCCAACATTTGCTCCATGAAAACACCCTTGTATTAGGCTTTTTAACCAGAAATTTCTCTGCCATTGAGCTCTGAATTTTGGCCAGCCTTAAAGCTCCATCAATCTCCATTCATTTCAGCAAAACTAAACAGTCCAGCCAGCTCCATTGCAACTCCAAGAAACCTCCATCAAGCAAACACCATTAACATATCCTATACCTCAAACCACTCCTCAAATCTCTCCATTTGAATTTCAAACAACCAGATTTTTCTCTTCCTCTCTAAGCTAAAAACCAAAATCCCTGAACTCCCTCAACCATTCGGCCAGCACTCTCCAAAAATTCGTGCACAACCTTTCTCAAATTCTCTCCATTTTCACCAAGAACACACACTACCTTTCTTCAAGCCAAAACCCACTTTAAACACCTCCAATGCCTCTCAAAAACTCCAGAATACTCCTACATACTCCTTAGAGTTCATTTCTGGAATTTATAAAATCAAATCTCGAAAATAAAATTTGGCATTCGGATCAAAACCAGTTTTCTTTCTTGAAGTCTCAAGAACATCATCAAGGTAATCAAGAACAACTCTTTTGTACATCTTATTCCATTCAACCTATAACGTATCATGCTAATGCTCTCTCTCTCTCTCTCTCTCTCTCTCTCTCTCTCTCTCTCTCTCTCTCTCTCTCTCTCTCTCTCAGCCGAAATGGTGGATTGCAACCATGGCTATTTTTCTTCTCTCATGGATGATTCAAGACTCACAATCGCGTGGACCTTCTTGAATCTTCATCAAAGTAAACATCAATCAAGTATTTTTCCTTAATTAGTCTTTTTAATTCTGAATTCATGTCTCTTAGATGTTGATAGGGAGAATAGAATATGAATGGGGGATTGAGTGTATGCATATGAATGAAAAGGTTGAGATTAGGACATGAGAATGATTGATCATGTTTAAGCTAAATGGATTTTCTTGAGAATCAATGTATGATCATCGTGTCTTAAGAGAATTATGATTGTTTAAGCATGCTAGATGTTATGACACATTTGGTGAATATGATTTTTATGTTCTTATCTCATTTGAAGCCATGATTATAATTATGCTTAGTAAAGAATTGGCCATGTGATAGTATGTATGGATTTAAGCCTATATTCATGAATGGATTAGTTTGTTGTTTGCTGTTGGAGAATGTGTTCGGGATTCTTGTTAGCAATAGGAAAATTATGATTATGATCTTGCTGATCGTAGGTTATTTTAAATAGCAAATTTTATTTCCTTGATTAAAACTATTACTATATTTTTCTCTAAGGATTTTGAAATTTCTAGGAAGTTTTGGAAATGGCACATTAGATGAAATATTGATATTTTACTAGTCAACTAAATAATATCTTTTATTAAAAAGAATATATATATATATATGGTCTTTTATATAAGTAATAATAATAAATAAAATATTAATGACCTTGTAGACCATAGTTCAAACTTTTACCTATATTCATAAATATTATTTATATTAAAATTTATTTCTTATCTATTAATCAAAATTTAATATAATTCCTTTATTATTAATTTTATATAGTGCTAATTATTTATTATCTATTAAATATTAATTAATATTTAAAAATTACCATTTATTAGTATCATCTAGGACTTAGGATTATTCAATAATTATACCCTACTTTATTTATTAATAATAGTACTCAAGATTTATTATTTGAACCTATAACTTATTAGTAATTATTTTACAACCCCTAGTTATTTTAACTTATCAAGCTAGATCTATTTTATAAAATTCTTTATTATCTAGCCTTAAAGCTTAGGACATTAAGGTCATGATTATAATTAGTTGTATTAGGATTATTTGTGTAAGTGAATATAGCTCGAGTATAACCTTATGTCTTGTGTTTACCCCAGACGGGGTTAGGTCAGCCTTGGAAGATTTTTTAATTCAAGCAAGCAAAGGATCAGGTAAGCTTCTGCATGGAATTATTTGAAGACCAAAAATTACTATGGCAAGCCAAATGTGATGTATATGGACATTCATTTTGTAAAGGCAATTAAGGACGGTTTCCCTTTTTATTTCAATCAAGCAAATCATTTGAAAATTAAACAAGCAGTTTTACACAAAATAGTAATCTCTTTCTAAAACCCAACTTTGCCAAGAATTATAGAAACCCTTAATTACTATTTTCATGTAAATCAATGCATGATCAATTTTCTCCCAAGTGGGACAATCAACGTTGAGCACTTAATAAAGATAGGCTAGTAGTACTAATTTTGAAGATCAAGAGCGAGTCTTTTAGCAGGAGGCCACCTCCAGAAAATGAACTCAACTTGCAGAAGCAATAATACTACTTAGTCAGGCCGTCCGAGCTAGCAAGTTTCAGTCAAGTGGACTGTGTATTTCTGGAGTAGACAACCGGTAAGTTTGGGTGTAGAGATGGAGGAGTATCTCACCCGGTACGCCGTACACCTACCTTTTGTCAGCATGCTCAATGTGTGGCAGTCTGACCGGTAGTATGCTCAACGTGTGGCATACTGACCATCTGGTCATGGGGCCCAACGTGTGGTAACCCATGGTTACCCCTTTGAGTGGTTGTATTTATTGTGCACATGTATGGTTTGAAAAGCAAAACACCACTCTTTATTTTCAACATTTATTTAATGTTTGCCAGCACTTTTTCTTATGAAACTTTTACAACTTGCATACATGAACTGTTTTACATAAAACACTCAAAGCACACATGGGCTTACTGACATTTTTATCTCTTCACCTTTTATGCCATATTTTCAGGTCAATCCTGCTGTGGAGGTTAATAGCTAGATTTGTTGCCTATGCTTTGAAGACTTTGTGTTATTTCTCTTATGTTATGTTTTGAGAGATGGTAGCAAGCGATTTATTTTGGATTTGTTCATGCATTTTTGGGCTGTAATAAGATTAATTTTAAAGTACTGCTTTTATGTGACCTAGTTATAAAAATCCCTTGTCCTATGGACGGGGCGACATCCCCAGCCCTGTTGGGCCTAGGTAGTGAAGTGTTACAGTAAGGGCCAATGACAAGGGCAAGGATCAAGAGACTCCAAGGCGATATCCAATTGTTCCTACAATCTACTTGATGATAGAAGGGATTTGGAGTAAAGAAAGTAGCTGTGAACTCAATTTGATGAACATCCAAGTGGAATTCCAACAACAGCCCATGCCTACACCAACCGAGAGAGAAAATGTTGAATTCCAGCTTTCAGCTTCAACTTGGCACTGGCCCCAAGGCATACCTGGTGCCAGGTACAATCTGCCAGCCAAAACACTGGAATTCCAATGCTGACCTAGCGCTAGGTCTAGCACAGCTCCTGGTGCTGGGTCTAGTCGGGTAGGACCCCCTGTTTTGCCGATTTTCACAATTTTCTCCACATTTCTTTTATTTTAAACACTTTTTAAAGACCCTTTTAGCCCTTAAATTGTCTTGGGGACTTAGTAGTTACTTAGCTAGGGATAGGGTAGTATAAATACAACTTTTTTGTGATTTGACAATTCAATTAATCATACTTTATTTCAAATTGTGAAAAGAGAGCTTTGAGAGGGTTAACCTCCTTGTTCATCTTCTTCAGGACCTTGCTTAGGGTTAAGTCCTCCCTATGTATAAGTCTCTAAAATCTAGGGATAATCCAACGTGGTTTCTTTTGATTAGGTTTTAGTTACTTTGTTCTTCTAAGGTTTTATCTTGAATTTCCATTGCTTAGGTACCTATAGTTCTGCTTCTCTTGTTCTTGATTTTTTTTTTTTTTTTTTTTGTTATGTCAAGGGTATTTAGGTGAATCTATAGTGGTTCTTGCCATATTTCTTGTGGGTCTTTGCTGCTTTGTTCCTCAATGGTTTGCTAGGGAATAGTTAGATAATTTTCTTTCTTCTTTGTCACAAATTTTTACTATTTGGGTTATATTTGTTTAGCCAAGGGTTTTATCCATTCGTTTGTCTTTGTTCCACAAATTTAGTCATTCATATCAATATTTGTGGGATTATTTAATTGTAAAAGCTTATTGAATAAGCTTAAGAACTATCTATTTAATTAAATCAACCAATAGAAAAATGGCTGAAAATTGGATAGCCGATAATAGATGACTTTGTGACCAGTCTTTGTCACAATTTGGACCATGAAATGGCGGTGGAAGCTGTATTTCAATAGCTAACAATGGACAGCAAGAATAGAGAAAGAAGAGAGAAAGAACAAGAAAGAAAAGCTAGAGAAAAATAGGGAGAAGAAGAAAAATGAGAGAGAAAGAAAAAAGTGTGTGTGTGTGTGTGTGTGTGTGTTCTTGGAGCAATTCAAGCTTGAAGAATCACACAAATGAGGTAAAAAGCTATACTTCATGAATTAAAGTTGTAGATTTTATTGCATGCATCATTATGGTATGAATACTGTTGAAAAAATATGAAAGTTAGGATTTTGTCTAGCATGATTTCTATGTTTGGAGAAGATTGGTGTGTATATATGTGTGCTGGTTTTTTTTAGGGTTTATATACTATATTTTATAAGGTATATGAAGGTGTTTTAATGGTGGTTTGTGTAACACCCCTCTACCTAGGCCCGCCAGGGCTAGGGATGTCGCCCCGTCCAAAGGACAAGGGGTTTTTATAACCAGGTCATACAAATACAATAGCGGAATAAAAATGATACTTGAACTTAAAAATTTATTACATCCCAAAAATAAATCCAAGAATACTAACAACAAATCCATAATAAAATTTATCCACTCTCATCTCCCCAAAACATTACACAAAATAAATTATTAGAAAATCTTTCAAAGCGAGCAATATCTAGAAACTCATCCCCACAAGCAGGATCGACCTGAAATCATGGTAAAAATGGTGGTGAGACAGAAATCTCAATAAGTCGATGTGTGCTTAAGTATCGGGAGAAAACAGTTCATGAATGCAAAGTATAAAATTCTTTATAAGAGATCACTGGCAAGCAGTAAACATTAGTTAAAAGAAAGAGTGGTGTTTTGGCTTTTCCAACCATAAATAATCAATAAAATCAACCACTCAAAAGAAATGATCATAGGTTACCACACGTTGGGCCCCATAACCGCATGGTCAGCATGCCACACTTTGTGCATACTGCCAGTCAGAATGTCACACTTTGTGCAGACTAACAAAAGTAGATGATCGGCCTATTAAGCAAGATACTCCTCCTTCTCTATACCCAAACAACAACCGGGTGTCCATTCCGGCAAAACACAGTCACTTGACCGAAAGAGAACACTGCTAGTTCGGACCGAACACGACCTCATCGGATCGACGTCCTATCCAGGAAGGACTCACCCCTCAGAGGTGGCCACCTACTGAGAGACTTACCCTAACCCCTCAAAGACTAGCCCTAATAGTCCACCCTTATTGAGTACTCAACGACATTTCCCTCTTAGGATAAAATGAACAAAACACTGTTCCACATGAAAATGGCAATTAAGGGTTCCCAAAGTCTTTATCAAAATCAGTTTTGGAAAGAATTTTGAGATTGAGTAAATCTTCCTATTAATTTTCAAATAAATTGTTTGTCTAAAATAGGTAAGAAGTTAATCCTCAATTGCCCTTGCAAAATTGAGTGTCCATGCACTCTACATTTAGCTTGCCATAATAAACATGTTTCATCAATCAGGTTTTATGCAAGAGCTTACTTGATTCTTGCTCACAATATAAGGTCTCCAACAGCTAACCTAACCCCACATGGGCAAATACAAACCACAATCAAACTCAAGCCAAAATCTACTTTCTCAATTTAAAACAACTCAACTCATTACCACCATGATCCTACTGTCTCAAGCTTTAAGGCCAAACTTTAAATAAATAGGTTTATAAGCTAAGCCTAATTTGATATTTAAAATAATTAATGTTTTGAGAAACAAGTACTAATAAGTTGATGGTTTAAATCTTACTAAGAAAAATTTAGAGTTTATTTGATGAAGAGTCCTAGGTGGTATTAGGTAAAATAATGATTTATTAATAATTTAGTTGTTAGAAAATAATTGATAACTAAAATTAGTTGAAAATAAATTTAATGAGTCTTGCTTGAAAAATAATAAATAAATTTTTAATAGGTTTGATTAAAAGATAATAATTAAATTTTTAGTAATAAATATTTTACTAATTATGATTATTTTCATAAAAGGCTTTAGTTGATTTCATTATTTTATTTAATATATATATATATATATATATATATATATATATATTCTATTTTTCTAGCAAAAGCTATATTTATTTGACTAAAATATCCTTATTATATATAATAATCCAAATTTACCCCTCCTTGGGTTTTTTCGAAATTACTAGCAAAATCATATTATGAAATATTTTATTCATGAAATAAAAATTAGCTTAGGGACAACTAGATCATGATCATACTTCTATGGCTAACCATAATCATGAATATACACAATCTTTCAATTCATCAAATCATTCAAATCATGCATATAAGCATAGATCTAAATTTACCAAGGCATGATCTAACCCCTACTAGCATAAAAATGATCATGGCTTCAATAATCCAACATGAATATAAATCCTATTCACCAAAGGTGACATAATCTCTAGCATACTTCAACACAAATACTATCTATAACATGGAGACATGCATTAAACCTCAAATCATCATACAATCAACCAAGATAATCCATCCATGCATAAATCCCATCTCTTTCATATTCGTACATACATTCATGCTTCAACCTCAACAATATATACTTAAATCCTATCCACAATCCATCTTTTATCAACATCATCCTAGAGACATGAATCTAGAATTTAAAAAAAGATTTAAAAATGTGAAACCCCAGTCAAGACCAACCGTAGAGTAAGGGGGTTGGGATGCATATCATGCTTTATTTCATGATTAAATATGTTTTCATATGATTTCTATGTGCTTTGAATTTGATTTTTATTATCTTGAAGTCTTGTTGGTGAGTGATGGTGAGAGGGGCAAAATGGTAATTTTTGCCCGAGGTGAAAATAAGGAGATAGCTTGTGGATTGAATAGGAAATAATTTTTCTAGTAGAAATAGCAACAAGAGTTGTTGTGGTTTAGTGGTTAGAGCCTTGGAATTAATTCTTGAGGTCTAAGGTTCAAAGTCTATCATAGAAGCTTTATCTTGAGTAAATTTTATTTTGCTTGGAAAGGATTGGTTTCGGCCTTAAGGGCCTAGATTAATGTGGTGATGATGTTCTAGGAGAGACATGATAGAAGTAATCTCATTCCATTCCTTTTACTCTTCTCAAAATTCTTATAGGGAAAATCATTCTTCCTTGATCTTTAATTTTCCTCAATTCTCAACTCATTAGGTTGATCAAGATGTTCTAGCCTTTCTCTTTCCAGAAAATTCAGTAGAGGACTAAGGTCTTTTAGGATCAAAATGTCCTAGTAAAAGGCTTCTCATGGTTTGGAAAATGTAAATAAATTGTGGGAAAATTCAAGAGGAAAATCCCTCTTGAAAGCTTGCTGAAATTTTTCCTCTATCTTAGTTCATTTATCTTCATGGAATGGGCTGAAATTTTCCAACTTGTTGTACCTTCAAAAGGTCAAAAATTCTAGCTCACATTCCCTCCCAAATGCTACCAGAAAAATGGTCCTTAGGATCAGTTTGAAACCTGAAATTTTTTGTCCAAATTCGGACTGCTCAAGCTGAAGCAAAACAGGAAAAATTCCTGTACGAAAATCAGCTTTAGGAGCTCAAAACCAAGCTGTTTTCTCCCAAATTTTATGCAGCACCTTAGCTATATTTTTCCTCCATAAAGAAGGCTGGAAACCAGCCTTGAATACCCCTGAAATCCCCTTCAAAACTCGCTGCAAATCTGCTGGAAATGGCAGACAAAAATTCTGCCAAAAAATTCCTGTACAGCGAAATTTCTGTGCAGAATTTTTGTCCAGCTTGTTTCCTATTTTGTTCCAACCAAAAACCCCAACCTACTTCTGTCAAAACCTCCCTTAAACCTCCATTAACAGAGCTCCATTGTTCCCTGATGCTTCTGCACGAAATTCCCTCCATGGCTGATCGAAAATCTCTCAACCAAATCCCTGCAATTTAGCTTGATTACTTTCCAAAATTTCAGCCATCTTGTTTAACAACTTTCCATAAAATTTTGCTCAATTGATCAGACATCTTCTCCACCATTGTACACCTTAATTTCGGCCACCATAAGCCACCTTGAATCAGCTTTAATCCCTCAGAAAAATCACTCCAGCAGTCGGCCATAGGAGACTTCAAAGCTATCCAGAAAAATCAAGATATTCTTAGAATATCTAGTTTTCAAATTCTCTTCCTAAAAATATTCTTCAAGGATTGTAACAACTAACCTTTCCTTTCCCTTCCAAATCAGAGAAATCACTCCCTAAACCCTACAGAATTTCGGCAGCCCCAATTCCTCAGAAAATTGTCAGCTTCTTCTTCTCTCTCTCTCGATTTTCTCTAGCTACCAATAACACACACACTACACCAAGAACACCTACTACCTTCTTACACCTAATACACCTCCAAACCACTTCAAACCCTCATGAAAATCTCCAGATTTGATCTACTCCTTGCTGTGCATCCATCAACACCCTTATTAACATCAAACTCCACAAATCATCTTGCTACTTTAGATCAAAAAGCAGAAATTTCTGTGAAGAACAAGAACATCTTCAAGGTAAACTTATTCTAACAACTTCATCCTCTTCAAACTTGATCTCTAATGAAAACCTATATGAATAAGCATGCTAATGATCTCTTCTTCTTCTTCTTCTTCTTCTTCTTCTTCTTCTTCTTCTTCTTCTTCTTCTTCTTCTTCTTCTTCTTCTTCTTCTTCTTCTTCTCTCTCTCTCTCTCTCTCTCTCTCTCTCTCTCTCTCTCTCTCTCTCTCTCTCTCTCTCTCATGGACCGAAATTCTCTCTCTTGGCCGAATGGTCTCTTCCTCCATGGCCATGCTTTCGCCACCTTTCTTGAACAAGATTAGCCATCTAGGAGTTGAGATCTTCTCTAAACTCCTTCAAGTCATTCATCAATCAAGTAAGTACCTTCAATCCTCTTTTTAAAATTTAGAATCATGTCTCTAGGTTGATGAATGGCGATGGGTTTGTGTATGTGATGTTGTTGATTGAAGCATGAGTATATGTATGATTGTGAAGGAGATGGGATTTATGCATGGAAGGATTATATTGGTGGATTTAATAATGAGTTGAGATTTGATGCATGTCATAGGTAGTATTTGTGATGAAGCATGCTAGAGATTATGTCACCATGGGTGAATAGGATTTATATGCATGATTAGATTTTGAAGCCATGATCATGTTTATGCTAGTAGAGGTTAAATCATGTAATAATAAATTTAGATCTATGCCTATGTGCAAGACTTGGATGATTTGATGAATTGAAGGATTGAGTATGTTATTGATTATGGTTGACCATGGAATCTTGATCATGATCTAGTTGTCCCTAAGCAAATTTTATTTCATGAATAAAATATTTACTAATAATTTTTGCTAAAGAATTTCGAAAACCTTAGGAAGGGTAGATTTGGAATTATGATATATGTAAAGGATATTTTAGTCAAATAAATAATGATTTTTCTAGAAAATAAAATAAATAAATATTATTTAAAATAAATAAAATTAATTAAAGCCCTTATGAAAAAGATTTATACTTAATAAAATATTTACTAGATCAAGACCCTTAAGGATTTACTTATTATTTTTCAAGAAAGACTTATTAAATTTAATCTTAACTAGTTTTAGCTATCAATTATTTTCAAACAACTAAGCTATCATTAAATCACTATTTTACCTAGTACCACGTATGACTCTTGATCAAATAAACTCTAAATTTTCCTTAACAAGATTTAAACTTTCAACTTATTAGAATTTATTTCCTAATCCATTAATTATTTTAAATAACAAATTAAACTGAGCTTATAAACCAATTCAATTATTGTTTTGCCTTAAAGCTTGGGACACTAGGATCATGGTAGTAGTGAATTGAGTTGATTTAAAATTGAGGAAGTGGACTGTGGCTTGAATCTGATTAAGATTTGTATTTGCCCATGTGGGGTTAGGTCATCTGTCCGAGACCTTGTTGTTGTGAGCAAGAATCAGGTAAGCTCCTGCATAAAACTATCGATGTGAAATGTTTTCTTATGGCAAGCTAAATATGGAGTGTATGGACACTCGTTTATTTGAAGGAAATTGAGGGTTGAATTCACCTTTATTTCCAACACTGGAATTATTCAAAAGTTAATGAGTAGATTTTCCAAACTCGAAACTCTTTCTAAAACTGATTTCGCTCAAAACCTTGGAAACCCTCAAATTGCTATTTTCATGCAGAGCAATGCTCTGTTCATTTTATCCCAAGTGAGAAATATCGTTGAGTACTCAATAAAGGTGGACTACTAGGACTAGTCTTTGAAGGGTTAGGGTGAGTCTCTCAGTAGGTGGCCACCTCTGAGGGGTAAGTCCTTCCTGGATATGATGCCAGTTCCAGTGAGTCGTGCCGGTCCAAGCTAGCAGTTTATTTTGTTTCAGTCAAGTGACTGTGTTTTTGCCGGAATGGACACCCGGCAGTTGTTTGGGTATAGAGAAGGAGGAGTATCTTGCCCAGTAGGCCGATCACCTACTTTTGTCAGTCTGCACAATGTGATAGGCATTCTGACCGGTTATGGGGCCCAAAGTGTGGTAATCCATATTCCTTTCTTTCGAGTGGTTGATTTCATTACTTATGTATGGCTAGAAGAGCCAAAACGTCATTCTTGCTTTTGACTAATGTTTATTGCTTGCCAATGTTTCTCTTATAAAGATTTCCCGCTTTACATCCATGAACTGTTTCCACTAAACACCCAAAGCACACACGGACTTACTGAGATTTTTGTCTCACCACCTTTTATCATGATTTCAGGTTGATCCTGTTGTGGGTGAGTGGCTACCTTGGAAAGAGAATGTGGTTTTTTTGATTTTATGTACTATTTTGGGGAGACGAGTGTGGATGATTTTAATTATGGTTTTTGTTTTGGAATTTCATGGATGTACTTTTAAAGTATTTTGGGTTGTAATAAATTCTTTTTAGTCTGAGTATTATTTATTTTAGCAATTTTATTTGTGACCTAGTTATAAAGACCCCTTGTCCTTTGGACGGGGCGACATCCCCGGCCCTGGCGAGCCTAGGTCATCCGAGGTGTTACAAAAAAGGCTTACTTCCTTGCTGAATATCTTGAAGGAGTTTTGAATGGTTGACAACCCCTAGATGCCTAAATCCGTCTAAGGTAGGTGGAGAAAGTATGGCCATTGGAGAAGGAGCCATCCGGCCAAGATGAGAGAGATTCGGCCATGAGAGAGAGTGAGAAAGAGAGAGACCATTAGTATGTTGATTCGCATTTATATTCATTAGAGATCAAGATTAGAGAAGATGAAGTTGTTAGAACAAACCTACCTTGAAGGTGTTCTTGAGCCTTCACAAAATTTCTGGTTTTTTATCCAAAATAGCAAGTTGGATTTTGGAGTTTGATGTTAAGAATAGTATTGATGGACTCACGACAGTGAGTAGGTTCAATCTGGAAATTTTAGAAAGAGTTTGGAGTGATTTGGGAGAGTATTGGGTGAAAAAAAGTAGGTGTTCTTGGTGTGTTGTGTGTTCTTGATGTCGAAGAGAGTAGAGAGCTTTTGGGATTGGAGCTGCAGAAATTCTGTAAGGATTAGGGTTGGCCGACTGCTTGAAGGGTTTTGGTAGCTGATTTTCTGGTTTAGAAGGGAAAATAAAAGGCTAGTTGATGAAATCCTTGAAAAATATTTTTGAGAAGCAAATTTGGAAACTAAATATTTAGGAATACCTTTGATCATGGGAGAGCTTTTGGAAGTCTGCCATGGCCGAATTGCCAGCAGTGTTTCGGCTAGATGAATGCTGGTTGAGGGAGGCTAAAGGTGGCTGAAAATACTGAGTGTAATGGTGAAGGGCAGGTCTGGTTGTTTGAGATATATTTTATGGAAAGTTATTAAATCATGGTGGCTGGAATTTTGGTATCCAAATCAGATCATGTTTGCAGAATATTTTTGGAAATCTTTTAGGCAGACATGACTGGATTTTCGTGCAGAAGCTTGAGGAGAATAATGGAGTTCAATTACTAAAGGTCTAAGGGTAATTTGTGCTGAAGAAGGATGGAGTTTCGGCTAGGGATGAATTAGGAACCAAGGCTGGAAAATTTCTGCACAGAATTTCGCTGCTTGCTGGAATTTTCTAGGCAGTTTTCGGCTGTCGTTTTCTAGTCGATTTGCAGGGAGTTTAAAGGAGAATTGTAGGGCTTTTCAAGGCTGGTTTCCAACCTTCTTTATGGAGGAAAAACATGGCTAAGATGCTAAACAAAAATTGGAAGAAAACAGCTTGGTTTCAGACCTCCTAAGCTGTGAATTTGCCCAAGAATTTTCCTGGTTTTGCACAGCTTTTGTGCAGTCCAAAATGGCCAGAAAAATCCAAGTTCTAAGCTGATCAAAAAGGCCATTTTCTGGCAGCATTTGGGAGGGAATAAGGGCTAAGAATTTTGACACCTTGAAGGCACACAAAGCTGGGAAAAATTTCAATTCCATGCATGAAGGAAGATGAACTTAGCTAGAGTAAAATTTTTAGAAAGTTCACTAAGGAATTTAATTCACTTGAAATCCTTTCCCCCTCTTCCATGGTTTCGGTCCATAAAATGTCTCTTACTAAGACATTTTGAACCTACGAAGCCACAGCACATTGCTGGAATTTTTCTAGAATAAAATTGGCTTGAACAAGCTAATGAATTGAGAAATAGGAAAAATTAAGTATCAAGAGGAAATGGATTCCCCTTAGGAATTTTGTGTAGGCAAAAGAGTAGGATGAGGATACTCCTATCATATCTCTCTTATAACAACATTTCTACCCTACTCCAAGCTCATAAGGCCAAAATATTACTCCCCAAGCAAAAATAAAATTTAACCAAGCTAAAGCTCCTATGATGGAATTTGAACCCAAGACCTCAAGAATTAATTCTAAGGCTCTAACCACTAAATCACAACAACTCTTGTTCTTATTTTCCCTCTAAAAATATTTTCCTATTCAATCCTCAAGCTATCTCTCTTTTTCCACCTCAAGCAAAAATTACCATTTTGCCGTTCTCGCTCAATAGTCATAATCAAGCCCTCTAGACTATAAAACTTAAATTCAATGCACATAAAATCATATAAAAATATATTTAAACATGCAAATGAAATATGATATGCACCCCAATCCCCTTACTCTAAGGTTGGTTTTGATTGGGGTTTCACAGTTCGGGTGGTTGTGCATAGCTGTAAAAGGAGTAAGAAATGGAAAGGAAAGATGGAATTAATTGTTGAAGAAAATCAATTGTTAATGTTGTTGTTTACACTTGTTGAACTTGATGTTGGAAAATATGATTTTTCTGAGCTAAATATCTTTGAAAATCAGATAATTCAAGGCCATTATTATGTAATTTAAGATGTCTTAAGTGTTATATAGTTGTTAGGATTAAAGTGGAATAGATGGTATGAAGAAAGGAAACAAAAACAGAAATTCTGTTTTGAAGAATTTCCGAGCAGCTTTGAAGAATGAATAAACTATACAAATTTGCTTGTTGTTCTGGAACCTAATGATCTGAAAGTTGTAGCTAAATGTCTTACGATCATTTTGGAACCAATTTTACCCAATTTGGAGTTGTCAATAAAAAGTAATGTTGAAAATACCACAAGCGCCAAAACAGTGACGGGATTGCAAAGCTGAGATATTGTAAGCAAAAATGAATGAAATAAGAAGGGAAATAAGTGGTTCATGAATTGGAAATCATCAAGGAATGTCTTCAGGACATTTTGGAATAAATTTGACTTCATTTGAACATGTGGATTGAAAGTTATGAGCAAAACTAGATGATGTGCGAAAGCTGGAAATTGTAGAATTTTCGTTAAACAACAAATAAATTTATGAAATGATTTTATTTATGTTCAAGGATAAATGAGAAGTTAATTGGGTATATGAAGACCTTATATTCTTGTAAAGAAGAGGAAATAAGGAAATATATTACAAGCATGCAAGGACTATATTTCATTTCAAGTATGGAATGAAATAGGAAATGAAGTGATATCCTCAGATGACTATATATATTTGGAGATATATATATATATATAAACACACACACACACACACACACACACACACACACACACACACACACACACACACACACACACACACACACACACACACACACACACACACACACACATACACACACATGCATATATTGTCGTTGACAAGTATAGAATACTAAATGCGTTATGAATGATCATTATTGTAGGTCGTTCATTGTCAAACATTGGTGACGACTTAGCGAATATTTCTCTTGCTAAATGATAAGATATTCGAGGTAAGTCCCCATATCCACGCAACGTTTTCAATACAGTTCTTTTATGAGAAACATATTATAAAGCATGCTAGTTTATTTTATTGAAAATATTACGAATCATTTGGAAGCATAAATGATTATGCACTATTTAAGCATACTTAATTTTGATCAATTACACCCATACGAAGAAATGATTTGGAAATCCTGCATAAATTTCATTAAGTAACTTATGATTGCATTTCATGCTTAAAGGTTATGAAAGCCATAGCATGAGAATATGCTTTTATGAAATATCGGAACGGACCCAAATTATATGTCTTCATATTCAAAGTCATTTCGAGAAAGAAAATATCTTCAGAATGGAAATGTTTTGGAATTGATTAGGTTGTGGTAATATTGAGACGCTGCTATAATCTCTGATGTGATGTGATCCTTAAGTACTCAAAGGGACTTTACACCTATACTAACGTACATGGATTTGAGAATGTGGTCTGGTTGGTGCGCATCTCCAGACTCTGGTCTCTTATTTCATAGGGTGCTAGTATTTGATGTTTAGTTGTCCTTAGCTAGCACACGTTATCAAAAGTTGGAAAAAGAAAGATGGGTGTAGGACACCTCGGCCAGTGTGGCAAACCATGACGATGGTTATCGTATGTTTAATTGCGACGTACACGCTAGGTTTTCATACCACTTAATGACATAGGATTGCAAATCTTGTATAGGCCAGTGTGGCCATATTGGTTGGAATAATATTCCTTCCAAGTGAAATAACAATGCAAAATTTTGGATACGCAAACGTATTTTGAAAATACGAAATGATTTCTGATTAAAAACCCCAAAGCTTATATTATTCACCATGTTATGGTGTTGAGAATCTATTTTCCTGATGAAAAGAGCAATACTTCAATGATTTCACTATAGATACTTCTCAAACAAAAAATGATGATTCTTTTTACTGTTCCAACAATTTTATCATGCATCGCAAACCACAGTATTATTAAAACTTCTTACAGTACACTACAAGACTTACTAAGATATATTATATCTCACATAAGTTTTATCCATACTTTTCAAGCAGACTTTTGTGAATACCTAGATTTGTATAAAGGCAAGACCCGAAGAAGTTAGTTGATACATTTTACTTTACTATTATTTGGGTTTAGATCCAAGAGACTTTGTAGCCACAGATTGTGTTAGCAAATGTTCAAAGTATATAATATTATTCCTTCTGGAGCTATTGAATCTCTATGTTTGTTATTTATTAAATTGTACCATTATAAAGACCCATTGTCATTGACGAGGTGACATCCGCAGCTATTCGAGCCTTATGGCTATAGGGTGTTAAAATTGGTATCAGAGTCTAGATTTAGGTGTTCCTACAACTTATTGAGATTAGTTGCGGCCTAGTAGCTAGTTAAGTTATATAATCCAAAACTATCAGATTTAGATAAAATTGAGCCTTAGAAATCAGTGGATGGTTATTGAGGACTTGATCCTCAATAGTAGAATTTATAGTATAGTAGAGGCTATAATTGTGTTTACAATTATAGGTCTATGAAAATAGAAAACTATGTGGAGTTAGATATTGAGATAGGTAGGATATCTGAACAGAAGGCACCCAAGTTGGTTATAATCCATTCCGCTGTGTCAAAAGAAGAGATAGTCAAAATGGTTATGACATCCTTGATCAAGTTTAATGGCGAAGTTCTTGAAGGTGGTGTAATAACAAATTATGTTGTAAGAGGTGACCCAAACTCTGTTGACAATATAAAAATTAAGGTCAGGGAATCCTTGAATTGGATTTGCTTGAGTACTATTTTGAATTCTTTATCTCTGGATCCCAGTTTTTGGGACCAGTAGTGATATTAAATTAAAGACTTTGTGCACTCAAGGTTTGTTTTGTATATGGTACGAGCTGAGGATTTGTGCACTGGTGTAATGCGCTTGCATAAAATTTTGTGTACTGGAAACCCTATATTGTGAAAAATATAGCGGGGTGCAATTATACCACCACTAATGCATCATATTCCATTAGAACTTCGAAGTTAATTATGCTTGGCCAAGAGAAGTACTATAATGGGTGACCCCTGGGAAGTGACCTTAAAAGTTGAAGGAGAAGATTTGGAGGAATTTATACAAAGAAATAAAAGGAAATTCTAAACTTTTGACTCTAAAAGACTTGGAGGACCTAGTCGATAAAAGAAAAGAAATTTATAGAAAGAGAGCTACTGAAGAAAAGCAAGTCATTCATTCATTTAAGTATGAGAGGATAAGTATAAAGCCATAAATTACCTTACCCAGATGATCCATGGGATGAGTGAATTCAAGAAGAAAATTATATAGGATTGAGATCGGGACTTGTAAGGGATAATCAAGGCCCAATCTCAACTTTCAATTCAAGAGCAAATAAACTATCAGTAAAAACACAAGTGGTCACTTTGGATAAAATGGATCTCAAAATGGTAACAAACAACAGTGATTGTAGAAGGCAAAGTTTTACTAATAGCAAGAAGGCTAAGATTCTGGTAAATCCAACTTCTCTTCATATTGCTTATCCTTTGTTCAAGGTAAGGATTAAAGATAAAAAAGATCCCTATAAACTGGGAATTATCACTCCTTGAGGGGAAACAGATGAATAGGGATAAAAGGTGGCTGGAACATGATGTATTGGTAAAAGATATGGTTCTAAATGAAAATTTAATATATGTACTTACAGATGACTATGACACTATACTTATCATGGATTGGTTATTAAAACGTCATGCCCCAATTGATTATAGAAACAAAGTGATATAACTTTGTGAACCAAGCAATGATGTATTAGAATTCTGGAGGGGAAAGAAAGCAAGAAAGAAGGAGTGCCTTATATCTCGAGTTACGGCTCAGAAATTGTTATAAGGGTTGCTCCAGAAAGAGAAGTTACGATGACTATAAATTCAGTACTACTTACCTAACCAATTGCAAGAACTTCTATAGAATGGTGCCAATGAAGGTGAAAGAATTTAAGAATAGCAATATAAATTATTGACACAAGAGTTTGTGCGATGTAGTACACTTTCTTGTAGACCACCTGTTGTTTGTGAAGAAGGAGAATGGAGTATTAAGGATGTGTATAGATTATCACGGGTTAAATACGGTGACAGTAAAGAATAAATACCTTTTGCCTATGGTTAATGAATTATTTGATCAATTTCAAGGAATGGGATGTTTTCAAAATTGGATGTAAGGCAAGGATATTGTCAGGTGTAGATTCGGAAGAGGATGCATTTAATACTCAATATAAGCATATTGAGTTTGCAGTGATACTATTTGGTGTTACCAATGTCCCTATTACATTCATGGATTGGAAGTACAGAATGTTTCAACCATATTTGGATAACCTTACTGTTAGCTCTAAGGGCATTCTCTTGTGTTTTAACTTATGACAAACATTGATGAGGACTAACTTGTGTGACTTACATGTGATAGGACATGTTTGATCCAGTTTTTTCAAGGCATGAATATAAGGTTGCTAAGAAGCTCTTAAGGAAACGGAATCTAATGTGGTGATTAATCAAGAACAACCTCAACCTAAGAGTTCACAAGATCATAAAGTCCTTGAGAATGAACTTTAGACTAGGGATCATTTTGTTAAGGTACTTTGTGTAAATTTCTATATCTTTTTTACCTTATGATTCAATTTATTTCTATCTTGAAGTACACAAGCAAAAAGATTTCATAGTATTAAGTCTTCAGAATTTTGGATTGAGTAATTTGGATGGCTCTGCATCCAAACGCTTCAGCCAAAACTCTATGAACAGTGTCAAAATGCTTCTACCTAGAAAAGTGCCATTTTAGACTCACCTTTTGGATGCACTATCGTCCGATCCTTGAATCCAAAACTATGGGAAGTCTGACAACGAGAAACTAGTCGTTTCTAGCCATTGGAGCTTTACTTTTTGCTTTTATAAAGGCTTTCAAAACTCGATTTTAAAGTAGATTTTTATCCTATCTTTCTAAGAAATACTCCTACTCTCTAGATTACAAAATCTCCCTTTTTAATAGTCCTTTAAAGTAAAATATGATTGCTTCAAAAGGTAAAGGTTGTTTGAGCTCATTTGTTTGCATATTTTGCTCAAAAGTGTGAGCTATCTCTGCTTCATTCTTATAATTCTTTTTGTATATCAAGGTTGTGGTATAAAATCCATTTGGGGTAAGCCTTGATTTATAGTTGATTAAGAAGTTTGGTTAAAACCAAGTGTGGTGATCCTTTCTTGTAATTGGTATAGGAAAACACCATTGTACTAACTTGAGTTTATAGAAATCTGGTTCAAAATCCTTAAGTATGAACTTAAGGTAGTGGATGTAGATCTTGGAGCACCAAACCACTTGTTAGGATTTGTGGACTCCTAAACGTGAAAAACATCTACGAATCCATTCTGAAAACCCAAGCCAAACGATTAAGACAATCTAAGGATTATAGAATTACCATTATTTGGCGTAATCGAGATCCTTCAATTTTGATTTTGCTATCGTACGTGCAACTCAAACGATCACCAGAAGCTGCAGTGTGCAAACGCCCTCCATCGAATACACACGGCAAACTAACGCGTTATCCCTGGAGTGCTAGCACCTAGGGTTTGAGGAGTTTTTTTTTTTCTCTAGTGAATGGAGGCATGAATATTAACAGAGAGTTCTATTGAGAAGATGGCTAAAGTTTTCTTTTGAAATCACCTGAACCTCTTGGAGTTCAACTCTGATAATATCTTATCATATTTTATTTTAGATTCAAATTAAATTAAAACTGATATGATAAGATTCTGCCATTATCTCGGTAATTTAACTAATGAATTTACCGAGTCAGATTCTTACAATCTGGACATTATCTAGATACACTACAGGAGAAATGGACTTTAGTGACAATAAATATTAGTGACACCAAAATGCTTGTCACTAAATAACAGAATTAGTGACAAACCATTAAATTGTCAGTAAAGGTCAAACTTTTAGTGACAATATAAACTCTTGTCACTAAATGATAACGTTTAGTGACAATAGAAAATATAGTCACTAAAGGCTTTTCCGCTAATCTCATTTGAAAACAAAAAATCTATTTAGTGACAACTAAAAAATTGTTGTCACTAAAACGAAACTGTTGTCACTAAATAATGCACTTATAGCGACAAAAAAATATCGTCTCACTAAATAGTATACTTATAGTGACAACATTTTTCTTGTCACTATTTATGTGCATTTAGTGACGAAAAGCATTGGAGAAATGGGCATTAGTGACAACAAAATGCGTGTCACTAAATAACATGAATTGGAGACAACATTTTATGTTGCTAAGACAAACCTTTAGTGACAACAAAAATGATTGTCACTAAATGATAACATTTAGTGTGAATGGAAAACTATGTCACTAAAGGCTTTCCCGCCAATCTCATTTGAAAGTGGGAAATCTCATTAGTGACAACACCAATTTTTATAAAGATATTTATAAAGATATGCACTTTAAATTAATAATCTAACCGTTAGATTTGTATAAATTGTAAGGAAAAGTGTTATGCTCAAATTTAAAGATAATCGGATATACTTTTACACGTAATCCTTCAAAATATCTACAAAAATATAGAAAACTAAAGGTATTTACAAATATAGGCACTGCAAATTAAAGATCCAACCGTTAGATTTGTTAAAATTGTTAAGAAAAATGTTATAAACAAATTTAAAGGTAATCAGATATATTTTGACACGCAATTAGTTAAATATCTACAGAAATCTAAAAAACTAAGGCATTTACAAAGACAATGCAGTTTAAATTAATGATCCAACCGTTAGATTTTTGTTTAAAATGCTAACAAAAGTGTTATGACCAAATTTGAAGATAATCGGATATATTTTGACATGCAATCTAACAAATGACCACAAAAAGACTGAAAACCTAAGACATTACAAAGATAAGCACTTTCAATTAATGATTTGACCGTTAGATTTGTTTAAATTGATATTAAAAGTGTTATGACAAAATTGAAAGATAATCGGGTATACTTTTACACGTAGTTCAACAAAATATCTACAAAAATACCGAAAATCTAAGACATTTACAAAGATAGGCACTTTCAATTAAGGATCCGACTGTTAGATTTGTTTAAATTGCTAAGAAAAGTGTTATGACCAAATTTGAAGATAATCGGATATATTTTGCCATGCAATCCAACAAATATTAACAAAAATACCGAAAACCTAAGGCATCTACAAAGATAGACACTTTCATTTAATGATCCGACTTTTAGATTTGTTTAAATTGCTAAGAAAAGTGATATGACCAAATTGGAAGATAATCGGATATATTTTGGCATGCAATCCAACAAATATTAACAAAAATACCGAAAACCTAAGGCATTTACAAATATAGGCACTTTCAATTAATGATCCGACCGTTAGATTTGTTTAAATTACTACAAAAAGTATTATGATCAAGTTTGAAGTTAATCGAATATATTTTGCCATGCAATCCAACAAATGTCTACAAAGACCGAAAACCTAAAACATTCACAAAGATAGGCACTTTCAAATAATGATCCGACCGTTATACTAGTTTAAATTAATAAAAAAAGTGTTATGACCAAGTTTGAAGATAATAGGATATATTTTGGCACGCAATCCAATAAATATCTACAAAAATACCGAAAACCTATGGCATTTACAAAGATAGCAACTTTGAATTAATGATCCAACCGTTAAATTTGTTTAAATTGCTAATAAAAGTGTTATGACCAAATTTGAAGATAATCAAATATATTTTGGCATGCAATCCAACAAATATTAACAAAAATACCGAAATCCTAAGGTATTTACAAAGATAGGAACTTTCAATTAATGATCCGACCGTTAGATTTGTTTAAATTTCTAAGAAAAGTATTATGACCAAATTTGAAGATAATCGGATATATTTTGGTATGCAATCCAACAAAAGTCTACAAAAAAACCAAAAACCTAAGGCATTTACAAAGATAGGCACTTTCAATTAATGATCCGACCGTTAGATTTTTTCAAAATTGATAAAAAAAAGTATTATGCCCAAGTTTGAATATAATCGGATATATTTTGGCATACAATCCACCAAATATCTACAAAAAGACCGAAAACCAAAGGCATTTACAAATATAGGCACTTTAAATTAATGATCCGACCATTAGATTTGCTTAAATTGCTAATAAAAGTGTTATGACCAAATTTGAAGATAATCGGATATATTTTGGCATGCAATCCAACAAACATCAACAAAAATACCGAAAACCTAAGGCATTTACAAAGATAGGTACTTTAAATTAATGATGCGACCGTTAGATTTGTTTAAATTGCTAAGAAATGTGTTATGACCAAATTTGAAGATAATCGGATATATTTTGGAATGCAATCCAACAAATGTCTACAAAAAGACCGAAAACTTAAGACATTTACAAAGATAGGCACTTTCAATTAATGACGCGACCGTTAGATTTGTTTAAATTACTACAAAATGTGTTATGACAAAGTTTGAAGTTAATCGGATATATTTTGGCATGCAATCCAACAAATGTCTACAAAAAGACCGAAAACCAAAGGCATTTACAAAGATAGGAACTTTCAATTAATGATCCGACCGTTAGATTTGTTTAAATTGCTAAGAAAAGTGCTATGACCAAGTTTGAATATAATCGGATATATTTTGGCATGCAATCCACCAAATGTCGACAAAAAGACCGAAAACCAAAGACATTTACAAATATAGGCACTTTAAATTAATGATCCGAGTATTAGATTTGTTTAAATTGCTAATAAAAGTATTATGACCAAATTTGAAGATAATCGGATACATTTTGGCATTTAATCCAACAAACATCAACAAAAATACAAAAAACCTAAGGCATTTACAGAGATAGGCACTTTCAATTAATGATCCGACCGTTAGATTTTTTATAATTGATAATTAAAGTGTTATGGCCAAATTTGAAGATAATAGGATATATATTTTGGAATGCAATCCAACAAATGTCTACAAAAAGGCCGAAAATCTAAGGCATTTACAAAGATAGGCACTTTCAATTAATGATGCGACCGTTAGATTTGTTTATATTGCTAGGAAAAGTGTTATGACAAAATTGGAAGATAATCGGATATATTTCGGCATGCAACCCAACAAATGTCTACAAAAAGACCGAAAACTTAAGACATTTACAAAGATAGACACTTTCAATTAATGATCCGACCATTAGATTTGTTTAAATTACTACAAAAAGTGTTATGACAAAGTTTGAAGTTAATCGGATATATTTTGGCATGCAATCCAACAAATGTCTACAAAAAGACCGAATCTCTAAGGCATTTACAAAGATAGGCACTTTCAATTAACGATCCGATCGTCAGCTTTGTTTAAATTGCCTTGAAAAGTGCTATGACCAAGTTTGAATATAATCAGATATATTTTGGCATGCAATCCACCTAATGTCTACAAAAAGACCGAAAACCTATGGCATTTACAAGGATAGGCATTTTCAATTAATGATCCGACCGTTATATTTGTTTAAATTGATAATTAAAGTGTTATGACCAAGTTTGAAGATAATAGGATATATATTTTGGCATGCAACCCAACAAATATCTACAAAAATACCGAAAACCAAAGGCATTCACAAAAATAGGAACTTTGAATTAATGATCCGACCGTTAGATTTGTTTCAATTTATAATAAAAGTGTTATGACCAAGTTTGAAAATAATCGGATATATTTTGGCATGCAATCCAACAAATATCAACAAAAATACCGAAAACCTAAGGCATTTACAAAGATAGTCACTTTCAATTAATGATCCGACCGTTAGATTTATTTAAATTTCTAAATAAAGTGCTATGCCCACATTTGAAGATAATCGGATATATTTTGGCTTGCAATCTAACAAATGTCTACAAAAAGACTGAAAACCTAAGGCATTTACAAAGATAGGAACATTCAATTAATGATCCGACCGTTAGATTTGTTTAAATTGATATTAAAAAGTGTTAGGACAAATTTGAAAGATAATCGGATATATATTTAGCATGTAATCCAACAAAATATCTACAAAAATACCGAAAACCTAAGGCATTTACAAAGATAGGCACTTTCAATTAAAAATCCGATTGTTGGATTTGTTTAAATTGCTAAGAAAAGTGTTATGACCAAATTTGAAGATAATCGGATATATTTTGGCATGCAATCCAACAAATATTAACAAAAATACCGAAAACCTAAGGCATTTACAAAGATAGGCACTTTCAATTACTGATCCGACCGTTAGATTTGTTTAAATTACTACCAAAAGTATTATGATCAATTTTGAAGTTAATCGAATATATTTTGGCATGCAATCCAACAAATGTCTACAAAAATACCGAAAACCTAAGGCATTTACAAAGATAGACACTTTCAATTAATGATCCGACCGTTAGATTTTTTTCAAAATTGCTAAAA
>JANUWF010002525.1:0-30823 GCA_026120185.1 Voacanga thouarsii
TCACATGTTTTGCAATGGACTAGTGGTTAGAATGTTGCACTTCTAAGTTGGAGGTTTTGGGATCAAATCCCACCTTAGCCACTTTCTCCCCTTTTCTTTTTTTTTTTTTTAAATTAAAGGGAATGGCTTGGACTTGACTATGCAGCCCAGCGTTGGCCTAGTCTGGCATTGCTCTGGGCCGGCCTGGTCCTGCGCTAGCCCGCTAGCCCAGCCTAGCTGCTGGTCCAGGTTGCTGGCACTGGGCTGGCCTGGTCTGGCCATGCGCTGGCTTTGCTGACCCAAATGGGTCAGCCCAGCATTTTTCCAGCCCAAGCATGCACAATTTGATGAAATTGAAATTCCTCTGCCAATTGCTCGTGCGCCTTCTTCGTCCGCGAGCTTCAGTACATTCCTTTTTTTTTTCTTTAAATAACATAAAAATAAAATAAATCAAAAGAAAAATCAAAAGGGAAACATGGAGACGTAATCCACCACTTTTTGTTACAAGACTTGATAATACTTATACATATTTACCAAATCAAAAACTATGGCCATAAAATTATTTTGAACAGAATTAATCAAATCATTCACCATGAATATAAATGCATTATTCCTACACCGCTCAACTAAATATATGCATAAAAGATTTAATCTTAACACATAAACACATATCAAAACTAGGCTCTAATACCAATTGTTCGTGAATAGGATTGACATACATATGTGTCAACTAGATTAAACCTTGAGAATACGTGAAAACAGATCATACCTTTGTAGATATCGTCTTCACTAATACGATTCTTGAAGTCTTTGGCCTTCTGGTAATGTTCCAGACCCCCAAGTCTTCTTCAATGTAATCTCCTTGGACCAGAAAATTGCTAATCGTATTTTGTTTCTCTCTTTATTGAGGATAGACTCACACAAAAATTGAGAGAAAAAACTCAAAGAACAACAACGATGTTTCTCACGTATGTTGAAAATAGAGTCATAAACTAATATGTATATTTGACTCTATCTCATAATACGAATCCTGATAGAATAAGAAAAGTATAGTTGGGCACAACTATTTCCACTTATCCTATTCCATCTCAAATACGATTTTTGGTTTCCTGCAATTTTCATTAATAAATTATAATTTATTATTATCCCATAATTAGGAGCCACTGAAGGGACCTAACTGGATACAATTAGACTAAGCTCCAATAAATTATTTTGTCAATAAAAATAATTTATTAATTACGTTCCACTCCAGTAAAAGAACGTAACTGCACTCTTAGTCTACTCACAATTATTGGAGTCAATAATTATATCCATTAATTGATTGATCCAACACAGGTGGTTTGATCCAAAAAATTAAAAATAGACTACTATTTAAAATGAATGATATACTCTCATGTTCCAATTGTTAGCAAATTAAAAGTTCTTATTTCTATTTCAGACATTCCATAGTGAAATCATTTTTTTACAAATTAATTAAATATAAGATATAGAATAGAATAGTCAGATTCATCTCGTGAACAAAGTTTTTTAATTAAATATGTCTCTTTTTGTCATTCTCCCATTTTTTTTTCTTCCGGTTTGATGTGCTTGTCAAAGTTTCTAAATGGTAAGCCTTCGTATAAGTCTATGCTCGAGATTACGATTTACATATGGATTATATTCCCAAAACAGTGATGAAGCATTACCCTAATTTTCAGTGCTCCATTCAGAGGCTTTGGCAGCAATTGTTTAGGGATGTGTCCCAAAAACAAACTAAAAACTTCAATAGCAAAAATCACACAATACAAAAAAATAAAATAAAATAAAATAATAGGAGTGACCCAAGATGGAGGATAAACAGAATTTCACTACAAAGTAGACAATACACAAAGTTTTAGGAAGCATTCCTAAACCCACAAATATCACTAATAATGAACAAATGAATCACAAAGAACAGGCGCCCAAAACAGGTTACGAAATTCACTTGTAGTTAGTGTTATATATTTCAAGATCCAAACAAGGCCTATAATTTTTAGGCACAAAGGGTGGAGGGAAATAGTGTGGATTTTATCAAGTGAAAACTACACTAAATTGTGCTAGCTTAAAACATATTTGTATTTTTAAAAGGAAATAGTGTGTATTTTGGAATTCAATAATCCTTGGGCAAGTCTGATATACTATCTCGCATTTTTCTTCCTTTCCTATAAGTTTCTTCCAGAGAAGGAATTATTCGGGTGGCCGGGGAGGGTTGGGTGGCCTGGGAGAGGTACCCCCACCAAAAAAAAAAAAAAAAAAAATTGAATTTTTGTCTAGAAAATTAAATTATTTTAGGAAGGTTTTTAAAATTTTATCTCTTGTCCCTCTCCCAAAAATATTAAAAACCACAACATTATCCTCAAACACATCCTTTCATGTATACCCCCCCTCAAAAAAACAAAAAAAAAAAAAATGGTTGCCTATAAGTGTTGCAAAGAGTGTCATAGAATAGGCCATGATCAGAAGAATTGGCAGTGACCTAGGGTCTTGGAAGATAAGGATAAGGCAGAAGATATTATTAAAGACTATAGATTTTGAAAAAGCTGGGATAAGGAGACCACGTTATCCTACCTCTAGGAATCCAAGAACTCAGGGAGATCAGGAAGAGATGGACTTCGAAGAAGCGACAATCAGTAAATCTTCAATCTAGTGATCCTCATCCGCAACTGGGCAGGAGTAGTAAGATTTCAGCATCAGAACGATAGCTTGCTGGTAGTGGTAGTGGTCGGGAAGGTCAACCTATGACCACAGACTTAAAAACACTTGTCCTCTTCAAGCAAAAGTCTAGGCTCATGAAGCTATGAAGTGGAGTGGATTCTGTTACAGCGAGGACATCTACTAAAGCAGTCTCTTTTGACAACAATGAAAGCCCAGTGATAGACACCAAGGGCCAACAAATTTAGTTGACGGTGATCGTGATATTGTTAGCGGTTTGGATATTGTTGACATGACAAGTGCTCCCCAGGAATCTATAGGCTCTGGCAAACTGAAGTGTCATGAAGCTGCTCAAACTGGGAAGCAACAATCTTCTGTAAGTCATTTGGTTAGTCCTATGTTGGTATAGAAAAGAAGGAACAACAATCTCAGTATTTGGTTGATTTGTCTCTGGGTGATTCCCAATTTTCCTCTTTTCTTCAACTTGTAAAGAGTGCACAATTTGGTTATTTTCAGATAATTTGCAAGGATTGAACAATGTTTGTCTTGAATTAGTTAAAGACGATCTTCAACTTCTCAAGAACATGTGGGATATTGACTTCATTGTTAGCTTGACGTTTGGTGCTAAAGATGATATACAAATTGGATTGTGCTAACGAGATAATCCAAATTATTATTCAGACACGTCAATTTGGTTCACTTAGGCCTCAATAAGAGGTTGAGATTTATGGCAAGTTAAAGTATCTGTAGAGGGAGAAGGTGTTGGAAATTTTTGTAAAGGCAATGAAATTCTTTTTGTAATAATAAAAGATTTTGTTTATAGATCATGGTTGCTTAATATAACTTAATATACAGTTAGGAGTTCTTGATCGATTGATGGAATTGGACATTCATCAAAGTTTAGATTATGACACTATGGTTTCCGATAAAGAATAGTTTACCTTCCACCCATGAGTATTCTTCTCATGCTTCAAGCTTTGTACTGTTAATCTCCTATAGTTTTATTAAACTTTACTATTGTTGATAGATTGTAAAATAAGAAGTTTAACAAACATAACAAATTATTAACACAGTTCGGTTATTAACAAGCCTACATCTGGCCCTAGACGAGTGAAAAGATCTACTAAAGTTACAAGGATAATAGATATCTCAAATCACCAAGTGATCTATAATGGACTTTAACAAAACACTACACAATGTTAACTAGAGAACTCAGTTGTACATATCTTTTGATAAATATATATATTTACATTTTGATAAAAAAAAAAAAAAAGATAAGTTAATTCATTGTAGAAAGACTTGTTAACAGTAGTTATTAAAACTGTGGTTGGTGAAATATATTGGTGTACTGCATTGTTTAGCTAAAATGAAGTAGTACAGAACCAGGGTTACCATTCATGCTTGAACCTCAGCAGCTATTTTATCATCAACCATCTTTTCGGTCCTAAAGACAAAAAGACAAAACATTAATACATCAAAAGTTTAATGCAAAAGACAAAAGTAGTAAAAAAAAAAAAGGTAATAACAAGGAATTGCAGCTATGACCACGTTATCCTACCTCTAGGAATCCAAGAACTCAGGGAGATCAGGAAGAGATGGACTTCGAAGAAGCGACAATCAGTAAATCTTCAATCTAGTGATCCTCATCCGCAATTCGGCAGGAGTGGTAAGATTGCAGCATCAGAACAATACCATGCTTGTAGTGGTGGTCTAGAAGGTTATCCTATAACCACAGCCGTGACTTGTCCTCTTCAAGCAGAAGTCTCGGTTCATGTAGCTATGAAGTGTATCTTGGATTCTGTTACAGCGCGGACATCTACTAAAGCAGTCCGTGTTTGACAACAATGAAAGCCTAATGAATAGACACCAAAGGACTGGGAATTTAGTTGACAGTGATCGTGATATTGTTAGCGGCTTGGATATAATCACTGAGGGACACATACAAGCACTCCCAAAGAATCTGCAGGCTCTGGCAAACTGAAGCATCATGAAGTTACTCAAACTGGAAGCAACAATCTTCTGCAAGTCATTTGGTTAGTCCTATGCTGCTACAGAAAAGAAGGAAAAACAAATATCAGCATTTGGCTGATTTGTCTCTGGGTGATTCCGAATTTTCCTCTTTTCTTTAACTTGTAAAGAGTCCACAATTTGCTTATTTTCATATAATTTGCAAGGATTGAACAATGTTTGTATTGAATTAGTTAAAGATGATCTTCAACTTCACAAGAACATGTGGGGTTTTGACTTCATTGTTAGCTTGACGCTTGGTGCTAAAGATGATATACAAATTGGATTGTGCCAACGAGATAAATCAAATTATTATTTAGGCACGTCAATTTGGTCACTCAGGCCTGATTTTGAGGTTGAAATTCATGGTAAGTTATGTTGGAATGTATGCCCACTAAGACTTTATGTCTTATGTACTTTCGATAAAATTAATAAAAGTTTTATTTTCGCAAATTATTTGTGTTTGTCATTCTAGTTTGTGCACGACTATACTGGAAAAGACTCATTATGTAAGTGATTACTCATTATGTAACTGATTCATGTGAATGGTGGTCTTTCACAGCAATGAATGGATCACGCGTTGCTTAACACATATATTATTGTTCTTAACCGGATGATAAGAGTGGCAATCTTATCCTGATAAGGTTATTATGTTGTGGATTCTAGGTGGGGAATAACTTATATTTATCATGTTGTGGATTCTAGGTGGGGAATGACTTATATTTAACCAGTGAGTAGTTCTCTCCCATCATAATGTAAGTGTATTTTGAATACATAGAATTAGACCTGTAGTAATTGTTTCTAAAAGTACTATAATGTTAGAAACCCAGACTACTGCTGCTACAACGCAGACTTATATCCAACAGTTTGAGTATAGGTTGGTGGTTAGGCGAAACTGGAAGTATATACTTTAATATACTATAGTTAATGTTCTATCATAAGATCAATATACTTGTATATTGTGTATATGTGACTAGTTAGTTAAGACAGACTCATACAAAAAAGCTTCTATAGCTATATCGCACATCGTGACTATTCGAATGATCGAAAAATCTAGGGCCCTAGGGAATATAATTTGGATGTTTGCTTTAGGGCAGCTTCCTAACAAAGCGGAAATGTCCTAGGAAGTCATGGATCATTAGACTAGAGGTCTAACACTACAAGAAAGTCAGCAAATTGCGACGGATTTTTGCGACGGCCAAAATCCATCGCAAATTTGTGACGGCTCACCAACAGAAAAAAGGAAAAATGGATGTAGTTGACCAACCGTTGCAAATTCGTCGCAAAATTAGTG
Organism: Voacanga thouarsii; assembly: GCA_026120185.1. Lineage (NCBI taxonomy): Eukaryota > Viridiplantae > Streptophyta > Magnoliopsida > Gentianales > Apocynaceae > Voacanga > Voacanga thouarsii. Next base: position 5,951 of record JANUWF010002525.1, read on the forward strand.
ATGGATTTGCGACGGATTTAGAGTTTCCGATGCAAATCCGTCGCAAAATTAGCGACGAAATTTAATTTTTAATAAAAAATTGTAGAAAAAATTTCAAAAAAATGCTCTAGCAAATCCGTCGCATAAAAATTGTGACGGTTTTATTTCCGTCGCTAATCAGTCGTAAAATTGAGACGGATTAGCGACTGATTTTTTTTTTTATTTTAAGAAAATTAATTTATTTTTTATTTTTAGAAATCCATCGCAAATCCGTAGCAAAATTGCGACGGACTTATTACGTCACAAATCCGTCTCAACTTTGCTACAGATTTGCGACGGATTTTTTTTTTTGAATTTTAAGAAAATTAATTTATTTTTTAATTTTAGAAATCCGTCGCAAAATTGCTACGAATTTACGACGGATTTTTTTTTTAATTTTAAGAAAATTAATTTATTTTTTATTTTTAGAAATCCGTCGCAAATCCGTAGCAAAATTGCGACGGATTTATTATGTCGCAAATCCATCTCAATTTTGCTACGGATTTGCGACAGATTTTTTTTTATTTTAAGAAAATTAATTTATTTTTTATTTTTAGAATTCCGTCGCAAAATTGCTTTGCGACGGATTTGAGACGGATTTTTTTTTAATTTTAAGAAAATTAATTTATTTTTTATTTTAGAAATCTGTCGCAAATCCATTGCAAAATTTGCTATAGATTTGCGACTGATTGGTGTTTTCTTTAAAGTTGCGACGGATTGGTGTTTTCTATAGAATGAAGTTTAAAAAAAATTATCGTTGTAAATAATTGTTTTGAACTAAAATATTTAAAGTTACTTATTAAGGCTTTTTTTTGTATAATTTTGTATACTATATACACATGAGTGTTATTATCATAGAATATGTCCATGATTTTCTTACTAATATTGTTTATTGTATAAAATATTCTTACATGTTCTTTATAGATAATTTTATAAATTGAGTAATAAGGAGTTTCATTAATTATTAAGAAAACTTCATTAATATATATATATATATATATATATATATGAATATATATGTATGTATATGAATATATATGTATGTATATGAATATGTCTATATATATATATATATTTGTGATTATGTTTGTATATGTGTACATATTTACATATGTATATGAATATGTGTGTGTATCTATACATATAAATAAATGCTTGTGTGTGTATATATAAATATATAATATGAATGTGTTTGTGTGTGTGTGTGTGTGTGTGTATAAAAAATATATATATATATATGTATATATATTTGGGTTATATTGTATATGAATTTCTGTGTATATTTATATACATATATACATATATATGTAAAAATCATTTAATAAAAAAGATAGTATAAAAATATATAAAAATATTTTTTATTTTTGAATAATATAGTTTTATATTGAATATAAATATATAAATTTTTGTTATGTATTCCGTGGTTAATCTGTGATTATTTGTCATGAAATCACAAAATTACTATTTATTTCTGATAAATTCGTGACATATTTTTAAATTTTTTTTTCCAATTTTTTAAAAATAATCTACCCCAAAAAAATTTTTTTTGAAGACCCACTTTTCTTCTTCCCCCTCCCTCCTTCTTCCTCCCCTGCCCACCTCCCGCTACCAGAGATCTGCAATTTCACCGCGTTTCCACCCTCCCATACAGCCTCGCCGTTTCTCTTCTTGCCGCCACCCCCCACCACCCCCTCCCGCCTGCACTACCCCGCGCGCCCCCACCCGCCGCCGATCCCTGCCCGCGCACCCCCTCCCCCTCTCCCCCGGCTAGCTATCTCCCCTCCCCGCGACCGGCCGGCCGGCTCTCCCCCCGCGGCTCTCTCCCCCCACCCTCGAGGCCGTCCCCCCGCCCCCGTCTCTCTCCCCATCCCCCCCCCCGCTGCGACACCGTCCCCCTCCCCCCGACTCTCTCCCCCTCGCCCCCCGCTGCCGACCCCTCCCCCCGTTTCTCTCCCCCTTCCCCCGCAGGGGCTCTCCCCCCTCTGCCCCCCGCGGCTATCCCCCCCTCCACCCCGGCCCCCTTCTCCCCCCCTCTCCGCCTTCTGCCAACCACCCCCGACCCCCTTCTCCATCCCCCCCCACCCCAACTGCAGACAATCCCCCTTCTCCTATATTATTTTTCAATTTCTGCCCAAAACACTTAAAACCTGCTTCTTCACACTTCAAATTCGGAGCATGCTCCACAAATTGCAGAATTCAAGAAATTCAACCAGAGGAGAGTAAGGTTGAATCATCATAGCATATCAGAGGCCTTAGTCATCACTCAACATCAGTCTCCAAAATAAGTAAATATCATTCTTTTTTAAACTCTTACATCGTCTTTGATTTTGAGAACGCTAGTAGCAGGTGATATTTTGTGATGGAGAATGGAAGAATATATTACATTGGTTTGTTTTCGTACAAGGATGGGATAAAAATTGTAATGTGGAGATATATTTGGTATAATAAGTAGTTCAACGTGATATGTGAGATGTTTATGTGCTTAGCAGTGAATTTTTTATGTGGTATGTGATGTGTATTACAAGCAGTGAATTGCCTAAATGTTAACTACTATGCTTACTATTAATAGTATTTACTACTATGACAATTATTAGTTCTTATTACTTGTTGACTAATAAAACTGCTATTCCATAATATTAATACTTTTATTCATACGTTTATCTAATATTATTATTGACTGTTTATTGGAATTGCTATTTATTAAATATTAGGGGGGCAAAAAATTATTTTCAATATTATATTAGTATTATTACTAATATTATATTAGGGGGGCAAAAAATTATTTTCAATATTATATTAGCATTACTACTAATATTATATTAGGGGGAAAAATATTTTCAATATTATATTAGCATTACTACTAATATATTTTTATAACATTATTTTTTTAATATAAAATTGTTTGATAATAATTACTATTTAACGTTTTGTAGTATACTACACGTCAATAATTAGTACTTACTATTTTTTAATGGTAAGTTGGCTACCAACAAATACCAATTGCATCTTTTTTTCTTTTTTTTTTTTTAACTTATATGAATGGATCCCCGTGAGTGATGGGTTATCATTCCTTGTGAGTGATGAGTGATCATTCCCCATGGGTAATTGGTGATTACCCTTACATTAGTCATATTGAATAATTGTTTTGACAGTTAATATTTTTTTTTCAATGTTGTTGATTTTGTGGTGGCTTGGTGCCTAGAAACGTCCAGTATATAGGGGAAACTCTGCCGAAATTCCTAATGAATTTTGCACTGGTGGTTGTGTTTATGGTTGTTGGTTTAACATTAATTTTGATTGTTTGTTGGTGGCTGAGTTGGTTGATGCTTCATGGTTTAAATCTAGTTGTTTATTGAGGTATTGTCAGAGAAGTTAATAATTTTAATTATGTGCTAAGTATATTGGGTGTCTATATAAACATAATTGGGAAACCGATTAGTGTTTTGCGATGATGGTTCACCATCACAAGCCCACGTATGATGCATGATAAAGAAGTATATATAAATTACTAAAAAAGTATTTCATGAAACACGTAGTTGTCTATTCAGGTATTTATAATTGTTGTTTATAGTAACATGAAGATGATTACCCTTAAGTTTTCCTAAACCTTTTATTGCGTACATGCATAAACTTACAGTTAAACCTCTTTGTCGCATAATATGTTGAATATATAGATGGAAATCGCGATTGGATGTATAGAAGGCGGTTGCTCGGTAAAGGGTTTACTACTGAATTTGAGCATTTTTACTGATTTATTGGATGATCAATTATTATACCATTTTTTGTCCTTTTTATTAGCTTAAATATAGTTAAGTACGAGTCAATGCTAATTATTTTCTTTTCCACTGGTGTTCTTTGCATTTCCATAGGTATGCTTCCTTTTTTTTTTTTTAAATACAGTTAAGTGTTAGAGGAGACTCTAACTATTTTCTTTTCCACAAGTGTTCTTTGCCTTTCCACAGGTATACTTTTTTAAAAAAAAAAATACAGTTAAGCATGAGTCAATGCTAACTATTTTCAGCCAACAGGTGTTCTTTGCTTTTTCAAAGGTATATTTTTTTGTCTAATATATGGATTGGATCCCCGTGAGTGATGGGTGATCACTCCCCGTGAATGATGGGTGATCATTCCCCGTGAGTGATGGGTGATCACTCCTCCTGGGTAATGGGTGATTATCCTTAAGTTAATTTTGTTGTTGACATTGACTTTTTATTATAGATGTCTTCTTTGTTAGGATATAAAACCTGTATAAAAATTGTATAAAAGAACACACATTTCATTATCTGATGGCTTTGATCCATTGACAAAGGAAGAATCATGCACTCACCCTTCAAAATGCTTGGAAAAGGTTACAGACTTATGTGCAAGAATAAAGTCATTTTGAAAGAAAACAAAAATAACAAACCTTTTCTTTCTCAAGTTGTATAAATGGCCAAGTTTCTACATATTTCAGTTTATCTATTGGCAGTTAATTTTTTGTTATGGAGAATGTGTTCAATGGATACAGTTTTTGTTGTGCATGTTTTGTGCGTTTGATGTGTTGATGATACTTGGAATATGTTTGAATGTGGCATTAATGCCTGGAAAATGACCATTTTATAGGGGAGACTCTGTCAAATTTTTTTATAAATTTGCATTTATAACTTGTTCTACATATATATTACAAATATGTTTGAAATTTAAATAAATTTATTTCAAAATTAGGATGTCTGGCGATGGACAATCTTCTGGAGGTGCTGGAATGGACCAACATACGCATCCTCCTGACACCACATCACCATCACACGCACGGCGCATCTCCGTACCACGATCGATTTCTGGTTCACCTTCTCAATCAAAAGGTGCTTCTCCAACAGACGCTCCTACTTCTGCATCATACCATATTGGACCACAGGCCACAAATGGCTAACCTATGATTATTCCTTGAGGAGATGGGTGTGTAATTTATAATTATTGATTGATTTCCAATTCAGCATATCTTCTTTAATAATCATATTACTTTCCTTTGTGGTTATACAAAATAGGTTTGCTGGTTCAGATATATGTGTGAGAGAGATTCAAGGCATATTCAAGAAACAATTCAATGGTTCGTATGCTACATACTCACATGTCCCGATACACGTTCAGGACATGTGGTTCGAGGAGTGGGGAGTATGTTTCTTTTACTTTCTTACAACTTTAATCTCATGTATATGTTATTGAAGCTTATATGCTCAGGTGTCATTTGTTGTATTTGCAAACAAATTTACTTTAAACTATTAATTTAAACTTTAACGGCGATGGTTTACTATATTTGCAGAAGTTATTTCGTTGGGCTCTCGAGCATGGTCCCCAGATACAGAAAAATTGGGAAAGAAAGTGTGCAAAAAGGTTTTCCGATACTTTGTCGAAGACCCGAAAGAGCACGCCTGCTAATTCATGTCCAACTTGGATTGATCCAACTCATTGGTCGGAGATGAACAAACATTGGTTGGATCCCAAATATCAATGAATCGTGCAGTCTGCAAAGCAAAATCGGTCTCGTACCGGTGTCACTCACACAAGAGGTTCCATCTCTTTCATTGAGCACGAGGAACGCATGGTAAATTCAATTTTATTAACTTTTGCATATTTCAAAATTGTCAAAGTCATGCACTCGCATTCGAAATAATATTCTTTTCTATTAATTAAACTACAGATGATACGTGAAGGGGACACATTTAGCTACTGGACATGTTCAAAAAACTACATATGTTCCAGAACGGGGAAAGACAGGGTCAGTTTGTGGGCGAGCGTCCGCAGAAGATATTGGTAAAAATAATTTATTCTTACATTACTTATTGTAATAGGTCTTCGTTTAGTTTTTAAAAAACTCACGTTATTTCAGGAGGAGGCAAATGTCACCAAGGAGCACTACTCTCAAATGGAGTCTAGCGGGTCTGTCGACTCTGTTGCTATGCCAAATGACAAGGCCATTATCATTGAGGCAGCTGGCGGATTCAACAAGGGTCATGTCTACGGGTTGAGATCAGAGGTTACTCGCATTAAGGAGCATTTGCATGCGTCTCATTTATTAGGATCATCTTCATCCACTCCTGTTGATGTTGACCAGATAGTTGAGACTAGAGTTCAGCAGAGGATTCAGGAGGTTGAGGATTGATGGAGGCATCGAGAGAGGAGTCGCAAGGACAAGTACAAGCGCCGTGAGGATAGGATTAAGAAGAATTTTGAACATAAAGTTGCGGGAATCACTTCTTGGATGGCAGTTATGTCCGAGAAGATGGGGGTTGTTATGCCACGGCTGTCTTCGGTATTTGAGGACGAGGACATGGATGAGGATGAGGATGAAGACGAAGACGATAATTTATTTGTTTCCCCACCTAATTATCACCCCGGTCCTAGTACTGGGTTTGATGGTCCTCCCGCTCCTCCTTTAGCTAGTGCTCATAATCCTTTAGTTACATGATATTTTGAACATTATTTATCTATTGTGATACTTATGTGTATACACATGTTTAGATTATTGTAGTTTTACTTTATGATTTGGCATGCAATTTATTATTGGTTTCAAAATTTTATTTGTTTTATTAGTTTTACATTACAGATTCGATATTTATGAGAAAAATTGCTTAAATATTTGTCATAGGTTTTCTAAAATTAATTTATTTAAAATTAATTATGACAAATATTTGTCACAAGTTGCTACGGATTTGCGACGGAAAAATTGCAATTTCAAAAAATTAAAAAAATCCATCGCAAATCCATAGCAAATTGCTACGGATTTGCTACGGAAAAATTGCATTTGCTACGGATTTTTTAATTCTCAAAATTGCAATTTTTCCATAGCAAATCCGAGCAATTTTCTAGGGATTTGCGACGGATTTTTTTAATTTTTTCAAATTGCAATTTTTCCATAGCAAATCCGTAGCAAATTTGCTACGGATTTGCGATAGATTTTTTTTTAAATTTTTTGAAATTGCAATTTTTCCGTAGCAAATCCATAGAAATTTGCTACGGATTTGCGATAGATTTTTTTTTAAAAATTTTTTGAAATTGCAATTTTTCCGTAGCAAATCCGTAGAAATTTCCTACGGAATTGCGACGGCTTTTTTTTTTAAAAAAAATTTTTGAAATTGTAATTTTTCCATAGCAAATCCATAGAAATTTGCTACGGATTTTTTAAATTTTTTGAAATTGCAATTTTCCATAGCAAATCCGTAGTAATTTGCTACGGATTTTTTATAATTTTTTGAAATTGCAATTTTTCTGTACGGATTTTTTTCCATGTTTTATTTTTTTTCAATTATTCCGTCGCAAATTCGTAGCAAAATGTAATTTGGTTGACCAGAGATTTGGCCGTCGCAAATGTGTCGCTATTTGCGACGGATTTAGTTTTCCGTAGCGACGCTCTTATTTGCGACGTCCTAATCCGTCGCAGCACTTGATTTGCAACGGATTTGCTACGGATTTGGCTATCGCAAATAGTGTTTTTTTTTTTTTGTAGTGAAGGATGGTAGATGTCTTTTGAAAGGTGTTAGTACACTTTTCCTCTCTGAATGTACGAGGTTACATATAGAGGTATATTTGTCATAATACCTGTAGGACGGAGACATTGCTAATGCAACACTGTCATTGAGGTCAATATTTTCTTATGGTAATAATAGAAAATATTTAAAATGCAAAATACAACTATTTATATAATAGGGATATTTAGATCATTTAAGTTGCCAAGGCGATGTATCTTTTGGTCCTCGAAATAGCCCACAAATCCTAATGGTTTTGGGATAGAGAAATTGGTCTTATAATATTATGGGTTTTGTTTTATTCTAGTAGTCTGATTTATTTATTGGACTAGAATAAAATAAAATAAAATAACCAAGGAGAGAATTTATTGAAGGCCTAGTTTGGTTGGTTAATTAATTATTCAGGGCTTTAGTCCAGGCTGAATAATTAAAGTTAGCCTGATCTAAACTAGAATAAATCTTGAGAATTGAACATGGTACATTTTCGGTTAATAAATTATTTATTAGGCTTTAATTAGTCCTGGGCTAAATAATTAATTTGCACCAAGTAGAACGGATCGACATGCTACAGATTTTTGATTGAAAGGCTTCGTTGGTTTTGTTTTTTGAAATCCTAAAAATAGCTCTTAGTTAACTTATGTTTTGGTGAGGTTTTACATCTAATCAAGGTAATTGGCTAGGGGCTATCGTATGAAAAAAAAAAAAAAAAAGAAGCCAGAATAGCTTTCAACCATTGTCTAGTTGTCTCACTACACGAAAATAACAATTTACCAATGGATATTAGGGATGGACGAAGGCCTCGGTGATTAATGACAGATTTTTGAAAGATTAGTAAAGGAAAAATGAGCGATTGTAAATCTGTCGTTAGACAAAGTCCATTTAGCGACGTTTAATAAATCCATCAAAAATTACCGATGAATTGATAATTCCATCGTTAAGCTCTCGAAGATTACCGAGAATTTATTGAGCGACATTGTTCCCACGCTCAGCAAAAGAAAAATGCTCCTAAATTTTCTATGGCTCGGTAATCGCTCAGAAATCCACTACGAACGTTCTTCTTGAGGAAAATGTGGTCCAAGGTTGACTAAATTGATAACCGTAGGTAATCCGTCATTGAATTGGTGCTTAATTACCTATGGATATTGTTTAGTCCATCGCTAATATCTACGAAAATTGCTACGGATTAGCGAGGGAAATCGAATTCAATTTTTTGCGTATAAAATTTTAAAATTTTAACATTTACTGACGGAATTTCGAGGGATTTTAATTAATTTTGCACTAAAAATTAACCTCTGTAATAGTGTTTCCATAATTAATTAGCGAGGGAATGTCGAGTGACTTTTAAATTTTCTAATTAATTGGATTATACATCATGTTTTAACGTTTGATTACTATTTTCGGCATATACATATGTATGTTATCACTCTCAGGTTGTAATATGTACAAATTTCTCAAGTTTTTATATTTTGAGATTCAAATTGATTTAGGTATTATTGGTTGCATTTACATCGAATTGCATATATATATGTGGTATAGTAATATAATCTGAAGTATAGAAATATAATATAAAATGAATATAAACATATGCATACTATTTATATTGTATACTGAGTTAATATGAAGTTTAAAGACGAGGTAATGTAACGTTATTATTGTTTGGTCATTATACATGTTTGTCAACAATTTTCATTATGTGTAAAGCATATATTTGATATGAAGTATTAATTACATTTTTTGATTAAAAGTACATGCAATTGGAGTTATATGTGATGATATATATTTGTTTTCTATTTTATGTTTAATATTGTTCCAAAATCATTTTTTATATATTCGGTCGGTAATCCCTTGCAATTGGCGAGGTATTAACGACGGATTAGCTAATAAAATAAAATAAATTACAAAAGCTATTTCAAGTTTAATAAGAAAATTGCAAATCCGTCGCTAATACCACGTTGATTTTGTCCGTCGGTTATCCCTTGGTGAATAGCAAGGGATTAACGAAGGATTTTTAGTTATAAAATAATTATTAAAAAGAAATGGAATTAAATTTCACTCATTAATCCGTCGGTAATAGAAAGGGATTATCGAGGGATGTTATCCATCGCTAAGAAATCAGAATAAGTCGAACACTGATCATCTTTTTCCCCTTTCTTCTTCTTCTTCATATCATTCTTTCGACTTTTTCTTCTTCACTCTGGTGCGACATGCCATCGCTGTCCCTTTTACATTGCCTCCGCCATTGTTGTTGGCCTTCTTGCCGCCGCCTATTCATACTTCCGTCGTGCCACTGTCCTTCCATCTCCAACATAATTTCTGCCACGCCGCACCTCCCTTTACCCCCCTGGCCAAAGATCGTCGCCATCTATGAGCCAAGTAGCGATAGTCGCTCTGCCACTGTGCCCCTTCTGAAGCTGGATAGTACATTGCTATCAGCTACAAGGTAAATTGATTTGTTGGGTCTTCAGGTACGTTTGCGCTATTACAATGGAGGAATAGTCTCATTTTTAGTATCAATAAATTGCAAATTTTGCATGTGTTTTTTTTGATAAATATGTGGTAATTGGTGGGCACATTTGTGCATGGTTTGTTATGCTTATAAAACACAGTAGATTCTGTCAATGAAGATGTAACACGTCTTTTTGGCTTGGTCATTTTGTTTTATTTGAATATGGACACAGATGATTGAGAGAACAATGAGCTTTAAAGAAATTGGCTTTTTGTTGGTCACACAGGATTTCATATAAATTTAATCTATTTGGGAAGGTTAGAAAGTGTTGATTTTTTTGTGCTCTGCAGCCATTTTCGTTATATGCTTGATGTATTTCAGGCTAACTTTCTAATATTATTAGTATTTAGGAGAACCGTAATCTCCATTAGGATGCTAGTACTTTGGTAGTTTCTTTAGCTCTCTTAGCATATAATAACTTCTTAAATCTTTGTTGAAGTCCTTTTTATAAACATCATTATAGGTTATTGTGGTAGAAGTAAATTTCTCCACTAGGATGCTGCGTGGAGATGGAATCTCTCTTGTTGTGCTAGTAGCAAATTTCTTTCTTTTTTTGGGGGGTGGGGGCGGGGTTGGGGGGAAGGTTTGGTATCCAGAAATGTCTCTTTATTTTATTTTCTTTCTCGTGTTTGACCGAAACACACAGGTGGAGGGAGGGAAGGGGGGAGGGAGGATTAAGGAGAGAAACAGACAAGGAAGAAGGGGAAAAGATGAAACCGGTCGTGTAAGGTGCAAGGGAAAGGGACCAACACCAACCTCAAATGGCTAATGAGACTGCTTGTGATGACTAACATATTCTCATTTTCTTCTTATTTTACATATACTACTGTTTCTAATAGATTCCTTGGCATTTTCTAGTTGTTATATATGTAGGATTACTTCTCCTGTGGAGTTTATGGATTATTTATGATTTTAATGTTCAAGAGATTGATTTTGATTTGTTTGGCATTAAGCAAATCCTGTTTTATTGTGATTGGTGTTGAATGAATTGAACGGATTGTATTTGGTTTGAAATTACAGGTGGATAAGCCTAAATACTAAGCAGCTATTTTCTTTTAAAAAAATTTAATAAAAAATGACAGCTAGAACCGTCGCATTTGTGAAAAGCAAATAATGTCGCATCTGATTAACTAAATATGACGGTCACAAAACCGTCGCATTTGATAAGCAAATACGATGGTCACCGACCGTCGTATTTGCTTATTTACTTATCAAATGCGATGGCCACAAAACCGTCGTATTTGCTTATCAAATGCGACGGTTTTGTTAGGTAATACGACGGTTTGCGTAATCGTGTCTTTAAGCCTTCTGCAATGATTAAATATGATACTCTTGTAGAGCCGTCGTATTAGGGTGTCGTATTAGGAAAATACAATAGTTTGGTTGCTGTTGTTGAACAATAATGACGAGACTTTATACGACGGTCATGGAATCGTTGTTTAGCCGTCGTATTTGAGCAATTTTTTAGTAGTGTTATTTCTTTGTTATCGTCCTCTGTGGTTTTGCCATTGGAGTTTTGGTTTGTTCCTGGGGCCTATCCCTACACCAGTAATGCAAAAAGTTCAGCAGCAAAGCTATCTATAATTCTAATAGTCTTGGCAAAAAGAATGAATAAAATCTCCATTTCCATATCGGAAAATCCCCCCAACGTTGGAGGCTCCTGGTTTTCCTTTGCAAGCACTATCTATGTTAAGAATGGCCTCATCTTGCAATCCTTTCAACCATATAACAACAACATTCTGTTTAATTTTTGACGACTTCCAGGGAGATAGGAAAATCTTTGTAAAGTCATCAAAACCAATGATGTATGCAGTAGGATACCCTTGCATATTTGATGCAAAAATGGTAGCCATTTAGTGAATAAGCTGATGTAGATGAAACTAATTACCCTCCATCCTGCATTTGTTACGATGTTTCCAAACCTCCCGTAAGGATATAGCAAAAAACCGTCTAAATATAGAGAGCTCCCTTAGCTTCCCTTTCCACCAATAGTTGTAGAACTCACTGAAGTTATGCCAGCGAGTAGAAGATCTTCGAGGAAGATATAAAGAAGCTAACTGCCAGAAGCTCCTCATCGCTGCACAACCATAAAAAAGGATGTTCTGCAGTTTCCTTAGCAGCCAAACAGAAGCAATAGCAAGAAGGGAGTTGAAAGCCAATCTGCTTGAGCTTTGAGTCCAGAGAAAGACACCCATTAAAAAACTTCCACATGAAGAATGATTTTGGGATTAACATTTACTCTAAATGTGTGGTTTTAGAATTAATATTTTAATTAAAACTTAATAAATTGTGAGTTCGAAAAGAATGTTTTTTCTTATACCTAAAATCACTCATCACGCGCATACGGTTTGCACTCTGATATAGTAACAGTTAGCTAAACTTCAAACTCTTAATAATGTATGCTAAGGATACTCTAATATAGTTCTAACGCAAGACTTCTAAATCAACAATTCAACCCCCAATTATTGTAAATTTTTCTAGTGGTCAGATTAGCATTCACTTCTGCCAACTCCTTTGACAATTTTCAATTTAAGCCAAATGTTTCAGGGTAAGTTTCCATTTTCTCGAATATCTTGGGGCCCCTCATTTCATCGACAATTTAAAGTAATCTTCCAAATCTTCCCTCTAGTTATCATTGTTACCTTTCCAAGCGGTTCTGATTTGTTCTCAACAAATACATGCACCTCGCAGTTATCATTTAGATATTATCCTCAATCTCAGTGTGCCGCATTTAATATAATTATCATAAATTAAAATTACCATAACTACTAGTAACTAATATAAGTGTATTTTATTTCATATAACTACTCATTTAATAAAACACATACACGTGTGTCAGATTTCGTGCATGTGTTTAATTACTTAATAAAACATGTGAAAATAATCACTAAATGAGCATTCATTCATTAATTATTATTGTGTGAGTATTAAACTAATCGTATAGTAATTCGACTCTTTTATGTATAATAAATTAGTTGCATAATATATTTAGTGAAGAAAAATAAATCTTTAGAATCAAGATCATTTACACACCACATCAGTTTCCTGGAAGCGGTACTTTTTCCAAATCAACAAGAGACAACATAAAAACATACCTAGGAAAGAAAAAATAAATTACACGTTCACTAAGACACTTCGAGTTGATTGTCTATGTGTTAACTCTTCATCCACACATGACATGATTTATTCCGGGACATGAAGATTCCTTGCTATATCCTTATCCTTACGAACCTGTTTTGACGTACTTCCTCTGTCTTAATAATTATATTAAAAATATTTTATTTTTATTATATTAAAATATTCCGTCCATCATAACAATCATATAAAAAATTTCTATTTTTGTTATACCAAAACACTTGTCAATCTCACAAATAAAGAATAAATTTATTACTTATATTCTTAATTTACCCCTACTTCCATCAAGAATATGTACATTCTCAATAAATTATTAATAAATATATAGAAAAAAAATAATTAATGATTGTTTATTTTATTTAGGAAGTATAATAGTCATCCTCTATTATAATCATACAAACATTAGTAATTTCTCAATCTTCATATTATGTTTTAAATTGATACAATTTTTAAAATGGAATGTGCATTTTATAGCAGGGATACCACAGTAACAAAGCATCTCTTTCACGCCACGTAAAAGGTCACGGGTGAACCACTCAGTATTTCTGTCGAAAATGGGCTCCCATACTTTTGTCAATTTAGAAAATTCGAGGGACATTCTTGAAAGTTTATACATTCCACCAACCTCAAATCCATGTAAGAAATGCTTTGCTGGCACCAGCAAATTTCCTTAGATACAGTAAATATTTTAATCAAGTTGCATTTGCATTTCCGGATTGGCCATTCGTTTTCTTTTGCTCAAAAAACCACAGTCACATACGGACCCATCCCCAGCAGCATTCTGTGTAGTCACTTTTGCCAAAAAAGTTTGTTTTGTCCGAGGTAGCCCCTCACATTATCAGTAGCCGAAATGGTAAAATCCTAAACAAGTCCTTGACTAAGATTTAGAAAATGTTGCTTTCTTGTTTCATTTTGATAAAGCGTTTTTTTTTTTTTTGTGTGGATCACTACCATTAAACTTCTGCTGAGTTTGAAGGGAAGTGATTCGAGGTTGTTATCGTTATTGGCAAACTTAGTACATCTATTATATTAGACGCAGGTTTTTCCCCCATCTGTGAGCTGCACATTCATCTCTGGATGACAGGCTCTCTAATTTTTGTATTTTGTTTTCTCATTTGCTTGACAAAGTTTTATACATTGTCCTTTTGTATTTGCCAATGTTGAAAAATAGTATTGGTACTGTAGGTTTGAAAGAATAGTATTGATTTGCTAGAAATTTAAATGTCTTTAGTACAATCCCATGGCCATTCATTTTATATTCTGCAGATCTCTTTCTGAGTCATTTTTATGTGTGGGATAGAAACTGAAAGGAGACCTTTTTTTTTAACATTAGACTTTAGTTGACTTCTGTTTTGAGAGGTTTATTTTAAATGTAACCGTAACTTCTGTTTTTGCAATTGAATTCTGATTCGTAAAGTCATACTTATGTATTCGGCCAAAAGGTTTTTAGATTAGTTATTTCTGCCGTGTCTGTCTTTATTTGACACCATGCCCTTTTATCGTTGTGTGGAACATTTTATATAATTGAAGTAATCAGTTTAGTTTTTTGATGCAATTCTGTCTATCGTGTTGCAGGACAAGTGTTGTGACATTTGCGGGAATGCAGGTGCTGTTGGTTTACTCTTTACTTGCTCTAGGTGTAAAAGTTCTTGCCAGCACCGGTAACATCTCTTTCTCTCTCTCTCTCCCTCTCCTACCTATACCCGGACCTCAAATCACTATGTTGAAATGTCCACAAAAAAAAAAAAAAATCAAAATTAACATTAACAACTTGTCCTAATGGTAAGAGGGTTGTTACTCGAGACGTAGATCTCGGGATGAATGGAGGAGAGTACTTCAGCAATAGGGGACGAGGAAATGGGGATAGAACGTTTTCTAGAAAGGAAAACAGCTTTAAACAAAACACTGATGAAATGCCTTGCAATGGAGGGATTCGAATCTCCAAATGGTTATTTCTAGCAAGTTATCCATCTAAAAGGAAAGGGGGATGGAATGTTTTTTGAGAACTCTCCATATAGACTTCTAATTGACACGACTAAAGAATAATATTGGTATACTTTATTTGTTAATCTGGATCTAATCTATTCTATAAATATTTAAATTATTACTAGGATATCGATAGGATTAAACTTAACCATTGGATATAATTTGATTAAGATAGTAAATGAAAGTATGATTTCTTCTATTCTATTTTTACCTGTTCAAATATATATACACATTTTTTTGGGTCCATTTTAGAATATCATTTACATGGTCCACTTTTTGTTTTCCCCCCAGTGAGTTTTGTCAGATGAAACTCCCTTGAGTTTTAATTTTAGAATTACCTGCTCACTTCTCATTTTACAGTTATTGCATGCGCACCTACCCTGAGGTTTGTCTTGAAATCTGGCATTGTGAAGAGTGTGAAGGCTTTAGAGGATCATCATCAAACAACCCAGGCAAGCGTCAGTGCGGTTCTGTCCATCCTACTGAGCTTCCAAATGAGCTAAGGTTGAATTCCATCAAGTGTGGAAAGAAGATCCAGTCTAGAAAAGTGAAGTTTCTTTCTCCTCAGGAAGCCATCATGCTCAAACCTGGATCCCCGAGCCCCATTTGGTGCACGAGAAGATCCATATCTAAATCACACCAGATTACGCAGACCAGAACTCAAACCGCTGAGCAGCAAGTGACAGAGTCATCTAGAGGACTGACCGGTAATTAACTTCATCCCTTCGTGATATATTTTTGCTTTGGGTAAGAAAGACTAGAATTGTGGTCGTGCTACTTAAATTTTTTACGAGCAAAGCATATTTCAACCTTTTTCCAGTCGAAGCAGTGCAATAGATTCAAAGTAAAAGTAACATTACTGTACCGATTAATTAATGTGACAAATGTTGGTACCATCACATCCTGATATATCAGTTCCTGACCTGTTGTTTAGATGGTGCTGTCTCCTCTAATCCGGAGATAGAGATAGCTAATCCTCTGAGTGTAGTTCCCTTGCCTGTGGATGGAAACACTTTCTACACTCCTGCTTCAGAATCTTCCTGGAGGTAAGTAGAGTCTATCTTTTGTTAACCAAATGTATTTGCGTGTACGTGATTTTCTAGTTCCACCAGCTTCAAACTCTTTATACTAATTACTTCAGCGGCTGAAGGGATTTACATTTTTTTTCATATTTACTTGTCCCCATATTTATATGTTCTTTTCTGAGTGGTGATATGGATATGTTCTCTCAAATAAAAACACGTGCCTTTGGTTTTCTTAGGAATAAAAAAGAAATGAGTTGGGTATAGCTAACGGAGTGTTCTTAACTAGAATTCGCAAAACCATTGAAGGTTTAAAGCATGGTGAATTTAATATATCTTCAGAACATGTATTTGATTGCCTTTTGTGGAGACTGTGGAAAAATTTAGCTGTTGAATCAAGCACATTTTCCCTTTCCTAATGAACTTGTCTTCCGAAGAGAGAAAGCCTTCTCTTGAAAAATAAACAAACATGGAAGTATGGTCACTTGCTGACCATTTTTTTTTCTTAAATAAGAGTTCTTCAGAAATGACTGTATATGAGTGGATTGTTCTATTGGTCATGCAGTCTGAATCTATGATAAGATATCTGAATCTAGGAACTGGTGGAGTAGTTGCATGCCTAATCAAATTGTACCTTTTCTTTTCTTTTTTTTTTTTTTTTTTTGGGACAGCGGAAGCTTTAATGTAGTTGTTGGTGCGCCTAAAGAATGGGAATTAAGTTGCAGTATCCAGGCTCATCCTCCTTCTAGAGTTCGTAGAAAGGTCTACGAAACCTCAAGGCTAATGCCAGAAGTTCTTGAGTGTGAACTGCTTCAACGAGGGAGCGTTTGGATGAGCTTGTTCGGGAATCATTGTCCAGATAGAAGAGATATAGGATTATATTTCTTTCCTAGTAATCCCAAGAGGTTTGTCTTTGGACCACATTAATTGTAGAAGTACATAAATTCTCATCTCTTTGCTCCCTTCTCTCGGCGAATGTATAGTTTTGTGTTTCATGCCATATCATGCTTTCTTGTAGATGTAAGAACTATGAGTCCCTGCTAGACCACATAAGAGAGGAAGACTTGGTGCTGAGGCAATATGCAGATGGTCTTGAACTGTTTATATTCACTTCTCAATTTCTGCCCATGGACTGCCAAAGTGAGACCTCCTAAAAGATGCTCTTTCTGTTTTAGTCTTTTTTTTAAAATTCTATTGCATGTTTCGTACTAATGCTATTGTTCTATTAATCTTGCTGAGGGTGTCATGATGATTGTATAGTCAGTTTAAATATCCTGTAATCTATATGGAGGAACTAACGAATTGTGGTCATCCGCATGAAGCAGCTGTCTATTCATTTATTTCATGGGCTTGGCATCTATTTAAACCTAGTATTTTACTCTCTTCTTTCCTATCCACCGTCATTTCTTATTAGGGAAATTTCTGTAGTAATAACACTTGGCTGAATGCATTATTTCCTCAATGCATGTTTCTGTGCCAGCATCTCACATGTATTTGTCATGTATGTTGGGAAAAATGTTACAGGATGGAATGGGAAGTACTTTTTCTGGGGAGTATTTCGCCGTACCAAAACAGTCATCGCTTGTATCCCAGAAGAAGAATGCCATGATGAAGTTACCAACATGAAGACTGATATGATGGAGGGAGAAAATGTTAGAAGAACAGATATTGTTCTTCCAACAGTACCTCTTCTGATTCCAAAACCAGAGATAGAAGAGGAAACATTCCCTGAAATTCCTCCCGGTTTTGAAACCATATTCAGGCCAAAGTAGGTCACCGTATTAGTTCCTACTTTTGGATATTTATATGTAGAAGCATTTCTTTTAGAGTTTAAAACTGTTACATTTTCTGTGGATGGACTGGAGACTAGTAGAATTTTGCAACTGTGAACTATTGATTTTCATATCCCGTTTCCCTTCTTGGTTTCACGCAATCAATGATTAATGTAGACTTTATCTATATGTTATGATATTATTTTGTGAAATGGTATGATTCAACAGTTTTTTGCATATCTTTCATTATCTTGTGTATCTTCTAAATATTATTTGGTATTGTACAAAACATATTCACCTAAAAAGAATATGAGGGTTGAATAGATTTCCACTTCAATCTTCCTAGATCAAATTTCATGACGGTTTTAGTGCCCCATTCTCAAATCAAATTTTCTTCGAAATAAAAAAGAAAGACAGACACAGATCTACTCCCAAATCAAACTTTCTTCAAAGTCAAGGTAGAAAATATACATATACGAAGAATGATAATTAGCCGCTACATCAGTGGCCCAAAAAGGGCAAGAGAAGGACCAACTTCCCACCCTTCCAACGGCCCTCTTCCTTTTCCTCCCTCTTCTATTCCTCTTCGTCTAGTATGGCTATTTGTTTTCTTCTCTTTCTCCCCCCATGACACTTTTTTTTTCTTCCCCCATTCCTTCCCTTCACATCTCTCTCCATGGCAATATCTTCATGAAAAGACTTTTCATCTCTAAGACTATATCTTTGTAATATATTATTATTTTTTAACATAATATGCTTCGTTTTTATATATATATTTTTATCATTTTGTATGTCTTTTATACATTACTCTATAATATATACTACATATAATCAATTAATGAGAGTAAAAGAAGGGGGCGGATTTTCACTTTAATCTTTAAATTAGTAGGACCGTTGCATGCTTTCTGTTTCTCAAGCTTAATGCAAATGCACTATAAAAAAGAGTCTACTGGTATGCAGATTGTGACTGCGCTGCAGCCTTGCACAATGACCTCAAGAAACTCAATCCCTAAATATATGTTGCACCGAATCTGACCTATTCTCACGCATGCAACACCTTGAGGCCAAAGGAATTTCAAAAGAGATCACAACCGATTTCAGAGGACCAAAATTATTGAAGATTTTCCATAAGAAAACCTTAATCTTATTTGTAAACACTGACCTCCAAGGAGAACTAAGAAAATGAACTTTAGGCCTCTTTAATCTTATCAACTCATAAGCTGAAGAAATAGTGAAATCCCCATATTGAGAAAGATACCACAACTGTACATCCCTTTCCTGCAAGCCAATGTCCGGAGAAAGATCAGCGAGAACCTTTTTTGGCCAAATGCGGACTCAGAATCTGTTGCAAAAAATTAGCCCTCCAGTAACCTGTTGGGAAAAAAAATATCCCCTATTACCCCACACACTACCTTTAATAAAAATAATAATCAAGCAACTACAGAGAAAAATCACAAGACAAGAATTTATGTGAAAAACTCCAAAATCGGAGAAAAACCACGACCGTTGTCAAAAGACAACCGAGAAAAATATTCTATTACAACCACACAATATCAAATACAATATTTTTCTCACACCCCAAACCAAGAAAAAATACCCAAAGAGTACCCAGAGAATTTTTCCAAACCCTCACACTTTTTCTGAAGCTTTTGCTCTGTATACCGAGAGCTTCTCTTTCGTTGGTGTGTCTTGTCTCTTCACCGGATGCCTATTTATAGGCAAGCCATCGGCATCTTCGGGAGCACATTCTTGACACCCCTTGGTGGAGTGGTTGCCATTATGCTACCCACTCCTACTCCAACCACAAAAAGACAGTCTTTGTTTGTTTGATTCTTCACAACAATCTCCACCTAAATTCAACAAACAAAAAAATTCCACCACACACCTTGCATAATCATCAGCCAATGCCCGTGTGCAAATTTGTGGACATGCTACCAATCATACGTCCTCTTTCATGGTAGCAATTATGCTATGAGGACATATATTTGTCTTTAAAACAATTCATCATCTCCCTCTGCTAGGGAAATGATATTGGTAACATTATCTTTTTCTTTGGAGCTATTAGCCAAACCAACTCCACCCTTCTTGCAGTTTTTCTCAACATTACATTTAGTTGCTGACATTTTTCCTGTGCTTTTATTTAGTATAAAACACACACTAAAACTCCACCGCACCAAAGGTACTTATAGGCTTAATATACAGAGTAAATAATGATCTAACTTATTTTCTGACGTGGAGGGTCCACCTTAGTGGCAACCATAGAGCATACGATAAGTAGATATTAATACCCCCAATAAGGCTCTGATACCAGTTGTTGGGAAAAATATCCCCTATTACCTCACACACTACCTTTAATAAAAATAATAATCAAGTAACTACGGAGAAAAATCAGAAGACAAGGATTTACATGGAAAACTCCAAAATCGGAGAAAAACCACGGTCGTTGTCAAAAGACAACCGAGAAAAATATTCACTATGTGGAAAATTATTACAACCACACAATATCAAATACAATATTTTTCTCACATCCCAAACTAAGAAAAAATACCCATAGAGTACCCAAAGAATTTTTCCAAACCCTCACACTTTTTCTGAAGATTTTGCTCTCTATACCGAGAGCTTCTCTTTCGTTGGTGTGTCTTGCCTCTTCACCGGATGCGTATTTATAGGCAGGCCATCAGCATCTTCGGGAGCACATTCTTGACACCCGTTGGTGGAGTGGTTGCCGTTATGCTACCCACTCCTACTCCAACCACAAAATGACAGCCTTTGTTTGTTTGATTCTTCACAACATAACCGCTATGAACCACATCAGAAAGCTGCAGATTTTGAAACGTAACAGCTCCATTCAGCTCAGACAACCGACTAATAGAAGACTAGTCATCAAGCCCAAAAGAAAGAAAGCCACTTTTAGACACAAACACCAAGTGATCTTCCAACATGCAGGACACAGAATGAATTCTTCGCCAAGAATTAAAAAGGAGAATACGACAATCCCAAAAACAAAGGATGCACATTGTGAGGATTATATTCTGACTTCATAAAAGAAGCCCATTATAATGTGTCTTGCAATCTATATTTCCACCAACACTTCATGACAAACGCTGCTGACTAGAAGTTCAAGATCTAAGCCCCAATCCATTTTTTTTTCCTAAACCACCAAGGATGGTGGGGGTTAGGCAGACCCCTGCCAGTTTATTAACAAGAAAAAGTTTGCAAGAGCTAGCCTGGATCAACAGAAATGTGGGTCAGGATATAAGGAATATGTTCCTTATCCCCTATATAAATGGCCTTCAACATGTTAGGCAGGGAAGAAAAAGAAAGAAAGAAACTAGGCAATTCACGAGAACAAGCTAGCTTAGCCAAAAATTCTGCAGCCTGATTGCCTTGCCGGAATACATGAGCGATTCTAATAGAGTGTAGCTGCCTCAAATGCCAATCCATTTTCCTCATTTGGAAAACACGATGACTGCCGACTGCGCCAACGCCTCCTAAATCCATATTCTGACTTTCCCCATAGAAAATTAGCGATATGATTCTCTAAGTCCTTGAAACCCACTAAAGAAGGAGATAGAGCTTGCAATATGTAAAGTGGAATCGACGCAAGAACTGACTTCAACCAGACCAAACGCCTGGCAAAACTCAACTTCTTAAAACGCCACCCTTCAATACGAGAAATAATTTTCTCAACTAATGGCTGGAAATATATTCTCTTCCGGAGACCCTTGTAAATTGGGCAACCCAAATACACAAAGGGCATAGATCTTTTAACAAATCCAAGCTCAATATAAGAGATCAAGGAGCATTTTTGTGGACTAGCTTTATCAGAAACAATAAAGGAGCTTTTTCCTATGTTAACCTTCTGTCCAGAGGCCAACTAATAAGCCGTAATAAAACCCAAAATCGCCCTCAAATTGTTCCTGGCAGCAGTTGTAAGCAATATAGTATCATTAGCACAACTAAGATGGGAGATAGTCATGCAATTACAAAGCAATGAATACGGAATAATCACCCGCAAGTGAAAGTATGCATTACGGCCCCTTGAGAAAATCTCTTCAGCCGGAACAAAGAGATAAGGAGACAAAGGATCTCCATCTATATTTAAACTTTTAAATATAATTTGTGTTGGTCGAGTTTAAACTTTTAAACTCCGTTTTAATGCCTTGCCAGCATAATTTGCAAGTAAAAAGCAAGGAGTTGATGTTTCTGGTGCTTCTTGTGATAGTTTTTTGGCTGATATCTTGGGATAGCATTTCGTCAAACATCAAGAAGCTGACTCTTCAGGGGCTCATTGTGGTAATTAGCTGGAAAATTGATCTTCATACATCTCTGCATGGTATGTGAAAAAATTATAAAAACAAAACCAAAAATATAACATAATTTTATAAACAAAACCAAAATATATAAAAAAGAAAACCGAAATGCTTGCTTGTTCAGCCTTCGGAAATTTTATTACGTTTATGTTATATTTATTTTCTAAATAAATAACAATTAAATATTAGCTTTATTCAAATGAAAATTTAATTAAATAAATATTTCTATTCTATCTTTAATCTGTATTTTACAAAAACTAAAATATTAAAAGATCTTTTACATATTTCCGAATGCTCTCAGAGTATCATTGTTATACTAAAAGGAAGCACATATTAATAATATAAGAATTGAAACACGTTATATATATATATATATATATATATATATATGTATATAAGTATACAATAATATGCGTATACTTGAATATTGTACACAAAATTACGTATGTATAAGTATATAAAAGCATGTTTATATACCCATACATGCATACATTACGTGTAACTATATATATACCTAATTGTGACATCTATCGAACAAAAATATGTGAATTGATATACATTTTACATAATAAGTTGGAATGAATACTTTAAATTGGAATATTACTGCAAGAAGAAATATATAATTAATCCCATCACTGAATTTTGCACTTCTCCTAATTTTTAATTTTAAAAAATAAATAGGAAAAAGGTATTTTAGCCAAAATTTCTCACTAAGTAACAACGGATTAGCTATAATTTTGAAAAAATTAATCATAATAAGAACAAGGCATTTCGGTCACTAATTTGTCACAGATCCTACACAAATTAGCAGCAGGTTGTATTTTATTGCCAATTAGCAAACAAAGCACTATCCAGCACACAATTCTATTGCTAATTAGAGGCAGATTAACTATTGGTCACTATTTTCCGTTGTTAATTTGCTCTTTCCTTGTTGTGACCACATCAATTACCAATCATCTCTTTTCGGCCTGCTTGCATGCAGCGAGGGCTGAACCTTCACTCTTTCCTCCCAAATAAATAATCCCACTATTTTAAAATCTTGTTATTTTTGGAGACTTTTTTTATTCAAAATATTATTGTTTCGTGAATTAAGAATGTATTTATTATTATTATTTTCAATTCTGTCTTTATCATTTATCACTTTACTAAACCACATAACATTAACTGATTTTCAAATTTGAAAATAACTCTACAATTTCTTTTGAGAGTTATTCATTTTTTTTCTTTAAAAACATTATAGATGTTAGAGCTTCCATAATGTGTAATTTACATAATAGTCATCGATATTTTGAAATGAACGGAGTAATAAAGACAATTAATTTAGCAACTTTTAGGGCTCTTACATTTTTGTCAATTCAAAATTTGGGGAACAATTTTGGAAAGTGACACGTATGCCACCAACCTGAACTCCATGTAAGGCATATCTTACGTAGAACCTACAAACACCATTATTAATATAGGGATTATCATTTAATCCCTTATAAAACTTTCAAAAAGTTAAGCCTAGGTCAACCTAAACCCAGTTGGATGAGCATTCAATTGGTTGGTAAATCAATAAAATACCCTAGAGGAATAGTGGAAGATATGCTTGTAAATGTTGATAGGTTTATATTTCGTATGGATTTTATTATTCTTGACATGGATGAAGAGTCTAAAGTCCTTTTAATCCTAGCAAGACCTTTCCTAGCAAATGCAAAAGAATTGATTGATGTTCATAGGGGAAGGTTAACACTTAGGGTTGGGAATGAAGAGGTTATCATTCAAATTCATGAAAGCATAAAGTATCCAGTATGTTCTGATGATTTTTTTTTTATATGATTGATATTCTTGGTGATTTTATCTTTTATTTTGCATAAGAATCTTTGGCTAATAATTCTATAGAACTAAACATGGGCACAAGAAAGCAATCCATGGGGGATTTACTTGCATGTTTGAAGGATATAGGTGAAAAGCTTGAGTTGAGACAATTTGAAGAGATTAAAAAGACTAGTTTGGGGAGGATAAAGTTATCTATTTAGGAACCACCAAAGTTAGAACCTAAAGACATACCTAGTTCGCAGTATGTATTTTTTGCCAAAGAAAGAAAGTTGCTAGTGATCATAGCAAAAGACCTCACATGAGAACGAAAGACCAAATTAGTTAGCTTATTAGGAAAATATAAGTGGGTCATAGCCTATAGAATCTCTAACATTGAGAGCATTGTCCCCCTTTTTGCATTCACAAAATCATGTTAGAAGAAAAATCTAAGCTTGTAGTGCAGCCCGAACGTAGGATGAACCCTAACATGAAAGATATGGTGAAGAGTGAGGTGATTATGCTTAAAGATTTAGGAATCATTTATCCCATCTCAGATAGCATTTGGGTGAGTCAAACACCGGTGGTTCCAAAGAAGGGAGAAATGATAGTAGCCCATTATGATAAAAATGAACTATTCTCTATGAGATTAGTGATTAGATGGAGGGTATGTATTAACTATAGAAAATTGAATGAGATAACCAGGAAGGACTATAATCTTCTTCTTTTTATTGATCAAATGTTGAAAAGGATAGTCGTACATGAGTTTTATTATTTCTTAGATGGTTTTTTCGGTAAGTTTCAAATCCCTATAGCACTAGAGCA
>JANUWF010002526.1:0-22080 GCA_026120185.1 Voacanga thouarsii
ATAGTGTCTATTGAATTCATTTTGTAAGTGTGACGTAGTCACATGGTATTATCAAATTGAAGATGAGAATTGAGGATTTGAATGAGGGGCACTGTGGTCATACTGCCTTATTCAAAGTATTATATTGATCGACGGGGGTAATCTGTTGGATCGATTAATTAATGGATATAATTATTGACTCCAGTAATTGCAATTAGACTAAGAGTGCAGTTACATTCTTTTACTGGAGTGGAACGTAACTAATAAATTATTTTTATTGACAAAATAATTTATTGGAGCTTAGTCTAGTTGTATCTAGTCAGGTCCCTTCAGTGGCTCCTAATTATGGGATAATAATAAATTATAATTTATTAATGAAAATTGCAGGAAATCAAAAATCATATTTGAGATGGAATATGATAAGTGGAAATAGTTGTACCCAACTATACTTTTCTTATTCTATCAGGATTCGTATTATGAGATAGAGTCAAATATACATATTAGTTTATGACTCTATTTTCAACATACGTGAGAAACATCGTTGTTGTTCTTTGAGTTTTTTCTCTCAGATTTTGTGTGAGTCCATCTCAACAAAGATAGAAACAAAATACGATTAGCAATTTTCTGATCCAAGGAGATTACATTGAAGAAGACTTGGAGGTCTGGAGCATTACCAGAAAGCCAAAGACTTCAAGAATCGTATTAGTGAAGATGATATCTACAAAGGTATGATCTGTTTTCACGTATTCTCAAGGTTTAATCTGGTTGACACATAAGCATGTTGATCCTGTTCACGAACAACCAGACGATGGAGGTTTAGCAGACCTTGACCAATTTAAATAGTAATCCTTTACTAACATCATTTGGTATCTTCAATTTTTTATTACATACTATTTAATATTTCCTTTTTGCTGAATGGTTACACGTAATATTCCACACTTTGCTTCTTTTCTTCTTGTCAGCCCAATTAATGTCAATCCTTGATATTTGAAGCATGTATCTCCAACAATCCACACCCTCCCCCCGGCAGGAATGCAAGCTTGGTCCCCCGGCCTTCGTGGGTTGCATTTTTTTCCTTGAATTCTCGCCAATTATCAAAGAAGGCGCTGTGATCCACAATAACTCTATTTGGAACTGCCAAGAATGCTAAGCACTCTATTTGTGCAACTTAATTGAGTACGAAACCCTTGAGATGGATCGGACATTTTTGCCACTGATATATCTTTAAGCAGTTGACTGAATGACGTCTTGGCATCGTGCTTGGGATTTTCTCAGGCAGAACTTAGTTTGGCCTAGGATCTTCTCGGGCAAGGCCTGGCGTTGCTGTGGCATGGCGATACTCATTCGCATCCTTCAACTTGCTACAAGGTCCATCTACATGCAGATTAGATGGCTGCAGACGATCTTCTAAAATAGCCGTAGACATCCCTGTAACAACAGTCATACTTGTGACATAATGGGGACTCCAATTGCTTCTGAAGTCTCTGCTGCTTATCAATTTTTGGGATACTCTCCAAACCCTGGCGTATCCGACTAATACCAGTACTGTCTGCAAATCTTGTAAAAAGGAGCAATCTAGATTTACTTCAATTGGCAGTAGGATATGATCATTTGGCAATGGAACGGTCGTAGCATTCTTATCTCCACCTTTATAAGTAACCTCCCTATCTTGCACTGCTCAGAATGAGATGGAAGGGATAAGTTTACAACATCTAAAACAAATGGATTTGCTAATTGAGGAACCTCCAAATATGGCAAATTTGGAGCTGGATAGATCATTTATTGAACAAATGAATGGGAAAACCCTTAAAAGTGAAGTTGGGATAATTGAAGGTATAATATAGATAACAAAAAATCAGGTGACGATAAGATTCCAATGCTCCAAAACTCCTTTCATCCAGAAATGTATATAATCCTCTTTGCAATTAAATTGGACAACAACAAGGCAGGGATATAACCTTCCCACCACGAGTGAGCCTTTGAAGCAAACAGCAATATTAGATTCCTTTCATAGTGCATCCAGTAGTGCATCATAGGAAAGTTTTCCTCTAATTGCAAGTGAAAACTGGCTTCTAAATAATCAACTTCAACTTGATCTATTTAAAAATAATAATAATAGTAATAATAATATTAATAATATTAATAAGATGACAGATTCCGCCTTGAAGCACATGATAGTTTTAATGGGAATCGAAAATGTAGTAGAGAATGACTGAGAATGCTGAGCAAATGAATTTTGGGCCCCGAAGCTGCCATTAAAGGCAACCTCCAAAGACCAGCTCGCCTGGCCTGATAAGGCGGGATTTAAAATTTTCGAACAAATTGAAAGAGATATAGATAGGAGCATCCTACATCATAATGTAATCACAACTCTGAATATAAACACTCCCATCATGAACTACAAGAAATGTATAATCACAATCTTTTAAATAGCAACAAATTAACATAGATTTACAAGATTTTTAAAGTCTCTAACAACAAATCAATGAATGTTGTTTGACATGAGGTCTCCGGTTCTTCGGAAGAATCCACTTACGTCTCCCTTCTTCATTGATCTGGGGGAAAAGGAAGCGCCTACCAGTTGGGAAGCTCTTGATGCTCCCATTCTTGTTCCCGTCCGTCTTCCGGCTTTACGCGACTCAACTACCTTTTTTTATATAAGGGCTATCTATCCCCCTCCGAGTTGAGATTACAAGAAGACGGGAATGCAACAGAAACCATTTCTGAAAGCACCTTACCTATTTATCTATTCCATCTGCCTTTATTCTAAACATCCTTATCGAATGTACAGCTGATCTAGTTGGATTAAATGAAATCCAACTAGCCTTTTTTCCTTATTGACCACGTGGAGCCCTACAATTATTTATTTCAGAGCTTTTTTTTTTTTTTTTTTTGTGAAGAGGTTTCCTTGTCTAATTTTTCAATTAATAAATAGGTAGAGGTCTGCTTAAGCTCCATCGTGGCAATGGTGGAGTTTGATTAAATAATAATAATAATGGTTTCATTGTCTAAAAATAGCATTTTGTTTTAGATTCATTTAGTTTAATTTTAGCATTTAAGGGTTTTTGAGATATGCAAAATGTATTGACAAGAAATCCTTCATAAAGGCCTGGATGCGCTTGCCACAGGCTATGAGCACTCCAAATGCTGCCCTCAAATGGTTCAAATAGATGAACAGGGGGACCGGTTGGATCGCCAAAGCAAAAGCCACAGAGTTATGCGCCACCTTCTATCACGTATGGTCCGCACGAAACCGAATATTATTTGATGCATCTCACAGCCATCCATTGGGCGTGACTAAATAGATCAAAACACGTGTGTATAGAGTCATATTCACCTTATACCTTCATGTTTTGGACCTTTTTGAATCTTATGTTTGCCAGACTAGCGAGTAGTCTAGTTATGTATATGCAGCTACTAACTACATGAACTTCTTGTACATATTTCAGCCTTGATCATTAATACAAACTCTACATTTTGATAAAAAAAAAAAAAAAGAAATCCTTCATTAATGGAAGTTTCGAAATGAAATACAAGATTTGTTAACAGCACAAATTTAAACATAAACCATACTGTATGAGAATGGAAGAGATATGACTCTTATATTGTCTCAAGTCCTGTGTTGAATCAGATTAGTGCTCCAACCACATTTGACAACCACTAAACTTAGTTGGTCCAAAAAGGAGAGATTATACTGTAATTTAAGTCCTTTTTTCAGGAAACTGTAATTTAAGTTTTTTCAACCAATAACCAAAAATGTAAAACTAGCTATGCAGTTTAGCTTTGTCAACTTTCAAACGGATGGCCTCCACGTAACAGTTTAGCCTATTATATTAGAATTGTAAAACGCTGAAAGCGTGCAGAAACAAATATTTCTTTTTATTTAATTCAAATGCTATAAACCTTTTCCGTAGAGATGTAAAGCTGATAGAATATCCTCTAATTCATCGCACCATAATAGCAGAAAACCACCACCCGGAGGGGGGTGAAGTCAAGACTTTCGTGTATAATTGGAGAAAAAAACAAATTAAGACAATGGAACGGAATAAATTGCAAGTACAATTGAAAAATTAGTAGGATACAGATCAAATTAAACTTCGATGGCTTACCAGGGAGTTCAGTATAATTTCTTTAAACTATGTGACATCTGTCCAACTGACGGAGAAACCAAGGCAGGCTTCTCATATAAAACCTTCACTTGAAAATTTTCTTTCATTACATGAAAACCCTTTCTTCTAGAGAAACTAGAGCTCTGTAAGTCCTCTTTCATTTCTCCCTATCTCAACTTCAATGGCTGCAAACGGTGATATTTCACTTGAAGAACATCTCAGGGAAGCTGGGACGAAGCTTCAGCAGCCCCACTCATCAGTTGAAGAGCTGGTCGGCTTGCTTGAAGTAAGCCCTAAATTTTGTTAAATTGTTATGATTCCTGTTGCACGTGCAAGCATTTCTTAGTTCCTGGGAAAATTCAGAAAGATTTAAGCAAGTTTTAGCCTTTACAGTGTGCATGCAGATGGGGATTTCTTAAATTCTATACCTTTTCGTTTTCTCAAATTGTATATATAAAATTTAGTTCTTCCATAGTGGTTGTTCGAAAAACAATTTCAGCTTTATTTGGTGTCGAAATGGGTTGCTTTCATGCTTATCATCTGGGCAAATGTCTCGGATGATGCATGCTTCCATTTAGATTTGTCTATAGATCCATTTCTTAGAACACTTGATTTACAACTTGCCTGTGGCTTTGTCTCACCAAAATAGGTTTGCTGACTTCAGCCTTGAAGGTTTGCTTCCTAAACTCATTCGTCTTTCCCAGCAAAAGGACTTCTTTGAGTAAAAACATTTCTTTTCATTATTCTATGGAAGTAAAAAATGGAGGGGGGAAAAAAATTCGGTAAACACTTCATATAAGCATCCTCCTTTGGGGTCTTATTGATCTGCCCATTTTGTTTCTTTTCTCCTTACTAAACTCTCCTAAGGAAAGGTCCTCCTGTTTTCTTTCCTCCATTTCCTGCCAGTCCTGAAGCCTGCAGAGTCCCCTTTGTTAAATAATGAAAAATTATGTAAGATACAAATATTGTTAGGGTTTTTGATTCAGTAAGTCCAATTTTCCATGTTCTTGATTTAATTTAGCTTCAATATGTCTGAAAGGGTAATAGAATCTTTTAACTGTAGTGAATTTGCGTTGGTTGTACCATAAGCTTATTCATTTTCCCAGTTAATTTCGTATATGGCTTCCTATGAATTTACTTCTTCTATGAAATTTTTACTGTGATAGCAAGTTGCTTTTTGGCTATCAAGAGTGGAGTCAATGGCGGCTGAATCAATTGGGGCTACACTTTCACCATTGCTGACAGCACTGGTTGCAAAAGATCTAGTTTGGCACTCAAATATTGATGTTAATATCGCTGTAGCTTCATGCATATGCGAGCTACTGAGGATAACTGCCCCAGATCCTCCTTATCAGGACAACAAAACTTTGCAGGTATTCTGATCAGTATTACAGTCTTAATGATAATTTTTCACCTACACATTTGTTATGATTATCTTAGTATTGTGCAGGATATCCTTGAACTGATAGTGCATTGCTTCAAGAATTTATCTGATACAACGAGCCCATCATATAACAAGAGGATCAAAATTCTGGAAACTATGGCCGATTGCAGATTGGGTGCGCTCATGTTGGATTCTGAATGTGAAGTGTTGGTAGCTGAAATGTTCGAAATCTTCATTGAGACGATACGGTAATTGCTTATATTCATTATATCTATTCTTGGAGCATGTTAGTTTATGGCTTGAGTGGAAACGAGTAAGATGGATTTTAGCAAATACTTTTTTATCCTTTTATAGAAGATTTTGGTGCACTCATTGCCATTTTTCTGCTCTTCATTCTCCATGGTAAACTCTGATGAAAACTACCATTTCTCATATGAAAGAAGAACAGTTAAGAAAAATGACTTTATTTCAAAAATAGGGTTCTTTTACTGTCCACATCCTCAGAACTGTGTGACATTTTGATAAAATGAGCTACGTATCCCTTCATATATAATAGTTGCTAAGTATAAATGTTTTGTCTGTTATGGATGTCCTGCTTCCTTTCTATTCTCTACCCAAAAAATGGTTTACTTCCCAATGATTGACAAATGCATTTTCAAAAACCTCTAGAGGAATTTTTTTTTTTTTACTATACCGTTTCTGATTAAGAGATAACTACTGAGCTGTCTCAAAAGCTTCCTACTTTAATAGTCCAGAAAAACTACCTAAGTATTTTGTTTAATTACTTGCCCTTTAAATTGGAATGGCAGGGTCTAAGAAATTTGTTTGACAAATGAGATTGATCATCTAATTTTTATGGAGAAATCTGCAGATTTTTGGTAAATCTAGGAATGGTTAGTGGCATTTCTTTCTTTCGAAGCATACCAAGGGAAGCTAGAGGATAATATAATTTAGACAGATGGCAAGTTGCTTCCCTTCGGATAAAATAGTCTGTACCTTGATCTCTTATTTAATAAATTCAGAGGCAGCTTGACACTTTTTTTCTTTTTTTTTTTTGTTTTGTTTTTTAAGGATCGAGAAAGCAATCCTTTTAATGTCTTTATATTCTAACCGTACTTTAGAATTAAGATACAGTTCTCATTCATAAATGCTTAATTCTTTTTCTTTTTCCTTTTTTTTTTTTTTGTGATTCTTATCCATTTCATGTTCTCCTATTTTCTTATTGGAGCCCTGCTATTAGAGATGATCAACCAGCAACTGTCTTCTCGCTAATGGAGACCATTATGACCGAAATCATAGAACTTTTTGAAGATGATGAAGACATTCCTGCTGAAATAATTGCCCCTCTGTTGGCAGCCCATAAAAAGGACAATCAGGTCAATTACAGTTTGATAAGCTTTTTCAAAATCACTCTTTCTTTTAAAAAGATTCTTACTATTTTTCTGGTCAATGATCTTCTATCCCTGTTAACTTAGGAAGTCCTGCCTATTGCCGTGAACTTGGCGAAGAATGTGATTGAAAATTGTGCAGATAAGCTTAGACCTCACCTAATTGAAGCTATAAAATATTTGGACACATCTGTGGATGATTACAGTGACGTGGTTGCTTCTATTTGTGAGGATGATCCTTCGCCTACTGAGAGTGACTCTGAAAGTCCCCCCGCATCAGTATGTTTCCTTAATCTTGTGTTATAATATTCAGAGTAATGAATTCTTTTCCTGCTAAAGTCCCATAAAAATATATGATTTTATTATAATGGAAACAATAGACTGCTGCCAGAAACTTTTCCACCCTGCTGCTTGTGGTTTCTAGTTCATGGCCTCCCTCAATCAGTATAGACTGCTTTTGATCTATTAAGGCTGCATGATTAAACGTTAGCCTGCATTTGATCCCATAGCTGCCATTATGTATCTTGTTCTTATATTCTGATTTCACTGTTTGCAGAACATTATGCTCATATGCCAAGGTTACTTTGGTTACAAAATTAAATCTGATGGTAGCTTTGATTTATTATGAAATTTAAAATGATATCCTACATTAAATACCTCATAATATTAAATTGTGCGCTTGGGAAATTTACGCACCATTTTGGCATATTCTATGGTAAGGTTCTAAAAAGGGCATTTCCTTGTTAATGCATGTTACTTTTGCTACTTGTATCCCGTGCATTCGTATATTGATGTATATACATTCTTTTCTTCACAGGATTCAACAGATACCTGATGTTAAAACAGTCACTGCATGTCAAGCATCAGGTAACCAGATACAGTATTACATTATTTAGTTTATGGCTATTTCCCATGCCCCTCAAGCATATTTAAACAACAAAGGATTCCATAAAATTGGTTTTAAATTTTGCCCTTACAGAGTTGAAAACAATCTATATTGCTTAATAGATAAATAGACCAAAAAGCCCCAAATATGGGGTTGAAGTAACACCTGGGTTGCCTTTGATTCTCTCTTTCATATCTCTATTGACTCGATCTCATGCTAAGGATTTTATAAACCTTGGGCTTTAGCAGTTTTGAAATGGGTACTGTTGGAGGTGATGGTTCAACAGAAGTATCATGATATGGATTTATGTATTTTTCCTACTTTGGAATAGAGGTTTGGGCGAAACCAAGAAATTCCAGTTACCTTTGCATGATGCATTACTGTAATAATTCTGCAAATTTATTCTGATTTGAGGCTAATCAAGATCTGAAGCCTAATAATTAAGGGAAGCCGTATTGCAGATGTGCCATAAAAAAATGGTTTCACACAAAGGATCAATCTTTGACGTGCTGCAGTGACAGAAGAGGATGTTCAAGAAATACTAGAAGTCATCGTTGTTCAATTAGGAGTTCAATTTGATGCTTCCGTCAAAGCATATGTGTCTCTAGTAAGTAGGGTTGGTGTATTACTGTGTAATTTGCAAGTGTTAAGAATTACAATGTTTTCTGAACCAAAGTTATAAATGGAAAATTAATCAGTAGCAAATTTCTGTAATTTATAGGTTTTTGTTTTTCCTTTCTAATCTGGTTGGGCAAATTCTTATTTATACAAGATAGTAATATGAACTGACGACTCTAACTGTAACACTCTGACTACCTAGTGACACAAAAGTTTCGGGCATGTTGCCTCATCTCGTAGACCAGAGGTCTTTATAACTAAGTACAAATAAAACCCCAAGAAACGACATAAAACTTAATACATGGCTTGTCAATTCTTCTACGAAGTCTAAAGAATAAAATGGATAAATAACTCCTCAACATGAAATAAACAATAATAATCAATCTCAATCTTCAAAGCTCTAAAAACTCGCAACCTTGTCTAGAATGGATCCTCCTTAAAACCATGATAAAAATTATGTGAGAAAGATTCTCAATAAGCCCTTAGTGTGTGCATGAAACTTTTTAAAAATATTTCATGATGCAGGACAAACAAACCCTGTAATATACAAGTTTCACATAATGCCTCCAAAATATTTGCTTAATAAATCTCTTGCATAAACTCATAATGTACTCTTGAAAATAGAGTAAAATAACATAAATTACCATGTAAGGGCAAAGCACTTTGGCGACCCCAACCAACAGATAGGTTTTCAACATACTAACATTACCAAAAGGTAGGTATTAACCCTATCGACATAACATAGAGAAAGATAGCCCGCCTTCCTTCTTTCTAAACCATTACAGATGTCCTAGTCCAATCTCCAGTACCCTAAGAAAATGTGTAGCTGGTTTAGGACGACTTAACTTACGAGTAATGATGCCCTCTCAAGAAAAAGTCCACCTTTCGAAGGTGCACCTCCTATCGGAAGGTATTCTTAGACCGTCAATGTTAGTACAAGAAGTCAGCTGCTATTGGGTGCTCAATATTTCGTGACCCTATTTAGGAATAAATCTCAAAACAATCATTCTTGCATTGTTAGCTCATCATTTTCAAAATAACATTACAAATATACTCAAACTTTCCACGTACATGAGGTATAATGAAGAAAAATGGAAGCATGATATATTTTATTCTCAAAACTTTCATAAAATAATCATGCTAAATGGAGCCAATATTTCACAGTACATGCTATGAGTTTCACAATTCATTTCATGCATGAAGAAAAATTTACGAACTTGATGAAGTAGTTAATCAAGAAATTTCATGCATGTCTCCTACCTCATAAATAATCATTGTAACAAATTTTCCAAAATAAACCGTGTGCAAAATATTTTAATGCAATGCAAGGGCATACAAAGTCCTTAGAGTCATTGAAGCATGAGAAATTTCATGAGATGCAAGTAGTTGCAAAGTCTTTAGTATCAAGAATGCAAAAGAAAGTCTTAAACAAATAATTAGGTAGTTTATTTCTACTTAAGCTATTCTATTAAGCTAAATATAAGACACTCATATACACATGTCAAAACTTAAATGCACACAAGTAATGCAATTCATGCTCCCCCTTCTATTTTTAAGGGTAATTTAGGGTAGGGTATTATATTCTTCCCCTCTTAAAGGAATTTTGCCTCAAAATTGACAGTGTTTTACCCTTGGAGTGGGTAGGTACTTCTTCATCGTCTACTCTTTAGCCTTACAATGGTTTCTGGTATGGCATATTGAACGATACCTGCCAGGTATTATTGTATGTCAATTCAGAATATGAAATGTTGTCTATTCTTTTATCACCAAAATAAAACAGGCTTTGATTCAGTTGAATTAGTGCCACCACTTTGCTTTTGGAAACTACCAAGTAGGTAATCATTCAAATCCCTTTTTATAAGTCTTTTCTATTTTTCCCCAATGGTGAACCGTGGTAATTTTGATCCATCCCATCCCAAATGATGTGTGTAATCCTTATTATCATAATAATGTGTAGGATTAGGGTGAATTAACCATCTGTGTAATAATTTTAAGTAGTAGGCGTACCATTTCCCTTTATTGCGTCTGTTCTTAGGTCCCCTCCTTTCAGTGCGAAGACTCTAGCATGCACTAAGGTTTTTGTTTCCCCACCTCCCGAGGCTTCAGCAGTATTAGCTTGATTGGTATGGTGAGTAGGCAAAGGATGTTCACTGGACTGTATTAAGGCAGCTTCGGATAGTTCTCCCTTAAATGGGCAGTCTATCCGCAATTAAAAGACCTTCTACGATTTCTCTTGAACCAACATTCATTCACTTTATGTCCTTTCCTTCAACAGGAATAGCATACTATTACCATCTTAGTTACAAGTTCCACTAGAGTGATCTTGGCTTGTTTCCTTTTATTCTCCCACTGTTGTTCTACTGCTCTTTTCATCGAAACGTGTTTGATTGGGGCTGTAGTTTCACTTGTAGACCTATTCTTCTCCTTATTCTCTGTCTGAGTGGTGTTATCTATGGCTGCAACATGATAAGTGCTTTAAATATACTTAATTTTATGTCATTTGCGCTAAAATTGTTCAGGATTTTTCAATAAATGACTACTTACTTTCCTATTTTTGCCTTACTTTGTGTTGATTTCATAGGAGAAGATTTGTTGAAAGAACAATTGAAAAGGCACTAAAAAGGAGCTAAAGAAGACATAACCAGTGCTCGATAGTAGCTTGAACAGGCACCGGTTCAATTCAGAAATCAAAACAATTCAAACTACTAGGAATAACTGGCTCTAGTTTGGACTAGTGAATAGGCTCCAGTTAGTAGCTAGGATTTCAAAAAAGTAAGTAACAGGTGCTTAATTGTACACTTGAAACGGTATCGGTTAATATCACAGAGGTTATTGTTCTGGTGATTTTAGGGCTTAGGCTATAAATACCCCTTTAGTGCTTTTATTCAAAATGAGAGAGAAAAGAGCTGGGAAGAGGAACAACTTTCAAATCCTAAACTATAAGAAATCAAAAATTAGAGACAGATACTGGTTATAGAAAAAATATACCTTGCAAATAGCAAAGGAGAGAATATCTATTGCTAATAGGGATAGATGTGTGATGGATTTTCGACAATAAAAATTAGCGATGGATTTGTGATGACCATTTAATTAATCATATTATAATTAATTTTACAATTTTGCGGCATCACCAATCTGGCACTAATTAGCGTGGGATTATTGATATTTGTTCATTATATGCATATTTTACATATCATTTATACTTTAAAGTCTTTAAAACTTGCTATAGATTGCAACTTATCCCCCTATTATCTCCTTGTTTGATGTAGGCTACAATGATTTGAAATTAGAAGTGGATTCAAAGAGAAATGGACCGAAAAAAGAGCTTAACGAAAGCTACATGGCATCGTTGAAGTCACTGTGCACGTTGTCATGCATCACCTAAATTTCATAAACAAATTTCTAGTAGTTCACATCACCGTGTCCAACACCTTCTATGGCACCATGGACAAGGACCAATTTGGCTAAGAGGACCAAACTCAAGAAGGGCGAGAAGAAAGAACCAA
This sequence comes from Voacanga thouarsii, assembly GCA_026120185.1. Lineage (NCBI taxonomy): Eukaryota > Viridiplantae > Streptophyta > Magnoliopsida > Gentianales > Apocynaceae > Voacanga > Voacanga thouarsii. The sequence continues at coordinate 11,871 of JANUWF010002526.1, forward strand.
AGAAAAGCCCAGCTTGCCCAGACGATTAACAAGAAGCTGTGCGAAGCAATTTCAACAATAGCTTCAAGCATATTTATGCACACATTTGAAGTAGGATGATCTTTGGACAACATTAGAAGAATTGCAAGAATAAAATTTACTATTGATTGAAGTAGAAAAGAGAGCTAGAAGTTATAAAAATAGAGGACAACCAGCGCCAGCTCAACAGCCAAAATTGGCTCTGGATGGTGCAACCTAGGGGATGAAATATTGTTGAGTTTCAGTCACAAAGGGCACTGTTCCAATAGAGTTGAAACGGTGTCGTTTCCAAACACACCGACTGACACCAGCTTAAGCATGATTAGGGTACTGTTTTGGCATAATAGTACCAATGTGGCCCAGATACACAGAACTTATGCCGGCTTGGTTCTAGAATCCAACGACACTTGCTTTTATTCTGCTATTTTGGGGAAATGTTGTATTATTTAAAACTTTATTAGCTATAGTATCTGAAGGCTTTTTGATATATACGTCCTTGTCTATTGTAAAATAGAATATACTACGTATTTTTAAGAGAAATGAATGAAGAAATAGCTTTATGAAGGCTTGAACCATGGAGTTCTTCCTCAATTCCAATACTAACCCAAGGGTTTAGTCCACCCTTGAGTAAGTGTCTAAAAATTCTTTGGATAATTCAACTTGCAAACTACTTGTAATTCAACAAGGGTTCTAAATAGATTGTTCTTTTATGGCTCTTGTTTGTAGCTTGTTAGATGCCCACAGTCTCCTATTCTTCTTGTTCTTGATCTACTTGTAAATCAAGGATATTAAGGTATTATTGTGGTAGACCAAAAACTACTAAATCTTGGGTTCTATTAGTTAGATCTAATAGGGTTCTTGATTTGTGGAAAAAATGTGTTATCTTGTGTCAGATTTCCTTTTTCTCTTTCACCAAAAAGTTTTTGTTTTGGTCTCTTTCACTCTTGTAAAAGCTAATTCAAGGCCACTCAAAAATTTATGTTAAAGAACACTCCTCAAGCTCATATCAAATTTAGAATCATACTAGGTTAAGCTTAGATTGCTATCTTGGCTTGAATCAAGTGAAAGAAGTTTAAAATACATAGCAAAGAGTTGCACCCTAAATTTCTTTCAAAAGAATCTCATTTATTCTTGTCATATCTTGAGATCTTTTGAGATATATTGACCCTTGTTGTTGAAAGATCCTTGGAAATACATTGATTCTTCTTACTGTGGAATTATTGGGCTTGATTGGGTAGAAATCTACTTGGAAAGTTCATTGAAAAACTATTGCACACAAGGTGTTTAATGAAAGCTCTCAATGACAACACACCTTATACACACCAAGTGTTTGATGAAATGTGTCTAGGAAAGGAAGTAGCTTGAATGATAGCTTTATGTGTACAATATAGTCCTATTCCGTTGCTAGTGTTCTTGTCTTTCCTCAAATCCATTGTCGTTGTTTTCATATCCTTGACGTTGTGAAAAGAATTATTGATTCTTGCTTCATTGTTCTCTGGTCATTGTAGTTTTTGTGCACATTATTTCTTGACCTCAAGTGTCTATTCAGCTATTTGTTAAGTTTGAATGTCCTTAAGTTTAAAGAGACTGACTAGTAGACTAAAACCTTTAAATTGGGGAGGAATTTGGTTGAATACCATGGACAGATGAGTGTTAAAAAAAAAAAAAAAAGCAAGAGGGAAAGCTATCAAAGAGTCGATAAATTGATACACGAGAGTTGAGTGGAAATACTAAGGGAGTGAAGTGAGAAAGAAGTCCCTTTTGTTTCTAATCTTTTTGCAAGTACATTGTCCTTATAACCCCAAATATAACATAAGGAGAGGAAGTTTCTTGACTAAAACTTGGTGGAACAACTAGATAGCCAGAAGAGCCAAGAGATCTTCGAGAAACACTCGTTTCATTACAAAAGAGAATGATGGTATTTGGAGAGAGATGATAGAACTCCAAGCCCAGCAAGGCCAAACATCAACAGCTGTACAAAGAAAGGGGCAGGAGCAACTAGAGGCCTACAACACACCTCCATTGAATGCACAACTCGGGGAAGAATGGGATAAATATTCCATTGGTGGATATCAGCAAGCTCCTATGAGAAGAGTGAGAAATAGGTTGAGAGGACGAGGCCAAGAGAGGTTTGGCGAGAATCCACTGAGAGGTGTAGAAAGAAATATTGAGAGAGAGTATGAATAACAAGAAGGATACCCGAAGGAAGAATTTGGAGAGTAATATTGGGGTAATGTGATGAGCGGGAGGAGAAAAGATGAAAATGAGGGAGAACGATATATGAAGAACATAAAAATGAAGGTGCCACAATTTCAAGGTAAGAGTGATCCTGAGACATACTTTGAGTGGAAAAGGAAAAAGGAGATTTTATTTGATTGTCGAGGACTATAGTGAGAGAAATAAAGTGAAGCTTGCAGTGTTGGGTTTTTCAAAATATACATTGGTATGGTGGGAACAGATTTTGGCTAATAGAAGAAGAATAGGAGAAAATGTAGTTGGAACGTGGGAATTGACAAAAAATCTCATAAGGGCGAGATTTGTGCCACATTATTACTACAATGAGCTATATCAAAGGCTTCAAGTGTTAAAACAAGGAAATAAAAGTATTGAAGATTGTCACAAGGAGCTTGAGGTGCTAATGATAAGGGAAGTCATAAATGAGGATCCACAGGCCACTAAAGCGAGATTTCTAAGTGGATTAAACCACGTGATAGCTAATGTAGTTGAGCTGTATTCATATAAAACCTTAGAAGAGATAGTGCATATGGCTATGAAGGTAAAAAAATAATTGAAGAGAAGGCCATTTGCGAAAAGTGGTACTAATACCAACCCACCATTGAAGGAATACAATAAACTAATTCCAAAAGAAAAAAGGAGCTTCGAGGCCACCTCTTAGAGATTTTAGTAAACCTAGGGAGGAAGGAAGTAGTGATAAGGGCAAGGCAATCAAAAGGCCAAGAAGTCAAGATATTAAATGTTTTCATTGTTTGGATTATGGACACACTGCTCATGAATGCCCAAGTAAGAAAGTGATGTACATTAAAGCATTTGATGAGGTATGATTGTGGTTCATAATGAGAGAAATGAGGTAATTTTCACTGGATTGGTAATAGGCTAGAGAATGTGCATTAATTACAGGAAGCTAAATGAAGCCACAGGAAAAGACCACTTCCTTTTTTTTTTTTTTAATTGATCAAATGCTAGAGAGATTAGCTGACCATATGTATTATTTCCTCCTTGATGAATTCTCAAAGCATTTTCAAATTCTTATAGCTCCAGAAGACCAAGAAAATACTATCTTCACATGCCCTTTTGGCACTTTTGCATATCAAAAGATGTCTTTTAGTCTTTGCAATGATCCAGGCACATTTCAGAGGTATATGGTGGCTACATTTGAGGGATCAGTTGGTGGTATAATAGAGGTATTCATGGATAACTTCTCTATTTTTGGGGACTCATTTGAGTTGTGTTTGTAAAATTTGGAATGAGTGCTCTAGCGATGTGAAGAAACAAATTCAGTATTGAATTAGGAAAAATGTAATTTCATGGTCAATAAGGCCTTGTTCTAGGACATAAAATCTCTAGTAAAGGAATGGAAATTGATAAACCTAATATTGAAATCATTGAGAAACTTCCTACACCTTCCTCTGTGAAAGCGATACAAAGCTTTCTGGGTCTTACGGATTTCTACAGGAGGTTTATCAAGGACCTTTCAAAAATCTCCAAACCTCTCACTTCTCTATTGGAACCGTTCAACTTTAATGAAAAATATCTTTGAGCTTTTAATGAATTAAAGACTAATTCTCCTATTTTAGTCACTGTTAATTGGCCTTTACACTTTGAGCTCATATGTGATGTGAATGACTTTGCAACGAGTGCAGCCCTTGGGCAAAGGCAAGGGAAGAACTTCCAAGCAATATACTATGCAAGCAAAACTCTCACTAATATGCAAAAGAACTACACTACCACAAAAAAAGAGTTGCTTGCTATAGTGTTTACTTTTGATAAATTCTGTTCATATCTTGTTTTATCTAAAGTGATTGTATACATTGATCATTCTTCTCTAAAATATCTTCTTACTAATCATGACTCTAAACCTAGACTGATAAGATGAGTATTATTTTTGTAAGGATTTAATTTAGAAATTAGAGACAAAAAAGGGAGTTGAAAATCTTATAGCAAATCATTTATTCAAATTGGTCAACCGTTATTTAAAGACTTTGAAGAAATATGAGATTCATGATACTTTCCCTGATGAGCAACTTTTACAGATTGACAGTGAAACTCCATCTTCTCCTTAGTTTGCAAATTTCACTAACTACTTAGTTGCAGAGATTATTCCAAAAGAATATACTTTGCAATAGAGAAAGGAATTACTCTCAATGTTAAGTACTACTTTTAGAAGAATCCTTTCTCTTTGGTTGTTGCACAGATCATATTATTAGGATATATGTATAAAAACGCAGCTCAAGACAATCTCCGTCACTGTCATGAAGGACCAGTTGGTGGACATGAAGGACTAGTTAGTGGTCATTACCAAGCCAATAGGACTACAAGAAAAGTCCTCGAAAGTGGGTTTTATTGTCCCTTAATCTTTAAATTTGCATAAAGGTTTATGAAAAGCTATGATAGATGCCAAAGAATAGGTAATATTTCTAAAGCTCATGAGATACTTTTATCAACTTTTCAAGCATGTGAGGTATCTCACTATTGGAGATTTAATTTTATGGAACCTTTTCCAAATTATTTTGGGGAATTGATTTTATGAGAAAAGCTCATGACATGCTTTTATCAATTTTTCAAGTATGTGAGGTATTTCACTATTGGGGAATTAATTTTATGGAACTACTAACTAATGATGTTAGGGTTGTTTTTAATTCCTTAAAAAGCTTTTCACTCAATTTGAAGTTCCTAAAGTGCTTATAAGTGATAGTGGAATGTATTTTTGTAACAACTAATTGGAAAAAGGTATTGAACCATCTAGGTGTTACCTATAAAATTCCAACCCCATATTACCCTCAAACCAGTAGCCAAGTGAAGGTGGTTAATAGAGAGCTCAAAAGAATTTTAGAAAAGATAGTCAATCATACCAGGAAGAATTAGAGTAAGAAATTAAATGATGCTCTTTAGGCATACAGGATTGCTTATAAGACCCTTTTAGGCACCACTTCTTATCAATTAGTTTATGGAAAATCCTGACATCTACCTGTAGAAATTGAACGTAGAGCATTTTGGGTAATCAAGTTTGTAAATTTTGATCCAAATTCTGCAAGTGAAAAGAGATCCCTTCAATTGAATAAAATTGATGAATGGAGAAATAAAGCCTATAAGAATCATAAGGTATACATGGAGAAAGTCAAACAATAGTATGATAAGCACATCCTACCAAATAGGGAATTCAAAGAGGGTGATCAAGTATCGCTTTACAATTCAAGGCTAAGATTGTTCCCTGGAAAGCTTAAATTAAGGTGGTCTAGTCCACTTCTTGTAAACAAAGTCCTTCCCTATGGCGCCATAGAAGTTTCTCATCTAGAAAATGCAACATTTAAAGTAAATTGTAACCGGTCGAAGCTTTATTTTGGAGAGGATCTTGAAGATTTGGAAAGAGTTTCTACCATCTAATATGCTTTAGAGAATTCTATCTCTTAACTTGCTTTTTTTTTTTACTTGTTTATCATTTTCTTTTATTTTCTTCTATTGACAGGAATAGGATCCCCCCCTCCCCCTTTTTAGCATCTTAGGATGTTTTTAGTATTCTATTTTATTATGACATTTAATTTCAGCTTTATTTTGTTCTATTTCACTTATTTGGTACTTTTATTTCTTTTGATGATTGTACACACACTTTTCTTTATGGGCGATCTTCTTTTCTTCCTCTAATGATCAACTACAGCTTTTAATCGCTTGGGTATTGTTTTACTTTTCCTTCTTTATCTTTATTAGTCCTATTTTATTTATTCATATTGCATATGTTTGTTACCCAATGAGGACATTGTCCAGCTTAAGTATGTGGGAGAGGTTAGAATTGTGTTTTCTGCAAATTTATTTGTTATTTATGGATTCTTAGACTGAAATTTTAGGGCAAAATTTTTCAAAAATTCTTCAATTTTTGGATTAGTTTGGCTTGGATAGTAGTTTTTTTGTGTCTCTTTTAGCATGAGAATTTAATTAAACCCTTTTTGAATGAGTTTATTTTTAGGTAAACTTGTATATTAGCAGTGAAATGACTAAATCTTGAGAAATTATATTAACCCTGTTTAAGTTTTAGTAAGTATTGTGACACTTTATCTCTTAGGAATGGATAAGAAACTTGTGATGAAGTACATACTAGGAATTTTAACTTATTTATATTCTATGATTTTCTAGCTAGTCCTAAATTTGGGTTTAAGTAAATATAGATTAGGATAAGAAAATGAGTGAATAGAGTAATGTAAAGAAAAAATGAAAAATCATTACTCACATACCTTTACTAGGTTTTTGCATTACATTATCGAAAAGAAAATGAGAGTTTAATGTGAGTAATGTAAAAGCTGAAAGATCTTTAATTATTCATCTCTACTAAGCATTTACATTACCCTGCAAAAGTGAGCATATAGACCAATCATCTATTTACTACATATGATTGTAGCAGCTTTAGAAGTCAGAGAACTTAAGTTAGCTCATTATTCCTTATTTATATGAATCAGTTGATGTGTATTATTGACTTAGGAAATAGGGTGGAAGGTGTTAAATAAGCATGAACTTGTTTAATTTAACTTCGATGGCCTTGGTAATATCTATCCTAATCTACTAGTTTACACATAAATTGAATTAACCAATTAGATGTTAGATTGGATTCATAAATTAAAAAAAAAAAAGATAATACCTTTTCCATATTTTCCAAACTTCTTTCAAAAATCCTATTTTATTAAATGTGTTTTGTGAAAAAGCTATTTGCTTGTGGTACTTAGTTCTTATTTGCTTAAGAACAAGCAAAAGTTTATGTGTAGGGGAGTAATAATTGTTCATTATATACATATTTATACATCATTTGTACTTTAACGTCTTTAAAATTTGCTATAAATTGCTACTTATCCCCCTATTTTCTCCTTATTTGATGTAGGCTGCAATGATTTGGAATTAGAAGGGGATTCAAGAGAAAATGACTAAAAAAAGAGCTTAACTGAAGCTACAACAATATTTTAGTAGTGTATATGTGTGTGCATATGTGTATATATATGTATATATATGTTGTATATATATATATATATATATGTATATATGTGTTGTATATATATATTTATATATATGTATATGTGTGTTGTATATTTATATTTATGTATTTTATAAATATATATAGATATACATGTATGTATATATGTGTATATATGTGCATATCTATATGTATATATTTGTATGTATTGTGTGTGTATATATGCATACGTATATAAAACATAATATATAGGTTATATATACACACACACACACATAATATATGTGTGTGTGTGTGTTGAAAATATATATGCATGTCTTTTTTAATTGATCCATATGTATAAATTATTTGATAAAAATAATGACATAATTAATAATATATAGACATTTAAAGTTATATAAATATACAAAATATCTTATTATATTGAATAATTTGTTTTTATAGCAAACTTAATATGATTACTATTTTTTTATTATACTAGTGTTTACAAAAAGTTAAAATAGAACTTTACAAATAGTTTAAATTTTTTTTTAAAAAAAAGATATGACCTATAACACCCCACTACATACGTAGCCCAATCAAGCTGGGGATGTCGCTCCATCATTTTAGACCAAGGCTCTTTATAACGCGATTTAAAATAAAATGATACATAGATATTAACTTCTGAAACTAAACATAGAAATAATATATTACAACCTAAGAATCTTCAAACCAAATATTACATGGTTTGGAATATCCAAAAGAGATTAAAGGTTAATATCATAAATCCGAAATGGAGTTCAACAAGAGAAAAGGAAAAGACTAAGCCTAAACCTATCATTCTTATACTCCTAGCTCTTCCTCTCCTAAAAACATGGATAGATAAATCATGTGAGATTACAAAAAATCTCAATTAGTTTGAAGTGTGTGAGTTCATGTCACAATTTCAAAATTTAACATCATGATACATGAGTAATGTAGATTTGAATGGATACACATTCATAATTTAAATAATTTTCACATTTCAAATACATTATAATTTTGTGGACATCCAGCAAGTACAAAACTAGTAGCTTGCATAAATAAATATTTTATTGGGTAAAACTGTTCATATAACATTTCTGAAACATAAATTTCATTCTTCAAAAGTCTTGAACCTAGTATAGAACAATATCCCACGTATTAAAAAGATTCCCGTACTGTGTCAATTATGATCACGGTACGTCATATATATAGTAATGGCATTTTCCATACCCGGTAATTAGGTAGACTGTACATACCTCAAAAGAGAATACACCACCATCTCCATCATATAAATCAAACCGAATGTCCCACATCCATCCTCCGGCTCCCCTTGGAGACCGTGTTGCCGGCTAAGGACCACACTCAGCTAATAGAACTATTGCCTCGTTTGCAAAAAGTCAGCTTTTCAAATATGGCCAATCTACCAGAACTCTCTCATAATCTAACAAAAGCTAGTTCTATTACCTTGGCCATTGAGATCTCAACATCATTAATTAATAGTTCAAGTGTTTGCTATTCCGATATGGAATAATTAATTTATTCCAAAAATTGTTCTAGTCTTTAGAAATAAATTCCCAAGTCTCTTCCCAACCAAATTCAAAGCCACAAACATTTTTTCCAAGATTTCCAATACAAACCTTCCTATATCCGTTCTAAAATTTACTCGAGAAGTATTAACTGTAATTCATCATGATGATATTTAGATCCATCATGTATAAAATCATGCAATGATTTTCACAATATTTTCATGTATGAAATGCGTAAGTACATTTTCATGTATAGCATATTTTTGAGGCATGGCTCCATAATCATAATACTTATGAGAAACTTCACAGCAATATTCATACATGAATAAATAATGATATCATAATAGAATTATTATTTTCATGCATAAGTGTTTTCACCAAAAATGGCGTAGTCATAATTTAAATAATATTTTTCACGCCATAACATAAGATGCTTTATAAAATTCATGCATATATTTTATATGCACTTGAATGTAAATTGTACATAATTTAAACGTGGCATTTTCGCATGGATTTGAATTTTTCAAAATAGGCTTGAGATGCAAGGACTTACCTTGTCCACGCTTAGCTAATCTCCTTCACTTAATTCAAGATCTCGCTTCTACTCCTTTGGCTATGTCTGACACATCTATTATATATATAATGTATAGGAATTAATTTCTATTTATCTTACTCCAAATAAAGTATTAATTGAATCCCTTAGGTAATTAGGGAATTACCTCAGTCTTAAGTAATTCTAGTGCTTAGTGATAAAACCTAAGTCTGGGGTAAAGCATTTCATCCCAAAATTCAATAGCTTGCTAACATATCCACAAATTCACATACTATAGAACTCTCCAATTTTTCTATTAACACAAATGGCCAAACAAAGCCTTAATCATTAATCAAAAAGCCCTAATTATGATATAAAACCCTAATTATCATACAAATCCTAACCACTATACCAAAGCCCTAATTTACCTAATACAATCACAAATCAATTTTTAATCTAATAAGAAGTCATGTGATAATATTAATTACATCAAACAATTTAGGAAATAAAATAGTCTTACAAGAATGAAAATCCCCTTTAGTGCTTCATTTATATAAAATGGCTATATTTAGGGTTTCGCCATCCAAAATTTCTTGATCTATTTAGGTGTCATAAAAAATTATACAAAATACTTTGAAGAAGCTTGGGACTCTTACAGAGTTTAATTAAGTCAAATCCCAACACATTTATAACTAAATTTTATGCAAACTTGTATTTCCCCTTAAGATTAAAACACTGCACAAAATAGTAAAACAGGAGTCTTGAAAATTCACATTAATTACCTAAGTAAAAATTCTCATTTTTTTTCATAAAACTTTCCAATATGATACCTCTATATGTTAGGTGAATTACCATATAATTTTCTCCCATAAATTCCACTAAAAAGAGGGTCAATTAATTTTAACAAAAAGGTGCGATGCTACAGTAAACAATTTTGAG
>JANUWF010002529.1:0-38604 GCA_026120185.1 Voacanga thouarsii
TTTTTCCAAACCATGTTAATATGATAGGAAATTGCTATTGCATATTTTTTATTGCATGTTATTCTTATTAAACTACTAGCAAGAAGGAGTTAAGATGTTGAAGTTGAGAGTTGTATGGGTTACATGCAAAATTTGTAAGGACTTTTCTTAAAGTCTTATTGTTGTAAGACAAATATAATTTTATGAGAAAATTATAGTAGATGTATATTTCTATCTATCACATGAAAAAAAATATATATATTTAGATAGACCTAATCTTTGCAGACCATCACGTTAAAATGTTGCACTACATGTATTGTGCTATTTTTTATAAAAGGGTACAAGTTTTGTATGTTATTGTCCATAAGGTTTGTACAAGTTGTTAATGAAAGATTTTGTAGTTATTAACATGCGAAGGTTTTATGGTAGCTAATGTTGATTTGTGGTGTTTGTTTGTTTTGTTATTTGTCTTCTCTGTTTTTGTATTCTATCTATCTAGGGTTTATGAGGTGTGATCACTACAAGAAAATATAACATTGGTGGCAAAAATTTTTTCGTAACTAAAGTTTTGTCGTCAAAAGTACTCTTTAACGAGGATTTTTTTTTTTTCAATGACAAAAACTGTTTGTCGCTACTGATTAAGACCTTCGGTAACAAAATTTATATTTTCTTTCAGCTAGGAAATAAGTGTATTTGTGAGGAAAATTTAAATTTCCTCGCTAATAATGCATCATTAGCGACAAAAATTCATTTCTTAACTAAATTTTCCTCGCTAATAATGCATCATCAACGACAAAAATTCATTTCCTAGCTAAAAATATTATTTTTTTTGTCAATTAACTACACTTTTAGCGACAAAATTCATATTCCCTAGCTAATACCTATCTTTAAATATTTATATATTTATAACATGTAACACCCCACTACCTAGGCCCATCAAGGGCCGGGGATGTCGCCACGTCCAAAGGACAATGGGTCTTTATAATTAGGTTACATGAAAATAGAATAAAACAAAAGACTTTAAAATTAAATTTTATTACAACCCAAAAGATAAATACTGGCACAAATCCAAAATAAATTGTTTGCAACAATCTCTCAAACAATACTTAAAGTAAGTCCACATGACTGAAACTTGCTAGCTCGGACCGGCATGACCTACCGGACTGGCGTCCTATCCTGGAAGGACTCACCCCTCAGAGGTGGCCACCTACTGAGAGACTTACCCTAACCCTTCAAAGACTAGTCCTGGTGGTCTACCCTTATTGAGTACTCAACGTTGATTGTTCCACTTGGGAGAAAATTGATCAAACTTTGCTTTATTTGAAAATAGCAATTAAGGGTTTCCAAAAGTCTAGTCAAGTTAGATTTTAGAAAAAATTTAGATTTGTATAAAACCGCTTGTTCAATTTCCAAATGATTTGCTTGACTGAAATAAAAAGGAAAAACAGTCCTTAATTGCCTTTACAAATAATGTCCATATACATTGCGTTTGCTTGCCACAATAACTTTTGGTCTTCACAAAACTCCGTGCAGGAGCTTACCTGCTTCTTTGCTTGCTCTACTCAAAAGTCTTCCAAGGCTGACCTAACCCCTGCCTGGGGTAAACACAAAACATAAGGTCACATTCAAGCTATACCTGCCTTACATAAATAATTCTTAGCTCATCTAGTGACAACCATGTCTAAACATGACCTTAATGTCCTAAGCTTTAAGGCTAGATCGTTGAAGAATTTTATAAAATAAGTCTAGTTTGATAAGTTGAAATAACTAGGGGTTCTAAAATAATTATTAATAAATTATAGACTCAAATAATAATTCTTGAGTGTTATTATTAATAAATAAACCAAGGTTTGAATTTTAAATATTATTAAGTCTTATTTAATATTAAGAAATGGTAATTTAAAAATAGCTTTATTATAAATAAATAATAAATTAAATAAATAATAATTTTTAATTAATTTCAAAGACATAATCAATAATTAATAATATTTAAAATTTATTAATAAATTATTTTAAATTTTCGTTTAATAAAAATATTAATAGTTTGATTTAATATTCTAATCCAAATCCCCTAGTGTTTCGAATTTTTTGAAGAAAAATATAGTAGTAATTTTAATTCATGTAATAAAATTTGTTGATGAATATAACTTAGAATTAACAAGAAAATAATCTTACATCATGGTCTTCCTATTGCTAGAAAAGATTCATGATCCCATTCTCCATCATCAAACAAGAAATTAATCTATTCATGAACAAACACTTGAACTATCTCATACTATCACATGGCCAAAAATCCTACTAAGCATAATCATCAATCATGGTTTCCATGGAAAATAAGATCATAAAAGCCTAATCACCTTTGGTGTCATAATATCTAATCATGCTTCAACATCCATTAAATTCATCAAGCATGAAGAACATATATTGATTCGAAAGGAAAACACATACATCCTAGTCAAATACAACCATCATCATGTCATAACTTCATCCCCCTAATCCACATGCATATGCTCAATCTCCCAATCATATTCCATTTCTCTATCATCATCTAGGAGACATGATTTCAGAATTTAATAAGAGAAATTTAAGAATGAATACTTGATTGTCGAGTCCTTTGATGAAGACAAAAGAAGGTCCACGCGCGATGGAATGACTTGAATGGTCCAACGAAACAACATCCATGGTTGATGGTTTGATCAACCATTTCGGTTAGAAGAGAGTGAGAGAGAGAGAGAGAAAGAGAAAGAGAGCATTAGATAGGTGTATTAAGAATTGAATGGAAGAAGATGAACAAGAAAGTTGTTCTTGTTTTACCTTGTTGATGTTCTTGAGGTCTTCAAGAAAAACTGATTTTTGATCCGGTTGAAAATTCTTGTTTGCGAGATTTCGTGTTATAAATGGCAGAAATGAAGTCTAGGGATTAAGTAGAGATGATCTGGATTATTTGAGAGTGATTGGAGGTGTTTTAGAGTAGGTTTAGGCTTGAAGAAGTTTAGTGTGTGTTCTTGGTGTTCTTAGTGTTTTAGGTGAAAATGGAGAGAAATTAGAAGAAGTGCTGCACGATTTCTGCTAGAAGGCTGGCCGAATGGTCGGATGTGATTGAGGGTTTCGGTTTTCAGCTTTGTGAGAGAGAGAAATCAGATTTTATTTGAAATTTAAATGGAGGAAATGGTAGAGATGTTTAAGGTAAAAGATCAGCTATGGTGTTTGACCAAGAGAGGTGTCTATGGACTTTAATGGTGTCGGCTGAAGCAAGGTTGTCTTGCTGAAATGACTGAGGTTTAATGTTGCTCAAGGCTGGCCGAAATTCAGTCCTTAAAGGCAGAGGAAATTCTGGTTAATTCATCTTAATGCAAGAGTGATTTATGGGAGTGAAATGCTGAAATTATTTGAAGTTCAAATGGAGTTTGAATGGAGTGATCTTAGGAGTGTTTTGTGGTGTAGCTATGGAGTCCTTATGCTTCAAGGTAAGTGTGGGTTTAATGGTGATCAGTGTATAGCTGAACAAGGCTCAATTCTACAGAGGTTGAAGGTGATTTTCGGTCTTAGGCTAGAAAGGAACAAGGCTGGAAAATTCTGGTCTCAAGTGTTCATGGCTTTCGAAAATTGCAGAATTTTGGTGCAGGATTTTCGCACCCTCTTGGCTTGGTTTTTCAGAGGTTCTTCAGGGATGTTTGAGGGTCTTTCAAGGGTGGTTTTTCAGCCTCATTTCTGGACAAATACAGAGGAGTTTGCTGGCTTGAAGATGAACTAAAAACAGCTTCATTTCCTTGATGAAGAGCTACGAATGGCCCAGAAATTTTTTTTGGTTTGGTGCTGTTTTGAGCAGTCCGAAAATTGCACAATTTTTCCAGCTTCCAAGCCACTTGAAATGACCATTTTCTTGGCAGCAATTGAATGGGTTTATGGCCTGAATTTTCGACGAAAAGGTCTACAACAAATCTGGAAAATTTCCAGATTTCTTACTACTAAAGCATGAACATCATGAAGATAGATTTGAAGGTCCTTTCATGGTGATTGATTTTCTCCTGGAACCCTTCCTATTTCCCCTCCTATTTTCGGTCAACATCCCTTCCCCAAAGCTGATTTTCGAAATTCAAGGGGAAGAAATTATCACAGAATATTTTTGGAATTCAAAGAAAAAGATTTAATGGATTTTAGTTCATTCGAATTATGAAAATGTTAGGACAAACAAAAATTCAAACTTAATTAAGATAATCATGATAAAAGCTTAAATGATGGGATTTGAACTCATGACCTTAGAGATTAATTCCAAAGCTCTAACCACTATACCACAACAACTCTTGTTCTTATTTTCTCACCCACATATTTTTTCTTATCTACTCCTCAAGTTATCTTCCTATTCTGACCTCAAGCAAAATTACCATTTTACCCCTCCTACTCAATAAGTATAACTAAGCATTTAAACCTATAATCCACGATTCTAAAGTACATAAAATCATTCAAAAAAAACATATATATTCATGCAAAATAATATGATATGCATTCCCGACCCTCTTACTTTAGGGTTGGTTTTAGGTGGGGTTTCACATAACATGGCCCCAAAAATTTTGTAAATTGGTCTTTAAATTTGGTATAACAAAATGACCTCAAAATTTTGTAAATTAATCACTAAATTTTAAAATATTTATAATGTTACCCTAAAAATTTTATAAATTGGCCCCTAAATTTTTAAATATAGAAAAACATGACCCAAATTTTACAAATCGCTCATTACATGTTGTAAAATTACAAATGATAACAAAAATTTTATAACTTGGTCATTAGATATTAGAATGTTTAAAATATAATCCCAAAAATTTTACAAATTAGTCCCTAAATTTTTAAATATTTATAAATTCATTATATTTTGGACTGATTTATATAAATTAAGCTAGATTATGTGGTAAAACATGTCCGATTACTTTCAAATTTAGAAATAATATATATTTTAGTAAATTCAATTGAATCGTTAATTTGATATATCTATCTTTGTAAATGCACTAGGTTTTGAGTATTTTTATACTGACAATGGAAGATAGGCGGTAAAACATATCTGATTACCTTCAAATTTGGTCATAATACATTTTTTTGTAATTTTAATAAATCAAACAGTTAGATCGTTAATTTGATATGCCAAACTTTGTAAATGGGTTAGGTTTCGAGCATGTTTATAGAGTTTATACTAGATTAAGTGGCAAAGCATATCGGATTACCTTTAAATTTAGTCATAATTCTTTTTTTAGTGATTTTATCAAATCTAACGGTTGGATTGTTAATTTGATATGCCTATCTTTTTAAATGTGTTAGGTTTTCCGTATTTTTATAGAGATTATGCTAGATTCTACACCAAAATATATCCAATTGCATTGAAATTTTGTGACAATATAGTTTTTATTAATTTTAATAACGGTTAGATCATTAATTTGATATGCCTATCTTTGTAAATGAGTTAGCTTTTGAGCATTTTTAGAGAGTTTATACGAGATTAAGTGGCAAACCGTATTCGGTTACCATGAAATTTAGTCATAATGCGTTTTTTAATAATTTTATCAAATCTAATGGTTCGATTATTATTTTTATATGATTATCTTTTTAAATGTGTTAGGTTTTCTATATTTTTATAGGGATTATGCTAGATTCTATACCAAAATATATGTATGTATGTGTCTGTGTGTGTCTGTATTATACATATGCATATATAAATTAATTTATTAAAATAGTGTGTGTATATTAAAATTCTATATTAATATATATATATATATATATATATATATAAATGCAGTGCGTATGTAGCATATTAATATATGTCATTATTATATATGTGTATATATTATACATATGGACACACACACACACACACACACACACACACACATATATATATATATATATATATGTATACACACACACACACACATATATATATATATTAATATATTAAAATAGTGTATACATATTAGTATGTTGCACTAAAATATATGTATGTGTGTGTATATATGTATATATAGTATATTGTCATATATATTAATATATTTAAAAAGTATATTAATATTTATTGATGTATGTATATTAATATGCTTTATTTATAGAATTTGTTACGGTGATCGTTTTGATGTGAATTTTAATATAAAAACATGACTTTCATATATTATTTCGGATTAAAGTTAGGGTTTGTGAGCTTTTGTGTATAAACTTTATATATGCTTGTATATGTGCTGGCTGCCTAAGGGTCTTTGAATGATGTTTTATGTGAGAATGAATTGAATAATTGTGCCGGTTTAAAGGCTTATTTTTGGCTGAAGAGGTGGTGGTAAAAGTACATTAAAAATGGAGTTTACTTGGTTGGAGGAATGGATTAAACTAGCTTTTGATTAGAAGAGATGAATTTGTGTTGAATAAGTGTGACCTATGTGAGCTACTGGAAATCTGAAAATTCAGAATTAAAGATTATTTGATGGAGAATTGAATGAATTAATGGTTCTAAGGTGTCAAAGATTAAAGGAGAGCAAAGGAAAATATGAATAGTGAAATTGAGGTAAAATTGCAGGGGCTATTTTTGCCCAGTACTGTGCCTCGGAAACCAGAATTCTAGAAAAGAGGTTATATATAATTAAATTTAAGAGTCTTACGGTTGTTTTGGTATATCATAGAGCTAAAATGGAGTTGGGGATTGAAAGTTATGTCCGAAACAAAATCATGTGTTAAAGCAGCAAAATTTCAGAATTTTGCTTAGAACATGGACGAATTTAAGGATGATTAATTGTGTGATTTTGGATGAAATAATTAGGGAAATATGAAGTGAATCCCTTTTTTATGAAGGGATAAAGTATGTGGAAAAAGGAAAAATGAAAGAATCAAACAAATGATGAAAATATGACGTGAACAAAAGTTGAACGTTTTTTTAGCTGTCAAGCCCCATCGGCTAACTGTTGGTTAAACGTCGGTTGGATGTTGGCAATCTGTCGGGCATGTCTGTTAGATGTTGCTATTTTTTGGGCGAAAATGAATTGATCGAAAACGATGTTTGGGGTAGGTTTAGCGATAAAGGGCCAATGGAACGTCGAAAATGGTAGAGATGGTGATTAAGCAGCCCTGAATAGAAAGAGTTACTTAGGACTCGAGATGAGTACCTTTGATTTCTAAAACTTTTTTGCAAGCTAGTGTGCTTTGTTTCTCCATGTAATTCTATGTTTTATACCATTTTGGAAATTCCTAAATATGTTTAAGGTTTCTTTGAGTAAGATTTGTTTTTATACTATTTTGGACTTGACTGAATTTCATAGTTGGCTTGGAAACCTTACCGGACGATTAAAGCAAGAATTTGTGAATTCAGTCCTATTTGGATTAAACACTCGGGATTTTCAGAAAATGGTAAATTTTTGAATCGGGTATTCGTAAATTAACTAGAATGCCCTTATTGGAACATTTTATGGAAATGTGTTTGGAAACTTTGAATTTAATCCACCTTTCGGATTAGAATTCGGGATTTCATGAAATGACTTCCTTTTGGAATCGGGTATTTGGAAAATGATCCAAATGTCCTTATTGGAATGTTTTATGAAAACTTTTGGAATTATGTATTCGGTAAATAACTGAAATATCCTTATTGGAACTGTTATGAACACTTTTAAAATTGGTAACGGTAAAATGACTCGAATACCCTCGAAAAGTCTTTTGGAATCAGGTATGGGTAAAATGACCCGAATTCCCTTGGAAAATTACTTTTGTGATCGAATACGGGAAAATGACCCGAACACTCTTGTAAATGTGTTTTGATGTGTGAATAGAACTCTTTATCCTATTTCAACATGATTTTGGAGAATGATCTCTCATGATGAGATTTACTTTTGGAAAACGATTTTTGAACCCTGAAATTATTTTATTGGCCTGATGTGCCTATGGAATGAATTGATTGGCTATACGGAGCCTATGTGAATAACGATTTGACTTGTGAGTTAGTGAAATCGAATTCTGGAAAATGTGATTTTGCCCTAAAAATGTTTTGATTTGAAAATCCTGCGGGATCAGATAACCGTTTTGTTTGATCAATTAGAAAGAGTTGGCATTGGTAACGTTGAGTACTCAACAAGGATTTTGATCTTTGTACTGGATCATGTTAGAAGTAGACGACCGTAAGTTACCGAGCTAGTTTTGGGGATTGTCTTACTCTAAATAGTGCGACAGAACATTGAGATAAATCGTTCTAGCTAGCCATTTAGTGCTTGGCAATTGCCGCATCTGCGGGTGATTTTTATTTTAAGCCATTTACTGAATGTTAGGCGGGGACACTCGGTGCGTTTGAATCCTTACCGACTCGATGATGATTGATGTCAGGATTGGGACCCTTGGCTTATGGTGGCAAGTAAAAGATTATGTGCTGCGGTACACTAGGTATGCTACGATATAACTGAGCGGAAATACGCTACGGTGTACTTATTCCGGAGACACACAGTTGAGTTTTGGAGGCTACGGCCTCAGTACAATGATACGTGGCACTGAAAGTAAGGATGCGGAACTTGAATGCAGGCTGATCTTCTGTTGGAGAAATGCCTGTGACTTGAAAATTAGGGCAATGATTTGAAAGTAAAATTCAATTTTCAAAAAATATTTGAGTTTTGATTAAACTTTTCTTTAGAGAGTTTTGGAATTGTTTCCAATGAACAAATGATATGCTATTCCACAAAATTTTTATGTACCCTATTCTTTCATAAAGTACTAGCACATATAGGGCTCACTAGGTGATTTGTCACTCACACATATTTTTTAGCTTACCTTTTGTAGGATCCATTGCTGAGCGGACCTACGGATAGAAGAATGATACCACAGAGTTGGCAATTTAGGTTTGGACAGCTTTCCTTTTGATCATGTACTGTATTTTGCTATTGATAGGGATGGCACGTATGAAATTCTATGATATATGTATATGTGTGGCCATCGGTGCGGGATATTGTTGAGTCTGGACTTTATATATGTATTTACTCTATTATTTCCGTTATAAAGACCCCTTTTCTGTAAAACTGGACGAGGCAACACTCAGTGTTTATATGTGTCCACTTGTTGTCTTTAGTAGAGGTGTTACAATTAGTATTAGAGTCTAGTTTTCTAGAAGCTGTGTTATCATTGTAGGAATTGATAGAACCCTTTTAATGTGTAGGTATGGTGGGTAGGAGCGATAAGGGCAAGCGCTTAATAGTCGAGCGCAGTGATGAAGGAAGAAAAAGAGATAGATGAGAGCTCGTGCGTGGAGAGGAAACTTATCCTCGAGAGAATATCGGCGCCACATGAGGAGGCATGTGGCGACTACGATGAGATTGATGGTGATCTTGATCCACGCCATCGGGACAATGATGATGATGAGGAGGATAGCATCCCCAATGGTGCGGTATTATTGAGGAAGATAAGGAGATATTTGTTGGGGATGTACCGGGGTACTTGAGGAGGTGATACTTGGATTTGGAGGTTGTTAATGTGGGAGAGGACCAAGAGGTACCCGTGGTGGAGGTACACTGTAGGTGGGGAGCACGAGGAGAATTTAGAGATAGACCCGAGCTATTGGTTTAGCTACGGCTAGATGCGGATGGAAATGAGGAGGTTGATGCAGCGTAGTATTATACAATTTCGACTGATTCAGGGCCTCTAGTATCAGACAGTGAGGATGACGAGTAGGAGGATGAGATGGATATATATATATATATATATATATATATATAGTATGATATGTACAGTTCAGCCAGTGTATATGACTGTGTTCTTGGCACATGAATTTTGTACTAACTTTGTGATAAAAGAGAATGAACATATGTTAAGTTTTGCTAATTTTACTATACCTATTTTATGATTGCTTTTGAATTATGGTACAGTTGTTATACCGTTAAAATCTTACGAATTGTACAGATTCCTCCTAAATGAACCTTCGGACGATCATCATGAGTTACTTGAAATAACCCTGAACCAATGGTGGAGGAACCGCAGGCGGAAGGTCCCCACCTCACAACCTTGGAACACCCTATGTTGTAGACGTTCCAAAAGATGGCTGATACGATCTAATAGGCGACTGAGAATGTTAGGGTAAATGGGAGTATGAGTAAGGATAGTCGACAAAATGAAGTCGAATCGATCAAGCCCTTCGAGCGCTTTTTGAAATTTTACCCTCCGCAATTTCAAGGGTGACTCGACTCGAAACAGGGAGGCTGAGAATTAGATTAAATAGATGGAAAAGATCTTTGCAGCCACTGAATTATTCGGAGCAAATGAAGGCATGACTTGGTACATTCTAATTGAAAGGACACTGCTCAAGATTGGTGGGCAGAAGAGATGAATCAACGTGAATGGGAGTGAACAGATTTTAAGGCCAGTATTAAGAAGGAATTTATTCCCATTTGGGTAGTAGAGAAGAAGGAGGATGAATTTCGAGCTCTTCGGCAAGAAGGCTGTACGGTGAGACAATATGCAGCTGAATTTACTAGCCTATCAAATATTGCTCACTTTTAGTCCTCTAGAAGCAAACGGGGTTAGACGTTTTGTGAAGTGTTTACGGCCAGAGCTGAAAAGAGTATTAGCAAGTATGACTCCCACCAGTTATAACACTGTTGAAAAGGCAGGCGAGACGAATTGAGGCAAATTTTGGGGCATGAATCAGAAGAGACTTGGAATGTTCTGATGGTAGGGGAAAAGGAAGATGTAAAGGAAAGGAGGCCTGATGGTAGGGCTACCCTGCTTTAAATGCTTCAATTGTGAGGAAATGGAGTATAAGATTTTAAATTGCCATCGCCTACGAAAGATAGGAGGATGGAGCTGACCTGAAGGTAACAGCCAAGGACAAAGGTCAGGATTTGGAAGAGGAAACCCAGGGCAGGCTACTACCTCTAGAATTGGACCCTCCAAACCGCAAGTAAACGCTTAGGTGGTGGCCTTAGAAAAGATAGATAATCAAGCTGCAATGGTGGAAGAGTACGCTCCTTATTTTTTATCGTCTTGCTAAAGTATTAGTAGATCTCAGTTCTACGCATTTCTTTGTTGCCAATTCTTTTCTTGATTCTATGGACATTAAAGGGAAAGAAATTTCATACGAAATGATTGTTAGTACCCAATTGGGAAAGCAAATGAATAATAAGAAAATGAATAGAAACTGTAAGGTCTTGGTAAGATTAGAAGGAGATTTGATAAGGTTGCCTATAGAGGGTTATGATGCTGTCGTGAGCATGGATGGGCTATCTTAGCATCATGCTCAAGTTGGTTGTAGACATAAAGTACTACGTTTCCATTGGTTTGGGAAACATATATTGAAATTTGTAGGTGTGGCTGGAAGGAAAAGTAATGCTTTTGTATCGGGACTCAAGACCTGGAAGATGATAGGGAAAGGGTGAACATGATACTTGACTTATGTAATTAATAAGCTATAAGAGGTTAAGAAACCGAAGATGTTCCTATTGTGAAAGAATATTTAGATATTTTTCCAGTGGAATTGAAAGAGTTACTGTCGAGAGAGAGAGAGAGAGAGAGAGAGAGAGGTAGAGTTTTCTATTGGGTTAGTGCCATCAACAGAACCAATTTCAAGAACCCCTTATAGGATGTAGGAGATCAAGAAACAACTACAGGAATTAATGGAGTAAGGGTTTATCCGACCAAGTGCTTCACCGTGGGCGAGTACCTGTATTATTTGTTAAGAAGAAAGATGAATCATTGCAGATGTGTGTAGATTATCAAGGATTGAATGCAGTGACGATAAAGAATAAATATCCGTTGCCCATAGTTGATTAACTTTTTGTTCAGTCGCAAGGAGTTAGATGTTTCTCGAAATTAGACTTGAGGCAAGGATATTACTAGGTCCGGATTTAGGAAGAAGATATACTGAAAACTGCATTTAACACTCGATGTGGACATTTTGAGTAGTGATACCTTTTGGTGTTACTAATGCCCCTACTAATTTTATGGACTTGATGCACTGAACATTTTGGTTGTACTTAGATAATTTTGTGGTCATATTTATAGATGACATTCTGGTGTACTCTAAGCTCCCCAAAAGCACGAACAGTACCTTCGAAAAGTCTTAATAAAGTTAAGAAAGACTAAATTGTATGTGAAATTTAGTATGTGTGAGTTTTGGTTGCTAGAAGTAGCATTCTTGGGACACGTGATATCCAAGGACGGGATTATAGTAGATCCTGCAAAAATTGAAGTGGCGCCAAATTGAAAACCTCCCGAGACTCCGATCAAAATCTAAAGTTTCCTGAGATTGACAGGATATTATCAAAGATTTATTGAGGGAACTCTCTAAGATAATTTCACCTTTGACTCGACCCACCCAAAAAGAAGTGCCTTATGTTGGAACCAAGAAGTGTGAAAGAAATTTCCAGGAATTGAGAGAAGGATTAAATTTTGCTCCTGTTCTAATATTGCTAGTGATTAAATCGTTCATTATTGAGATTGGTAATGTATCTTGAAACAATCTGCGAAGAGATAAGATGTTTTAATAAAGACACCTTGAAGTAAGTATACTATCCATCCAGGAGCCGTAAAGATGTGTCGGGACTTAGAACAGAATTACTAGTGGAATGGTATGAAGAAAGATATCTCGGATTTTGTAGCACGATGTTTAACTCGTCAGCTAGTGAAATCCGATAAGCAAAGACCTGGAGGGTTATTGCAGCCATTACCAACTTCATCATGGTAATGGAATGAAATTACTATGGATTTCATTACAAGATTACCCATGGCAGTAGGACAGCGAGATATTATATGGGTGATAGTAGATTGATTGACTAAGTCCACTCATTTTATCCCTATCAATCAACGGGATTCTCTAGAGAAGTTAAGTAAAATCTAAATGGAGGAAGTAATCAGACTTCATGGAGTACCTCCTAGTATTGTGTTAGACCAAGAACCTAGATTTACTTTGAAGTTTTGGACTAAATTGCGGCAATGATACGGGACAACCGTAAAGTTTAGTACAACGGCGCACCTACAAGTGGATGAACAGGATAAAAACGAGTGAATAAGCTTTGAAACAACATGTTGAGGGCCGAGTGCTCTAGATTTTGGAACTAAGTTGATTGATAATTTCGTGTATGCAGAATTTACATACAAATTGGAATGGCCCCGTTTGAAGCTTTATATGGAAAAAAAATATTAGTTCCCATTATATTGGGAAAGTTTAGGATAGAAAATGGGTGAACCAGATGCTTTTGATCTTGAAAAGGTCCTACATGCTGTAGAAATGATCAAAACCAAGTTGGAGGCAGCGCAAAGTGGTCAAAAAAGTTATGTGGATCGACGTAGGAGAAATTTGAAATTTCTTGGAGGGGAACATGTATTCTTAAAGTTGGCTCAACAATAACGATCGGGAATAAAAAAAATAAGAAAAGAAATTGGCATTTAGGTATCTTTGGACCATTTTCTATTGTCGAGAAGAACAGGAAAGTAACCTATCAATTGGAGTTACCGGGAGAACTTTAAATTATTCATGGCGTCTTTTATGTATTCCAACTTCGAAAGTATATGGCTAATTCTACGCACATTTTGAAGGAAGAACCCATTGAGATGACTCTAAGCTTGAAGAATAAGGAAAAACCTATTAAGATCTTGGAGTATGCTGAAAAGGAATTGCGGAATGGGAAAATTCCACTTGTACGGGTCTCGTGGAATCATCAATCTTTGTAAGATGTAACCTGGGAAAACGAAAGCGAAGCTGTTGAAAAAGTATCCAAATTTATTCCAAGTGTAAGCCAATTTCGAGGACTTAATTTTTACGTAAGGAGAGGAGAATGTAACATCCCACCATTTTACAATCGATTGGCTACTATTTGTAATAGGATGAGAATCTATATCGATGTCCAGAACAAAAGTTGATCGGTGTAATGAGACGAAAATTTTGGTGGAATAATATTTTGTTGGGACTTGGATATAATTATTGGATTTGTTCTACTCGTAGCTTAAATTTTTAGAAGGCGATTATTATTAACAAAATAAGAATTTAAGGGTACAAGGAAAAGAGAAATTGGTCAGTGCGATGGAATGTACGTTTTGGTGTGAATTATGCTACTTGGGGTATCGGGGGCATTTTCGTCATTTTGACCATGCCCGCGATTTTGACCACAAATTTGACCAAGTAGGAAAGGAATTGAAGAATTTGAGTGTTACCAATGGATTTAGTGAAATTTTTGGAGTTGAATGGCGAAATAAAATATTTTTCCATTACGGACTCGATTTTAGTCATTTCTGAAGAAAATAGAAAATCGCGGTTAAAAATGGATGTGTGGAATTATGTGAATTGATTATCCCATATTTTAATCATTTAATGGCCACTACTTATGATAGGATGAGAATTTATATCAATAGACATAATAAAAGATGATTGGTATAATTAGACGAATATTTTAGTATAATAATATCTTGTCGGGACTTGTAATTATTGGATTTGTTCTACCCGTACCCTAAATCTTTGGAAGGCTGCTATTGCTAAAAAAATAAGAATTTGAGGGTACACTGAGAAGAGAAACTGATCAGCTCAATAAAACGCACGTTTCTGTGTGAATTATACCATTCGGGTTATCGAGGGTATTTTCGTCACTTTGACCACTCTTGCAACATTGACTGAAAATTTGACCAAACTGGGAAGGAACTAAAGGATTTCAGTATTACCAATAGATTCAGTGGAATTTTTGGAGTTGAATGGTGAAGTAAAATATTTTTCCATTCCGGAACCGATTTTGGCTATTTCTGAGAAAAATTAGAAATGCGGATACAACTTGGACGTGTGGCGCTATGTGATTGGTGGATAGGGTCAAGTGTCATATTATGAGAGGTTGTATGAGATTTAATACACGATAAATCTTATCAAATAAGTTTTACAAAATGAATAAAAAAAATTAGTGTACAAATGAAATTGTGACACGTGGCGATAGCCCACAATTTGTGACCAAATGGTCACCAATTTGGACCAAGAATGGCGGTTAAGGAGCTGAAAAATAGGTAGATTTTGTGCAGAAGGAGTAAGGAAAGAAGAGAGAAAGAAAATGAAAGAAAAGCTAGAGAAAAATAGGGAGAAAAAAGAAAAAAGAGAGAGAAAGAAAGATGTGTGTGTGTGTTCTTGGAGCAAAATCAAGCCAAAAGATCCCGTATATAAGTTAAAAGTATATGCTTCAAGAATTAAAGACATAGATCTCATTACGGTGATTATATTGGTATGAATTTTAACATGAAAACATGATTTTCATGTCTTGATTTAGGATCAAAGCTAGGGTTTGTGAACTTTTGTGTATGAACCTTGTATATGCTTATGTAAGTGCCGGATACCTAAGGGTTTTTGAATGATGTTTTGTGTGAAGAAGAACTGAATAATTATGGTGGCTTAAAGAGTTGTTTTCGGTTGAGGAGATGATGATCAAAGTAGAGTAAAAATGGAATTTATTTGGTTGGAAAAATGGAGTATACAAGCGTTTGATTAGAAAAGATGAATTTGTGTTGAATAAGTGTGATTCTTGTGAGCTATTGGAATCTGGAAATCACATATTTAAAGATGATTTGAAGGAAAATTGAATGAATTAATGGTTCAAAGATGTTAAAGACTAAAGAAGAACAAAGGAAAGCATGAATAGTTGAATTGGGTAAAACTACGGGGCTGTTTTTGCACTTGTATTGTGTTATGGGAACCGAGAACTCTAAAAAAGGCCAATATAGTATTAAATTTAAGAGTCTTACAGTCGTTTTAGTATATCATAGAGCCAAATCGGAATTGTAGATTGAAAGTTATGTGCAAAACAAATCATGTGTCAAGTAGTGAAATTCTAAAAAAATTAGTCCGAAAATGGATGAATGATAAGAGTTTGAATTAGTCATATTTTTTCTAGTTATTTGAGGCTCTTTTATGATACATTTTGTTCAATAACTAGTCATATTCCTTCATATTTGAGATTTTACCCTTGGAAAGATATTTTGTTCATTATTATTGGCTTTTGGAGTAAAACGAAGCAAAAACGTCGCAAAACGAGAGGAGAGGCGGTGCCGGCTGAGGCACTTGGAACCGGCGCCGGCCATGCATTGTTGACACACACTTTGAGGCGACGAAAAATTGTCAAAACAGACCAGAACAGAGTGGAACCAGCGCCGGCTGCATTCTGCACTACTTGGTGTTGAAATCAAGAAAAAATCGGCGAATGAGTAGAGAACCAGAACATAATTGGCGCCGGCTGTGCTTTGAGGAAAAGGTAGGATTGTGATTTTTCTATGCGGTTTTTGGTAATTTGTAGAGTTTTAGTATCTTCCAACTTCTACTCGGCCGCACACCATTTGCTGTCGAGCCATGAAGCTTTATTCTTGTTGCAATCGACTCGCTGAGCCCGCAATCGAGTCTGCACCATGCCACCGAATTTCTTTATCTTTTGTCCTTCTGCTTTTCGTTTCTTGGCCGTACCAAATGTATTGCTTTTGTCCTTTTTGGTTTCCTTTCCTTGGCCCACCGAATGCATTTCTTTTGTCCTTTAGTTGAGCCACAAGCCATTTAAGCAAATTGATTCCTTTTCCTTTCCAATTTCAATTGCAATTACTCTGTCTCATTTTATTCTTTTTCGTCTGCAATCCTCTGTTCTCCCAGTATTGGACTGGCACCATGCCCATTTTTTTGGCCTGGTGCTGGGTATGTACTGGAAAAATACACAATTAGTTCCAAATTTTATCTATTTTTGTATAAAATTACCAAAAAAATATTTTTATAAGGAAAATATCTAATTCGAAGGAATATGATTAGTTATTGTATTAAAGTGTCTCAATTTAGTCTCAAATAAATAGGAAAATAACGATGATTCTAACCCCTATCAAACATAATATCCTTTACTATTATTTTTCATGCAAAATATTCAAAGAATATTAACTATTGAAATAAAAATAACTTCGTCTGGTATGAGACCAAAAACTAAAAAAAAATATTTTTTTTTCTGTGGTCCAGCGCACTCGCCACACTGGATCATGGACCATGGTCTGTGCATAGGTGCCCACGGCCCGGGCGCCCAATGCAACAGCTTCCCAAGGAAGCTACCTTCGTGAGGAAACTAAGCTCCCGCGAGGAAGCATCCGCGCCCTCCCTAAGTCGAGGCCATGCTTGGGCCCAGCTACGGCTTCAAGCCACGGCTGGCCTAGGCTGCCTCGGCTCCCCTCACATCAAAGGACTGGCTCAGCTCAGTTGTGGCTCGGTCCAACTTCTCCACGAGATTTTGATGCGAATTATTTTTTGCAAATTTCACTAGTCTCCTCTTCAATGCTTTGCAATTATCCAAGGCCATTTCTTGCTATATTTTTTCACCAAAAACATAAGAACCGCCTATACCCTTTTAAATTGGACTTACACAAATCTTAACAAAACAGTAAAGAAAATTTTACAGAGGCTCCTATACCTCAACGGTGAGGTGTACAGACAATCTACCCATACCAAAAAAGTGAAAGATCTCATTATAAGTGGTTTCGCCAGGTTTTATTAACTAGCGTGCATCATCCAAAGCCTTTCAAAGCCAATGCTCCGATTCCACTTGCTAGAACGGAAAAATAAAGGAACATGCATGCAACCAAAAAATGAGAACACGACATAGCGGAAGGTTAAAAATAATACCTTTATGTGTTCTCTTCTGGTCTGGTTGGAAGACGAGGCACCATCCATGGGAACAGCTACCTGCCATGATGATGATTCTGGCGAGAAACCCGCGATCCTTCTGCTTCTTGGCACGTACGCAAAGCTTTTCGTTTCTCAGAATATTCCTCCGCCTATCTAAGTTGGTGAAACAACATAGGCGAAGATGATCCTTCTTGATCTGTTGCTATTTATTAGCAAAGACAAGAAGATGGAAAAATCGAGAAGAAGAAGAAACGAGAAGCAGAGAGAGAACAGAGGCACTATAATTTTTTCCTTTTTCTGTCGTGTGTTTTTTTTTCTCTCTCTCTCTACACAACGACTCCTATGCACATCCCAAATAACCCAACCCCAGTGTTTTGATATTTTCAACATGCGGAGGTTATCAACAGAAAAGGTTTGGTTAATCCCCAACTCTTTTGTACCGTAAATAATAAAAATCCTTTAGTCCAGGCTATTGAACTAAAAGAATTTATTGTTTTTCCTTGAACCATTAATTATTTATTTCCTGGACCTATTAAAATAACCTAATAAATAAATAATGAGCACAAATGAATTAGAATAATTATTAAGCCTTTTATTAACTAGTTTAATCCCAGGTTAATTTTTCTAATTATTCATTCTAGACTTAGGTCATGAATAATTAATTAACCAATCAAACTAGATAATAAATTTAATTTCTTTCATTCCTTTTATTTTATTCTAGTAAAAAAAAATAAATTAGACTTCCTAAATAAAATAAAATCATTTTTCCATTGTGACCATTTCCTTGACCTAAAATAATTAGGACTTATGGGCTATTCTGAGGACCAAAAAGACACATCGCCTTAGCTTCTAAAATGACCAAAATACCCTTGCTATATAAATAGATGTATTTTGCATTTTAAATATTTCCTAATATCACCATAAGGAAATACTGACCCCAAGGACAATGCTGCGTTAGCTATGTCTTCGACTTACAGGTGAAATGATTAAAATACCCCTCTACACATCGCCATTCATTTAGAGAGGAAAGAGTGTACTAAAACCTCTCTGAATGATGTCTACCATCTTTAGGCTTCTGATCCAATGATCCACGACTTCTTGGAATATTTCAACTTTCCGAGGGAGCTACCCTAAAGCTAATATCCAAGTCATGTTTCCTAAGGCTTTGGATAATTAGATCATTCGGACAACCACAAGGGGCGATATAGTGTAGACACTATCTTGTACGAGTCTATCTTGACTAAGTAGTCATATATACCCAACATAAAAGTATATTGGTCCTTCTTAAGAACCTCAACTATAGTATATCAAAGTATACATTTCCAACTTTGTCAGACCACCAACTTATACTCAAGTTGTAGAGTAAAAGTCCACGTTGTAGAAGTAGTAGTTTGGGTTTCTATCACATAGTATTTTTAGAAACCACCACTACAAGTCCAGTTCTACGTATTCGAAATACGTTTGTGTTATGAAATAAGTAGACTACTCATTGGCTAAAGGTAAGCCATTCCCTATTTGGAATTCATAACACAATAACCTTGCCATGATGATATTCCCATTCTCATCATCCGGTTAAGAACAATAGTTTATGTGTTAAGTATCCCATGGTCCATACTTTACTGTAAAAGATCTCCATTCACACGAACCATTTACTTAAACATAATGGGTCTTTTCCAATAAAATCGTGCACAAATATAAAGAAAATTTTACAAACAAATTCTGGGAAAAATACTTTTATTAATACAAGTTAAAATAAATTTGAAATCTAGTCTAAGAGGGCATATATTCAAACATAAGCATGATAAAAAATTTTCATAGTTTAACTTGTCAAGGGATCCATGGATATCTCTGACAAAGATGAGAGGGACAAATCCCTTCACATTCATTCACATTCCTCTCTCTGACTTATTCTATTTCCAACAGCAGTCTTATTTAATTATTTGGTTGAAGACAACTTAAGACTATGTCAAGATATAAAATGCACCAAGTTGGAAACAATGATGAATTCAGGTAAAATGATACATAATATCATAATTTCGAAGAGAAGTACTTATGACATATCCCATGAAATACTCTCACATTGGGTCATGTCCAATACAATATTCCTTAACATTTATTTATATTCTTGACTTGATATCCTATATATCCATGACTAGTAAAACATATGCACCTAGTTATAAACATACTATTTTTAATTTATTATTGTTTCAGCAATAATAATCGATTAGGGAGATTTTAAGAATAGTCATTTTACTTCCTGTAGGATTTTACTATCAGGTCACATACTTGATGTTCATAAAGTGAAATACACTACTTATGAAAATAAATCCCTCTTATTATTAAAATACTAAATGATAGATACAAATTGTTTAGGATATATCTCTAACAAGTGGATCTTGTAGGAGGTTATCCAATTGGTGTTAGATTTGGATTTTCAATTAGTTAAATTAGATATTTGATGTTCGGTTTAATTTTAGAATATTGCACTTAATTACATGTTTTATCTCCTTTTCTTATTCCTAGGGTGGTTTTGTGACCTTGGGTGGCATCTTGTGTGTAGGTTGGTGTAATCTCTAGGTGAATTATCACATTTATTTATATCTTTGACTCGTTGGCTAAATAATGAATGAAAGTACAGTGGGGATACTTGCCAACTTTCCCAAAATATACAATACTTACCATTATAACTCTATTCTACACTATAGATATACATGCCTAAATATGCTGCTGTGTGAGTAATTTTGATATTTTAATTTAAAACTTAATTAGTCATGTGATTTTAAGATAATACTTCCGAATAAAAATATATGCAAAAAAAGCATACATCAATAATCAATGCTCCAAGTATGATTAAACTTTGTAGAGGCATTGCATGGTATCTTACTATAGTCAATAAATATAAAATGAGGACTAAAAATAAATTATTACTTAAACATTTAACAACTTTAACATGATAAAGAAAATAAAAATCTTCTCCTTTTTATTTATGTGGTAAAATTCTGGTAAAACATAAATCTAGAAATTTACATTTTGTATTATAGAATTAAAATGTTGGAATTTGTGGACTCCTAAACGCAGAAAACATCCACGAATCCTTTCCGAGGATCCAAGTAAACGATTAAGAAGGTCGTAGGTTTGCGAGAATTACATCCGTTAGGTGTAATTGATATCATTCTATTCCGATTATGCTGCTCGTACGTGCAACCCGAATGATCACCGGATATCGCAGTGTGCGAACGTCCTCTATCGGATACACACCGCGAACTCACTCGTCACCCGGGGAGTGCTAGCGCCTAGGGTTTGAGAGGCTTATTTTTCTGGTGGATAAAGCCACGAATATTCTTAACAGAATAGCTCTCTCGAGAAGATGGCTAGGATTTTCTTAAAAACCCCTCCGAACCTCTTAGAGTCCAACCCTGATAATATCTTATCGTATTTTAATTTTAATTTAAATTTAATTAAAATTGATATGATAAGATTTTGCCATTATCTCTGTAATTTAACTAATTAATTTATCGAGTCAGATTCTTATAATCTGGACATTATCCAGATACATCGAATGTGGACATATTTCCAAATTCTTTGTATCTCGGTAAATTTTCTAAGTTCATGTAACTTAGACATATTTTCAAATTCATCGAATTTAGTTACCAGAAAACTAACCTAACAAATTCGCTTATTGTGTGACCCTATAGGTTTATTTAATACTGGCAGTGCGCCCAAATCATATTTAAATGGCGCACAATTTATAAGCGGTTTCTAGCAAAACATTATAACTATCCAAGTTAAATGAAGATTAGTGATCTCTTTGAACTAAACCATAATTTTATATTTAGTCCTTTCGTCACACGATATCCAGATTAAGCATAAGGCATGGAGCATGTCATCCTTATTAAGCTTAATCAATTATTTCTTGATTTCATAGTAGATTGTTCAAACAAATAATATCAATATCTTAGATTGATATATTTAAACACGGTCATGCATTTTAAGAGTCTAACTTATCAAGGGGCCAATGGATATCTCTCCCATAATTGAGAGTGACAAATTCCTTCACTATCAATCATATTCCTCTCATTGATTTATTCTATATCCAACAGTAGACTTATTTATTATTTGATTAAAGACAACTTTAGACAACGTCAAAATATAAAATTTATCAAATAGGAAACTATGATGAATTTAGGTCGAATAATTTATTTTATTATTATTTATTATTATTTTTTTTTTGAATGGGCAGGCCATTAAGGGCTGCACAAAAAATCCAAATCCTGTGGACCCATCTTATATCCAAACCCAAATGAAAATCTTCAATTATTAAAAGAAAAAGATAATAAAGAAACAAGGAAAAAGACATGCAGTTATTTTCTAGATGCAAAAACCGAAATGGAAAAAAGGGGCCCACTATTTCATATCTCAGAAAACGAACTCGAACGAAAATACAATATCCTAATTTCCAAAATCTATTCATGCAAATCTAATTACTCATATTAAGGAAGAACTAGACATACTATTCTCAACAACACAAAAAACAAAATCATATTGATAAAGAAAATCTAAATAGATAAGACAACATAACTTAAAATGAAACCGTCCATGACATATAATGAAATATTAAATAATACAACAAAAATTGGTTCTGATACTACGTGAAAGAAATAATCTTTACAGACATAAATTAATATGTCTTATAACATGAACAATAAAAATGTACATTTAGTTATAATTATTCAAGTAACAACAAAATATCTCCATCATCGCGAGAATTCTTTGATCGGTACCTCGATTTGCCAGAGTTAAAACTTTGTTAAACCTATAATTAAAAATTTTCTTTTTGAATCTTCTAACCTTCTAAATTTTTTTGAAATGTTAAACCTTTGCTTGTATTGATATTTCCTACGATGTAATCACCTTCACTACCCTATTTTGGTGATACAATCTTCCTCTAACTATTTTGGTGATACAATGATTCGTTTAACTTCATCATGTCATGCATAGAGAGTGGGTGAGTTGAATTTACAATTACAATCGAAATGAAACAGTAAAAGTTAGATATATAATGGATTGTAATAATTAAATTAAATTATGGTACTAGGTTACTTAAAAAAATATATAAATGAGGGACTAAAATACCGTTTGCCTTGAAACAAATTTAATTAATTAATTTTAAATATTTAATTAAATTACGAAACAACGCTCGACAAATATGTAGGAAGTAGTAAAAGATCTTGTCATAGAAATATGGATCAAAATGAACAAAGTTGAAAATTGTACTATTATGATTTGTGACCAAAATTAGGGACGATGTAACTAAAAAAAGTAGCAATGGAAGAGGGGAGACTCAGTTGACCGGCGACTTGGCTAAAGAGATTCCATCTTAAGGGGGCTTCTAGAGAGAAGGTGAGGAGATAATTGTTAGAAAGACAAAGTAAGGGCGATGGAATGGAGGAGCTGTTTGGTTCACATCAAGGAATGAGAATGGTAATGGAAATGATAGATTCCACTTTGGCGGGTCAATTAATTTTTTTACAGAAAGGTAGAATTTTAAAACACATTTCTCTAAAAAACTAATTTTCTATGGGGAAATAAAAAATTTTAAAAACTTTTGGCGGGTGAATGCTAACTGTCAGCCCTCTAGTTCCATCCCAGTTTCCATAATTATTTAGTTAACCTATTATAAGTTATGAATGAGAATCAATAACATTTCTTTTAATTTTTTTTTAGCATAAAATATCTGTAACGATTTTTAAAAATAAAAAATGTGATTTTTTATAATGAAAGAAATTTTAATATAATTTTACATTACAAAAAGAAAAACCACAGAAAAGTGAGAGCAAGAAGGAGAAGAGACGAGGGGAGATAGTAGTTGCAAGAGGCTATACGAAAGAATAAAAATTTAAAGAAAGTAATTGATAATGAAAAAGAAAAAATTGAAAAAAAAAAGATAAAATAATTCCCTAGATGGGAATGATATATATTTCCTACCAAATATCAGTAATGAATTTGATTTTCTGCAATTCGCATTTCCTACCCTAAAAATAAGGTTTACGTAGTTATGGTAGAAGCTGGGAAAAGAACTTTTCATACTTAAGAATTATAGAAGTCTAGAAGAAAGGGAAAAAGAAAAGAAAGAGTGACAGAACATGTAAACTATGGCCGAAGAAATTGAAACTTTGAATGGATAGAAAGAGGACTGGAACTAATAACTTAATAATTTAATCTGTGGTAGTTAGAAGACCTTTTTTTTTTTTTTTTTTCCTCCTTGTTTTGACGGTGAAATTGCTCCAGCTGTTGAATCATCCAACCATCTTTAAACGTTGTCAGACTTTGAAAACCGTTGTAATAATAATTTAGTCTGCAGGACTACGGAGACTTTTTTTTTTTTTTTCAATGGAGAATATTGCTTAACGCGTTCACTTAGTCGTTGGATTTGAAGATTGCTCAAATTGTTGACAATCACAGTCGTTGGATTTGAACATGTCTTCCCGTCTATGAATCATCTATAAATATCACACTGGCATTGGGTTTTCGAACACACCAACAGTCTGTCAATAACCGATAGTTAAAAGATGCAGAAAACCACGATTCTTCAGTTATCTTGCCTTCTTTTCTTTTCCATTTCATGGACAGCTGTCGCTCGTCCAGGGAACGAGTTTGTTCAGTGCCTCGAGAAATATTCTGATAACTCTTCAGCAATTTCACAAGTCATTTACACTCCAAAAAATGCTTCCTTCCAGCAAATCTTGGATTCCAGGAAACAAAACCTGCGATTCAACCCTCAGCCCCTAGTGATTATTACTCCAAATCACGAATCACAGATACAAACAGCGATATATTGTTCTAAGAAGCATGGCTTGCAAATGAAGATACGCAGCGGAGGCCATGACTCCGAGGGTGTTTCCTACGTTTCTAAAGTCCCCTATTTCGTCCTCGATATGTCCAACTTTCGATCAATCTCTGTTGACGCCCAAAGTCGAACTGCATGGGTGGGAGTTGGTACAACCCTGGGGAAATTCTACTATGCCATTAACCAAATCAATGGCTCTTTTTACCTTCCCGCGGGCTCTTGCCCTACTGTTGGCGTTGGAGGACATGTAAGCGGAGGAGGGTATGGTATTTTTGCTAGGAAATATGGTCTTGCTGCTGACCATGTCATTGATGCTCGAGTCATTGATGCTAATGGAAGAATTCTAGATCGAGAATCCATGGGTGAGGATTTCTTTTGGGCTATTAGAGGCGGAACAGGTGCAAATTTTGGAGTTATTCTTTCGTTCAAAGTAAAATTAGTCGAGATCCGCCCTAATATTACAATGTCCACTATAACAAGGACTCTTGACGAAAATACAATAGAACTCGTCCACAGATGGCAATATGTTGCCCCGAGGATGCCAAAAGACCTTAGCATTGTTCTCGAGCTTCTCAACGATCAATTCAAATCAAACAGGTAAGAGTGACGTACAAGTCACCTTTTTGTTATTTTTCGTGGGTGAGATTGATGGCCTAGTGTCCTTGATGGAAGAATACTTCCCCGAGTTAGGTGTGTCGAAAGAGGACTGCATTGAAATAAGTTGGGTGGATAATTTTGCCCTCCGATATGGCGTTCCATTGGAATCAGCACGTGAGATTTTGCTGAACGGAACTAATCCCAATCTCAGTTTCTACAAGGACAAGTCAGACTTAATCCAGCAGCCTATTCCTAAAGCTGGACTTGTGGAGATTTTCGATTTGTTTAAACAAAGAAATCCAGGGGAAGCAGCAATGGAATGGAACCCTTTTGGAGGTAGAATGGATGAAATACCAGAATCAAATGTTCCCTTCCCATACAGGGCTGGAACTTTGTTTTTGGCAGTTGAAGTTGCATTGTGGAATGGCAGAAACGAAACATTGGCTCAAGAAGGTATAAATTGGAGTCGAAAGCTTTATCGAGTTATTGGTAAGTATGTACCTAATAACCAAAGAAGTGCGTACGCTAATTATCGAGATCTTGACCTAGGGATGAACAAACAACAAGGATATACTAGTGTTGAGAAAGCGAGGGGCTGGGGTACTCAATATTACAAGAATAACTTTGATAGACTCGTGAAAGTGAAGACAATGGTTGATCCTAGAAATTTCTTTAGGTTTGAACAAAGCATTCCACCCTACCGAAGACATACCTAAACTTTCATGTTTAAAATAGATTATACTTCTATCTGTATTGGTGTGGTGGATTACAAGCCCCTCGGTACACTTTTTATTCTTTTTTTTTTTTTTTTTTGATAAACCACTAGAAGTCACAAAGTTTATTCTATTTAACATTATTAAAGTTAAATAAAGAGAAAAATTGTTTGTATTTTTTCCAAACCATGTTAATATGATAGGAAATTGCTATTGCATATTTTTTATTGCATGTTATTCTTATTAAACTACTAGCAAGAAGGAGTTAAGATGTTGAAGTTGAGAGTTGTATGGGTTACATGCAAAATTTGTAAGGACTTTTCTTAAAGTCTTATTGTTGTAAGACAAATATAATTTTATGAGAAAATTATAGTAGATGTATATTTCTATCTATCACATGAAAAAAAATATATATATTTAGATAGACCTAATCTTTGCAGACCATCACGTTAAAATGTTGCACTACATGTATTGTGCTATTTTTTATAAAAGGGTACAAGTTTTGTATGTTATTGTCCATAAGGTTTGTACAAGTTGTTAATGAAAGATTTTGTAGTTATTAACATGCGAAGGTTTTATGGTAGCTAATGTTGATTTGTGGTGTTTGTTTGTTTTGTTATTTGTCTTCTCTGTTTTTGTATTCTATCTATCTAGGGTTTATGAGGTGTGATCACTACAAGAAAATATAACATTGGTGGCAAAAATTTTTTCGTAACTAAAGTTTTGTCGTCAAAAGTACTCTTTAACGAGGATTTTTTTTTTTCAATGACAAAAACTGTTTGTCGCTACTGATTAAGACCTTCGGTAACAAAATTTATATTTTCTTTCAGCTAGGAAATAAGTGTATTTGTGAGGAAAATTTAAATTTCCTCGCTAATAATGCATCATTAGCGACAAAAATTCATTTCTTAACTAAATTTTCCTCGCTAATAATGCATCATCAACGACAAAAATTCATTTCCTAGCTAAAAATATTATTTTTTTTGTCAATTAACTACACTTTTAGCGACAAAATTCATATTCCCTAGCTAATACCTATCTTTAAATATTTATATATTTATAACATGTAACACCCCACTACCTAGGCCCATCAGGGCCGGGGATGTCGCCACGTCCAAAGGACAATGGGTCTTTATAATTAGGTTACATGAAAATAGAATAAAACAAAAGACTTTAAAATTAAATTTTATTACAACCCAAAAGATAAATACTGGCACAAATCCAAAATAAATTGTTTGCAACAATCTCTCAAACAATACTTAAAGTAAGTCCACATGACTGAAACTTGCTAGCTCGGACCGGCATGACCTACCGGACTGGCGTCCTATCCTGGAAGGACTCACCCCTCAGAGGTGGCCACCTACTGAGAGACTTACCCTAACCCTTCAAAGACTAGTCCTGGTGGTCTACCCTTATTGAGTACTCAACGTTGATTGTTCCACTTGGGAGAAAATTGATCAAACTTTGCTTTATTTGAAAATAGCAATTAAGGGTTTCCAAAAGTCTAGTCAAGTTAGATTTTAGAAAAAATTTAGATTTGTATAAAACCGCTTGTTCAATTTCCAAATGATTTGCTTGACTGAAATAAAAAGGAAAAACAGTCCTTAATTGCCTTTACAAATAATGTCCATATACATTGCGTTTGCTTGCCACAATAACTTTTGGTCTTCACAAAACTCCGTGCGAGAGCTTACCCGCTTCTTTGCTTGCTCTACTCAAAAGTCTTCCAAGGTCGACCTAACCCCTGCCTCGGGGTAAACACAAAACATAAGGTCACATTCAAGCTATACCTGCCTTACATAAATAATTCTTAGCTCATCTAGTGACAACCATGTCTAAACATGACCTTAATGTCCTAAGCTTTAAGGCTAGATGCTGAAGAATTTTATAAAATAAGTCTAGTTTGATAAGTTGAAATAACTAGGGGTTCTAAAATAATTATTAATAAATTATAGACTCAAATAATAATTCTTGAGTGTTATTATTAATAAATAAACCAAGGTTTGAATTTTAAATATTATTAAGTCTTATTTAATATTAAGAAATGGTAATTTAAAAATAGCTTTATTATAAATAAATAATAAATTAAATAAATAATAATTTTTAATTAATTTCAAAGACATAATCAATAATTAATAATATTTAAAATTTATTAATAAATTATTTTAAATTTTCGTTTAATAAAAATATTAATAGTTTGATTTAATATTCTAATCCAAATCCCCTAGTGTTTCGAATTTTTTGAAGAAAAATATAGTAGTAATTTTAATTCATGTAATAAAATTTGTTGATGAATATAACTTAGAATTAACAAGAAAATAATCTTACATCATGGTCTTCCTATTGCTAGAAAAGATTCATGATCCCATTCTCCATCATCAAACAAGAAATTAATCTATTCATGAACAAACACTTGAACTATCTCATACTATCACATGGCCAAAAATCCTACTAAGCATAATCATCAATCATGGTTTCCATGGAAAATAAGATCATAAAAGCCTAATCACCTTTGGTGTCATAATATCTAATCATGCTTCAACATCCATTAAATTCATCAAGCATGAAGAACATATATTGATTCGAAAGGAAAACACATACATCCTAGTCAAATACAACCATCATCATGTCATAACTTCATCCCCCTAATCCACATGCATATGCTCAATCTCCCAATCATATTCCATTTCTCTATCATCATCTAGGAGACATGATTTCAGAATTTAATAAGAGAAATTTAAGAATGAATACTTGATTGTCGAGTCCTTTGATGAAGACAAAAGAAGGTCCACGCGCGATGGAATGACTTGAATGGTCCAACGAAACAACATCCATGGTTGATGGTTTGATCAACCATTTCGGTTAGAAGAGAGTGAGAGAGAGAGAGAGAAAGAGAAAGAGAGCATTAGATAGGTGTATTAAGAATTGAATGGAAGAAGATGAACAAGAAAGTTGTTCTTGTTTTACCTTGTTGATGTTCTTGAGGTCTTCAAGAAAAACTGATTTTTGATCCGGTTGAAAATTCTTGTTTGCGAGATTTCGTGTTATAAATGGCAGAAATGAAGTCTAGGGATTAAGTAGAGATGATCTGGATTATTTGAGAGTGATTGGAGGTGTTTTAGAGTAGGTTTAGGCTTGAAGAAGTTTAGTGTGTGTTCTTGGTGTTCTTAGTGTTTTAGGTGAAGAAATGGAGAGAAATTAGACAGGAAATTATTTTATTGGCTTGATGTGCCTATGGAATGAATTGATTGGCTATACTGAGCCTATGTGAATAACGATTTGACTTGTGAGTTAGTGAAATCGAATTCTGGAAAATGTGATTTTGCCCTAAAAATGTTTTGATTTGAAAATCCTGCGGGATCAGATAACCGTTTTGTTTGATCAATTAGAAAGAGTTGGCATTGGTAACGTTGAGTACTCAACAAGGATTTTGATCTTTGTACTGGATCATGTTAGAAGTAGACGACCGTAAGTTACCGAGCTAGTTTTGGGGATTGTCTTACTCTAAATAGTGCGACAGAACATTGAGATAAATCGTTCTAGCTAGCCATTTAGTGCTTGGCAATTGCCGCATCTGCGGGTGCTTTTTATTTTAAGCCATTTACTGAATGTTAGGCGGGGACACTCGGTGCGTTTGAATCCTTACCGACTCGATGATGATTGATGTCAGGATTGGGACCCTTGGCTTATGGTGGCAAGTAAAAGATTATGTGCTGCGGTACACTAGGTATGCTACGATATAACTGAGCGGAAATACGCTACGGTGTACTTATTCCGGAGACACACAGTTGAGTTTTGGAGGCTACGGCCTCAGTACAATGATACGTGGCACTGAAAGTAAGGATGCGGAACTTGAATGCAGGCTGATCTTCTGTTGGAGAAATGCCTGTGACTTGAAAATTAGGGCAATGATTTGAAAGTAAAATTCAATTTTCAAAAAATATTTGAGTTTTGATTAAACTTTTCTTTAGAGAGTTTTGGAATTGTTTCCAATGAACAAATGATATGCTATTCCACAAAATTTTTATGTACCCTATTCTTTCATAAAGTACTAGCACATATAGGGCTCACTAGGTGATTCGTCACTCACACATATTTTTTAGCTTACCTTTTGTAGGATCCATTGCTGAGCGGACCTACGGATAGAAGAATGATACCACAGAGTTGGCAATTTAGGTCTGGACAGCTTTCCTTTTGATCATGTACTGTATTTTGCTATTGATAGGGATGGCACGTATGAAATTCTATGATATATGTATATGTGTGGCCATCGGTGCGGGATATTGTTGAGTCTGGACTTTATATATGTATTTACTCTATTATTTCCGTTATAAAGACCCCTTTTCTGTAAAACTGGACGAGGCAACACTCAGTGTTTATATGTGTCCACTGTTGTCTTTAGTAGAGGTGTTACAATTAGTATTAGAGTCTAGTTTTCTAGAACTGTGTTATCATTGTAGGAATTGATAGAACCCTTTTAATGTGTAGGTATGGTGGGTAGGAGCGATAAGGGCAAGCGCTTAATAGTCGAGCGCAGTGATGAAGGAAGAAAAAGAGATAGATGAGAGCTCGTGCGTGGAGAGGAAACTTATCCTCGAGAGAATATCGGCGCCACATGAGGAGGCATGTGGCGACTACGATGAGATTGATGGTGATCTTGATCCACGCCATCAGGACAATGATGATGATGAGGAGGATAGCATCCCCAATGGTGCAGTATTATTGAGGAAGATAAGGAGATATTTGTTGGGGATGTACCGGGGTACTTGAGGAGGTGATACTGGATTTGGAGGTTGTTAATGTGGGAGAGGACCAAGAGGTACCCG
Organism: Voacanga thouarsii; assembly: GCA_026120185.1. Classification (NCBI taxonomy): domain Eukaryota; kingdom Viridiplantae; phylum Streptophyta; class Magnoliopsida; order Gentianales; family Apocynaceae; genus Voacanga; species Voacanga thouarsii. The sequence goes on from JANUWF010002529.1 coordinate 30,568, forward strand.
TGGTGGAGGTACCTGTAGGTGGGGAGCCTGAGGAGAATTTAGAGATAGACCCAGAGCTATTGGTTTAGCTACAGCTAGATGCGGATGGAAATGAGGAGGTTGATGCAGCGTAGTATTATACAATCTCGACTGATTCAGGGCCTCTAGTATCAGACAGTGAGGATGACGAGTAGGAGGATGAGATGGATATATATATATATATATATATATATATATAGTATGATATGTACAGTTCAGCCAGTGTATATGACTGTGTTCTTGGCACATGAATTTTGTACTAACTTTGTGATAAAAGAGAATGAACATATGTTAAGTTTTGCTAATTTTACTATACCTATTTTATGATTGCTTTTGAATTATGGTACAGTTGTTATACCGTTAAAATCTTACGAATTGTACAGATTCCTCCTAAATGAACCTTCGGACGATCATCATGAGTTACTTGAAATAACCCTGAACCAATGGTGGAGGAACCGCAGGCGGAAGGTCCCCACCTCACAACCTTGGAACACCCTATGTTGTAGACGTTCCAAAAGATGGCTGATACGATCTAATAGCTGACTGAGAATGTTAGGGTAAATGGGAGTATGAGTAAGGATAGTCAGCAAAATGAAGTCGAATCTGATCAAGCCCTTCAGCGCTTTTTGAAATTTTACCCTCCGCAATTTCAAGGGTGACCTGACTCAGAACAGGAGGCTGAGAATTAGATTAAATAGATGGAAAAGATCTTTGCAGCCCTGAATTATTCGGAGCAAATGAAGGCATGACTTGGTACATTCTAATTGAAAGGACCTGCTCAAGATTGGTGGGCAGAAGAGATGAATCAACGTGAATGGGAGTGAACAGATTTTAAGGCCAGTATTAAGAAGGAATTTATTCCCATTTGGGTAGTAGAGAAGAAGGAGGATGAATTTCGAGCTCTTCGGCAAGAAGGCTGTACGGTGAGACAATATGCAGCTGAATTTACTAGCCTATCAAATATTGCTCACTTTTAGTCCTCTAGAAGCAAACAGGGTTAGACGTTTTGTGAAGTGTTTACGGCCAGAGCTGAAAAGAGTATTAGCAAGTATGACTCCCACCAGTTATAACACTGTTGAAAAGGCAGGCGAGACGAATTGAGGCAAATTTTGGGGCATGAATCAGAAGAGACTTGGAATGTTCTGATGGTAGGGGAAAAGGAAGATGTAAAGGAAAGGAGGCCTGATGGTAGGGCTACCCTGCTTTAAATGCTTCAATTGTGAGGAAATGGAGTATAAGATTTTAAATTGCCATCGCCTACGAAAGATAGGAGGATGGAGCTGACCTGAAGGTAACAGCCAAGGACAAAGGTCAGGATTTGGAAGAGGAAACCCAGGGCAGGCTACTACCTCTAGAATTGGACCCTCCAAACCGCAAGTAAACGCTTAGGTGGTGGCCTTAGAAAAGATAGATAATCAAACTGCAATGGTGGAAGGTACGCTCCTTATTTTTTATCGTACTGCTAAAGTATTAGTAGATCTCAGTTCTACGCATTTCTTTGTTGCCAATTCTTTTCTTGATTCTATGGACATTAAAGGGAAAGAAATTTCATACGAAATGATTGTTAGTACCCAATTGGGAAAGCAAATGAATAATAAGAAAATGAATAGAAACTGTAAGGTCTTGGTAAGATTAGAAGGAGATTTGATAAGGTTGCCTATAGAGGGTTATGATGCTGTCGTGAGCATGGATGGGCTATCTTAGCATCATGCTCAAGTTGGTTGTAGACATAAAGTACTACGTTTCCATTGGTTTGGGAAACATATATTGAAATTTGTAGGTGTGGCTGGAAGGAAAAGTAATGCTTTTGTATCGGGACTCAAGACCTGGAAGATGATAGGGAAAGGGTGAACATGATACTTGACTTATGTAATTAATAAGCTATAAGAGGTTAAGAAACCGAAGATGTTCCTATTGTGAAAGAATATTTAGATATTTTTCCAGTGGAATTGAAAGAGTTACTGTCGGAGAGAGAGAGAGAGAGAGAGAGAGAGAGAGAGGTAGAGTTTTCTATTGGGTTAGTGCCATCAACAGAACCAATTTCAAGAACCCCTTATAGGATGTAGGAGATCAAGAAACAACTACAGGAATTAATGGAGTAAGGGTTTATCCGACCAAGTGCTTCACCGTGGGCGAGTACCGTATTATTTGTTAAGAAGAAAGATGAATCATTGCAGATGTGTGTAGATTATCAAGGATTGAATGCAGTGACGATAAAGAATAAATATCCGTTGCCCATAGTTGATTAACTTTTTGTTCAGTCGCAAGGAGTTAGATGTTTCTCGAAATTAGACTTGAGGCAAGGATATTACTAGGTCCGGATTTAGGAAGAAGATATACTGAAAACTGCATTTAACACTCGATGTGGACATTTTGAGTAGTGATACCTTTTGGTGTTACTAATGCCCCTACTAATTTTATGGACTTGATGCACTGAACATTTTGGTTGTACTTAGATAATTTTGTGGTCATATTTATAGATGACATTCTGGTGTACTCTAAAGCTCCCCAAAAGCACGAACAAGTACCTTCGAAAAGTCTTAATAAAGTTAAGAAAGACTAAATTGTATGTGAAATTTAGTATGTGTGAGTTTTGGTTGCTAGAAGTAGCATTCTTGGGACACGTGATATCCAAGGACGGGATTATAGTAGATCCTGCAAAAATTGAAGTGGCGCCAAATTGAAAACCTCCCGAGACTCCGATCAAAATCTAAAGTTTCCTGAGATTGACAGGATATTATCAAAGATTTATTGAGAGAACTCTCTAAGATAATTTCACCTTTGACTCGACCCACCCAAAAAGAAGTGCCTTATGTTGGAACCAAGAAGTGTGAAAGAAATTTCCAGGAATTGAGAGAAGGATTAAATTTTGCTCCTGTTCTAATATTGCTAGTGATTAAATCGTTCATTATTGAGATTGGTAATGTATCTTGAAACAATCTGCGAAGAGATAAGATGTTTTAATAAAGACACCTTGAAGTAAGTATACTATCCATCCAGGAGCCGTAAAGATGTGTCAGGACTTAGAACAGAATTACTAGTGGAATGGTATGAAGAAAGATATCTCAGATTTTGTAGCACGATGTTTAACTCGTCAGCTAGTGAAATCCGATAAGCAAAGACCTGGAGGGTTATTGCAGCCATTACCAACTTCATCATGGTAATGGAATGAAATTACTATGGATTTCATTACAAGATTACCCATGGCAGTAGGACAGCGAGATATTATATGGGTGATAGTAGATTGATTGACTAAGTCCACTCATTTTATCCCTATCAATCAACGGGATTCTCTAGAGAAGTTAAGTAAAATCTAAATGGAGGAAGTAATCAGACTTCATGGAGTACCTCCTAGTATTGTGTTAGACCAAGAACCTAGATTTACTTTGAAGTTTTGGACTAAATTGCAGCAATGATACGGGACAACCGTAAAGTTTAGTACAACGGCGCACCCACAAGTGGATGAACAGATAAAAACGAGTGAATAAGCTTTGAAACAACATGTTGAGGGCCAGTGCTCTAGATTTTGGAACTAAGTTGATTGATAATTTCGTGTATGCAGAATTTACATACAAATTGGAATGGCCCCGTTTGAAGCTTTATATGGAAAAAAAATATTAGTTCCCATTATATTGGGAAAGTTTAGGATAGAAAATGGGTGAACCAGATGCTTTTGATCTTGAAAAGGTCCTACATGCTGTAGAAATGATCAAAACCAAGTTGGAGGCAGCGCAAAGTGGTCAAAAAAGTTATGTGGATCGACGTAGGAGAAATTTGAAATTTACTGGAGGGGAACATGTATTCTTAAAGTTGGCTCAACAATAACAGATCGGGAATAAAAAAAATAAGAAAAGAAATTGGCATTTAGGTATGTCTGGACCATTTTCTATTGTCGAGAAGAACAGGAAAGTAACCTATCAATTGGAGTTACCAGGAGAACTTTAAATTATTCATGGCGTCTTTTATGTATTCCAACTTCGAAAGTATATGGCTAATTCTACGCACATTTTGAAGGAAGAACCCATTGAGATGACTCTAAGCTTGAAGAATAAGGAAAAACCTATTAAGATCTTGGAGTATGCTGAAAAGGAATTGCGGAATGGGAAAATTCCACTTGTACGGGTCTCGTGGAATCATCAATCTTTGTAAGATGTAACCTGGGAAAACGAAAGCGAAGCTGTTGAAAAAGTATCCAAATTTATTCCAAGTGTAAGCCAATTTCGAGGACTTAATTTTTCTGTAAGGAGAGGAGAATGTAACATCCCACCATTTTACAATCGATTGGCTACTATTTGTAATAGGATGAGAATCTATATCGATGTCCAGAACAAAAGTTGATCGGTGTAATGAGACGAAAATTTTGGTGGAATAATATTTTGTTGGGACTTGGATATAATTATTGGATTTGTTCTACTCGTAGCTTAAATTTTTAGAAGGCGATTATTATTAACAAAATAAGAATTTAAGGGTACAAGGAAAAGAGAAATTGGTCAGTGCGATGGAATGTACGTTTTGGTGTGAATTATGCTACTTGGGGTATCGGGGGGCATTTTCGTCATTTTGACCATGCCCGCGATTTTGACCACAAATTTGACCAAGTAGGAAAGGAATTGAAGAATTTGAGTGTTACCAATGGATTTAGTGAAATTTTTGGAGTTGAATGGCGAAATAAAATATTTTTCCATTACGGACTCGATTTTAGTCATTTATGAAGAAAATAGAAAATCGCGGTTAAAAATGGATGTGTGGAATTATGTGAATTGATTATCCCATATTTTAATCATTTAATGGCCACTACTTATGATAGGATGAGAATTTATATCAATAGACATAATAAAAGATGATTGGTATAATTAGACGAATATTTTAGTATAATAATATCTTGTCGGGACTTGTAATTATTGGATTTGTTCTACCCGTACCCTAAATCTTTGGAAGGCTGCTATTGCTAAAAAAATAAGAATTTGAGGGTACACTGAGAAGAGAAACTGATCAGCTCAATAAAACGCACGTTTCTGTGTGAATTATACCATTCGGGTTATCGAGGGTATTTTCGTCACTTTGACCACTCTTGCAACATTGACTGAAAATTTGACCAAACTGGGAAGGAACTAAAGGATTTCAGTATTACCAATAGATTCAGTGGAATTTTTGGAGTTGAATGGTGAAGTAAAATATTTTTCCATTCCGGAACCGATTTTGGCTATTTCTGAGAAAAATTAGAAATGCGGATACAACTTGGACGTGTGGCGCTATGTGATTGGTGGATAGGGTCAAGTGTCATATTATGAGAGGTTGTATGAGATTTAATACACGATAAATCTTATCAAATAAGTTTTACAAAATGAATAAAAAAAATTAGTGTACAAATGAAATTGTGACACGTGGCGATAGCCCACAATTTGTGACCAAATGGTCACCAATTTGGACCAAGAATGGCGGTTAAGGAGCTGAAAAATAGGTAGATTTTGTGCAGAAGGAGTAAGGAAAGAAGAGAGAAAGAAAATGAAAGAAAAGCTAGAGAAAAATAGGGAGAAAAAAGAAAAAAGAGAGAGAAAGAAAGATGTGTGTGTGTGTTCTTGGAGCAAAATCAAGCCAAAAGATCCCGTATATAAGTTAAAAGTATATGCTTCAAGAATTAAAGACATAGATCTCATTACGGTGATTATATTGGTATGAATTTTAACATGAAAACATGATTTTCATGTCTTGATTTAGGATCAAAGCTAGGGTTTGTGAACTTTTGTGTATGAACCTTGTATATGCTTATGTAAGTGCCGGATACCTAAGGGTTTTTGAATGATGTTTTGTGTGAAGAAGAACTGAATAATTATGGTGGCTTAAAGAGTTGTTTTCGGTTGAGGAGATGATGATCAAAGTAGAGTAAAAATGGAATTTATTTGGTTGGAAAAATGGAGTATACAAGCGTTTGATTAGAAAAGATGAATTTGTGTTGAATAAGTGTGATTCTTGTGAGCTATTGGAATCTGGAAATCACATATTTAAAGATGATTTGAAGGAAAATTGAATGAATTAATGGTTCAAAGATGTTAAAGACTAAAGAAGAACAAAGGAAAGCATGAATAGTTGAATTGGGTAAAACTATCGGGGCTGTTTTTGCACTCGTATTGTGTTATGGGAACCAGAACTCTAAAAAAGGCCAATATAGTATTAAATTTAAGAGTCTTACAGTCGTTTTAGTATATCATAGAGCCAAATCGGAATTGTAGATTGAAAGTTATGTGCAAAACAAATCATGTGTCAAGTAGTGAAATTCTAAAAAAATTAGTCTGAAAATGGATGAATGATAAGGGCTGAATTAGTCATATTTTTTCTAGTTATTTGAGGCTCTTTTATGATACATTTTGTTCAATAACTAGTCATATTCCTTCATATTTGAGATTTTACCCTTGGAAAGATATTTTGTTCATTATTATTGGCTTTTGGAGTAAAACGAAGCAAAAACGTCGCAAAACAGAGGAGAGGCGGTGCCGGCTAGGGCACTGGAACCGGCGCCGGCCATGCATTGTTGACACACACTTTGAGGCGACGAAAAATTGTCAAAACAGACCAGAACAGAGTGGAACCAGCGCCGGCTGCATTCTGCACTACTTGGTGTTGAAATCAAGAAAAAATCGGCGAATGAGTAGAGAACCAGAACATAATTGGCGCCGGCTGTGCTTTGAGGAAAAGGTAGGATTGTGATTTTTCTATGCGGTTTTTGGTAATTTGTAGAGTTTTAGTATCTTCCAACTTCTACTCGGCCGCACACCATTTGCTGTCGAGCCATGAAGCTTTATTCTTGTTGCAATCGACTCGCTGAGCCAGCAATCGAGTCTGCACCATGCCACCGAATTTCTTTATCTTTTGTCCTTCTTGCTTTTCGTTTCTTGGCCGTACCAAATGTATTGCTTTTGTCCTTTTTGGTTTCCTTTCCTTGGCCCACCGAATGCATTTCTTTTGTCCTTTAGTTGAGCCACAAGCCATTTAAGCAAATTGATTCCTTTTCCTTTCCAATTTCAATTGCAATTACTCTGTCTCATTTTATTCTTTTTCGTCTGCAATCCTCTGTTCTCCCAGTATTGGACTGGCACCATGCCCATTTTTTTGGCCTGGTGCTGGGTATGTACTGGAAAAATACACAATTAGTTCCAAATTTTATCTATTTTTGTATAAAATTACCAAAAAAATATTTTTATAAGGAAAATATCTAATTCGAAGGAATATGATTAGTTATTGTATTAAAGTGTCTCAATTTAGTCTCAAATAAATAGGAAAATAACGATGATTCTAACCCCTATCAAACATAATATCCTTTACTATTATTTTTCATGCAAAATATTCAAAGAATATTAACTATTGAAATAAAAATAACTTCGTCTGGTATGAGACCAAAAACTAAAAAAAAATATTTTTTTTCTTGTGGTCCAGCGCACTCGCCACACTGGATCATGGACCATGGTCTGTGCATAGGTGCCCACGGCCCGGCGCCCAATGCAACAGCTTCCCAAGGAAGCTACCTTCGTGAGGAAACTAAGCTCCCGCGAGGAAGCATCCGCGCCCTCCCTAAGTCGAGGCCATGCTTGGGCCCAGCTACGGCTTCAAGCCACGGCTGGCCTAGGTCGCCTCGGCTCCCCTCACATCAAAGGACCGGCTCAGCTCGGCTTGTGGCTCGGTCCAACTTCTCCACGAGATTTTGATGCGAATTATTTTTTGCAAATTTCACTAGTCTCCTCTTCAATGCTTTGCAATTATCCAAGGCCATTTCTTGCTATATTTTTTCACCAAAAACATAAGAACCGCCTATACCCTTTTAAATTGGACTTACACGAATCTTAACAAAACAAGTAAAGAAAATTTTACAGAGGCTCCTATACCTCAACGGTGAGGTGTACGGACAATCTACCCATACCAAAAAAGTGAAAGATCTCATTATAAGTGGTTTCGCCAGGTTTTATTAACTAGCGTGCATCATCCAAAGCCTTTCAAAGCCAATGCTCCGATTCCACTTGCTAGAAC
>JANUWF010002533.1:0-32108 GCA_026120185.1 Voacanga thouarsii
TCCATCATACAAGCTTTAGCTAGATTAAATTTTATTTTTGCTTAGTGGAGGAAATTACGGTCTTAGGAGCTTAAAGTAAGGTAGGGATGATGTCCTAAGAGAGACATGCTAGGAGTATTCTCATTCCACTCTTTTGCCCTACTCGAATTTCCTAAAGGGAATTCTTGTTCCCTTGATCTTTGGTTTTCCTTAAGTTTCAACTTCTTAGTTTGGTCAAGATGTTCTATCCATTTTCTTTCCAGAAATTTCAGTAAAATGCTGTGATCTTGTGGGATCAAAATGCCCTAGTAAAAGGCTTCTCATGGTCTGAAAAATGTGGAAGAATGGTGGGAAATTCCAAGGGGAAAAATCCCTCTAGTAAGCTTGCTGAAATTTCACTCTAGACTAGTTCATCTTCCTTTATGTCATGAGCTGAAATTTTCCAGCTTGTTGTACCTTCAAAATGTCGAAATCTTTAGTTAACATTCCCTCCCAAATTCTACCAGAGAAATGGTCTTTAGGATCAGTTTGAAACCTGAAAATTCTTGACCAATTTCGGACTGCTCAAAGCTGGAGCAAAACAGGAAAAATTCCTGTACGAAAAACAGTTTTGAGAGTCCAAAACCAAGCTGTTTTCTTCCAGATCTTGTTCAGTACCTTAGCCATGTTTTTCCTTCATAAAGAAGGCTGGAAACCAGCCTTGAATACCCCTGAAATTCCCTTCAAAACTCACTGCAAATTGGCTGGAAGTGGCAGCCGAAATTCTGCCCAGAAAAATTCCTGTTCAGCGAAATGCTGGGCAGTCCAAAGTTCCAGCTTTGTTTCCTATTTTTCTTCTGGCCGAAACACCAACCTTAATCTGTCAAAACCTTCCTTAAACCTCCATTAATAGAGCTCCATTTTTTCCCAAAAGCTTCTGCACGAAATTCAGCAATGGCTGTCTGAAAATCTCTCCAACAAATCCCTGCAATTTAGCTTGATTGGTTTCCAAAATTCCAGCCATCCTTGTTTAGCAACCTTCCATAATATCTTACTCAAATGACCAGACATCTTCTTCATCATTATGCACCTTAGTTTTGGCCACCATAAGCCACCTTGAATCAACTTCAATTCCTCAGAAAAGCTACTCAACCAGTCGGCCATAGGAGACCCTCAAAGCTCTCCAAATTATCAAGATATCCTAAGATATTTAGTTTCCAAATTCACTTCCTAAAAATATTCTCCAAGGATTGTGACAACTAACCCTTCCTTTTCTCTTCCAAATCAGAGAAACAATTCCCTAAACCCTAGAGAAATTCGGCCAGCCCTATCCCTCACAAAAATTCGGCAGCTGCACAAGAACAACCTCTCGAAATCTCTCAATCTCCAAGAACACACACACTACACCAAGAACTCCTACCTCTTCCCTACACTTAATACCCCTCCAAACCATCTCAAATCCTCTCAAAAACTTTCAGATTTGACCTACTCACATCTGTGAGTCCATCAACACTATTATTAACATCAACCTCCTCAAATCATCTTGCTACTTCGGATCAAAAGCAGAAATTTCTGTGAAGGACAAGAACATCTTCAAGGTAAATTTACTCTATCAACTTCATCTTCTCCAAACATGATCTCTAGTAAGAACCTATGTGAATAAACATACTAATGATCTCTTCTTCTTCTTCTTCTTCTTCTTCTTCTTCTTCTTCTTCTTCTTCTTCTTCTTCTTCTTCTTCTTCTCTCTTCTCTCTCTCTCTCTCTCTCTCTCTCTCTCTCTCTCTCTCTCTCTCTCTCTCACGGCCGAAACTCCTCTCCCTTGGCTGGATGACTTTTCTCCATAATCATACTCTCGCCATCTCCTTTGGACAAAGTTAGACACCTAGGAGTTGAGATCTACTCTAAACTCCTTCAAGGCGTTCATCAACCAAGTACCATCAATCCTTCTTTTAAAGCATGTCTCTAGGGTGATAATGATAATAGGTGGATGGTGATAGGATTTGAGTATATATATATATATATATATATATATATATATATATTGTTGAGATTGAAGTATGAATAAATGTATGATTGTGAAGGAGATGGGATTTATGTATGGAAGGATTGTCTTGGATGATTATATGATGATTTGAGGTTGATGCATGTCATAAGTAGTATATGTGATGAAGTATGCTAGAGATTATGTCACCTTTGGTGAATAGGGTTTATATTCATGATGGATTAATATTGAAGCCATGATCATATTTATGCTAGTAGGGGTTCGATCATGTGTTGATAAATTGAGATCTATGCTTGTATGCATTATTTGGATGATTTGATGAATTAATGGATTGTGTATGTATTGATTGTGGTTAGCCATAGGAATTTGATCATGATCTAGTTCTCCCCAAACAAATTTTTACTTCTTGAATAAAATATTCAATAAAATAATTTCTCTTAGTATTTTTGAAAAAAAAAAAACCCCCTAGGAAGGGTAGATTTGGATTGTCATATATATAAAGGGTATTTTAGTCAAACAAATAATGATTTTTGCTAGAAAAATATATATATATATATGTATATATTACTTAATATAATGAGATCAATTAAAGCCTTTATGAAAATAATTACAATTAGTAGAATATATATTACTAAAAATTTAACTATTATCTTCTAATCAAAACTCCTTAAGAATTTATTAAATATTGTTCAAGTGAGACTCATTCAATTTATTTTCAACTAATTTTAGCAACCAATTATTTTCTAACAACTAAATTATTAATAAATCGATATTTTATTTAATTCTGCCTAGAACTCTTGATCAAATCAACTCTAAATTTTCCCTAACAAGATTTAAGCTTTCAACTTATTAAATTTATTTCCCAAACCATTAATTATTTTAAATAATTGTGCTAGGCTCAACTCTTAAACCTATTTACTTATTGTTTAACCTTAAAGCTTGGGACACTAGGATCATGGTAGTAATAAGTTGAGTCGATTTAAAATTAAGGAAGTAGTTTGTGGCTTGAAATTGATTGTGATTTGTATTTGCCCATGTGGGGTTAGGTCTGCCGTTGGAGACCTTGTTATTGTGAGCAAGAATCAGGTAAACTCCTGCATAAAACCTGTTTGATGCAAAATGTTTATTATGGCAAGCCAAGTGTAGAGTGCATGGACACTCATTTATGTAAAGGCAATTGAGGGTTAAATCCTTTCTTATTTCAAACATTTGAATTATTTAAAAGACAATGAGCAGATTTACTCAAACTCAAACTCTTTCTAAAACTGATTTTGTTAAAGACTTTGGAAAACCCATAAATTGCCATTTTCATGTGGAACAGTGTTTTGTTCATTTTATCCCAAGTGGGAAACGTCATTGAGCACTCAATAAGGGTGGACTACTAGGACTAATCTTTGAAGGGTTAGGGTAAGTCTCTCAGTTGGTTGCTACCTCTGAGTGGTGAGTCCTTCCCGGATAAAATGTCAGTCCAGTGAGTCGTGCCGGTCCGAGCTAGCAGTTTTTTTTTCAGTCAAGTGACTATGCTTTGCCGGAATGGACACCCGGTTGTTGTTTGGGTATAGAGAAGGAGGAGTATCTTGCCCAGTAGGCCGATCACCTACTTTTGTCAGTCTGCACAAAGTGTCGGCATTTTGATCGATTATGGGGCCCAACGTGTGGTAACCCATATCCCTTTCTTTCGAGTTGTTGATTTTATTACTTATGTATGGCTGGAAAAGCCAAAACACCGCTCTTGTTTTTTACTAATGTTATTGCTTGCTAATATTTCTCTTATAAAGGTTTCACACTTTGCATCCACGAACTGTTTTCACTAAACACCCGAAGTACACACGGACTTATTGAGATTTCTGTCTCACCACCATTTTATCATGATTTCAGGTCCATCCTGCTGTGGGCATGAGTAGCTATATATTGTCTGCCTTGGAAGAATTTTCTGAGGATTTATTTTATGTAATGTTGGAAGAGCTGAGAGCGGATGAATTTTTATTATGGATTTGTTTTGAGTATTCTTGGATTTATTATTATTTCTTTTGGGTTGTAACAAATTTTAAGTTGAAGTATCATTTTATTTCCGCTATTATATTTGTGTGTCCTAAGTTATAAAGACCCTTTGTCCTTTGGACGGGGCGACATCCCTGGCCCTGGCGGGCCTAGGTAGCGGGGTGTTACAAGTGGTATCAGAGCCTAGGTTATAGGCAAATATTGATGATATATGTTTTATTTATTTAAGTTTAAATCTTAGCTAACCTATCATGTTGATGTTGTAGGATGGTTAGACTGCTTAGGACAGCAAGGAAAGGGCAGCAGTGGCACCCGCCTTACTATCTAGACCAGGAGGACCTTCCAATTCCCCGGCTCTGCCCTCGACCCGCTTGTCCCTATGGTGGATAACGGTGATGATGAGATTGACCTTATGGAGGATAGCAGCGAGGACGAGGTCCAGATCCTAGAGCCACCTCCAATCCCGGTGATAGACATAAGCTCTGACAGTGAGGATGAGGTGATGATAGTGGAGCCTGAACCCCACCCTCCTAATCCTGAGGTGGATTTAGTAGTAGATAGTGATGACTCGGGGGAGATCGACTATGAGTCTCCACCTAGGTCTTTCTTCATCCCTTCCTTCGGCTGAGTTGAGCCCGGTGAGAGCTCTAGGCGCCCTGGGAAGGAACCAATAGAGGGATTTGCTAGCGGGGATGGGGTGGATTTTTCCAAGAACACTGGAGGTTGGTTGTATGAGGCCGATGATGAGGGTTCGGATGAGGATTAAAGAGTTGGAATTATTTTTCTTGGATGATTATTTAATTACTGTCTTTCGAGAACTAGTTTGTCAAAGATTTTCAATTCTATGTTCTGTTCACAATTTTGGATTTATGCAAGTCAATTTTTGAAATCAAAATTATGAGCAATCCTTTAAATAAGTTTGCATATGATTTCTTTCTACTCACACTTAACCATGCATGTATGCACAACTAAAATGATTTGATGCTTGAGTGCATTCACTTGACATACGGGGTATGGTTTAGAATGGCACCCAAGCGTCGTGCGGCTTCTTCGACGGAAGGATTCGGAGGCGGACCATGTAGCACCGGAAGTTGAAGCCGAGTAGATGCAATCACCTAATCCAGGTAATGGACGAAGTGATCCTAAGATGGGAATGGGGACGGATGCCCCGGCTGATGTGTCAATGGGCCAGGCACTCGGTAAGGTGGCCGAGATTCTTCAGACTTTGGCCGAGCGGAGGAACCCTAGAGGGGAAGACAAGGTGTTAGAGAAGTTCTTAAAATTCCAACCACCCATCTTTATAGGTGAAGCCGAACAATGGGTCGAGCAAATGAAGGATATTTTCGCAACGCTCTAGTACTCGGAGGAGCGGATGGTTAAGTTTGCAGCTTTTCGATTGAGAGGGCCAGTTCGGGCATGGTGGCAGTGGGTCCAAGAGGACTGGGTGGTGGATGAGCAAGAATGGGCATGGTCCAACTTCGTTGAAGCCTTCAGGGCTGAGTACATCCCACAGTGGATTGTGGAGAAGCGGGAGGACGAATTTCAGAATCTGAGACAGGGGAGCATGTCAGTGGCTCAGTATGCAGCGCGATTCACACAATTGTCTAAATACTGCTGAAGATTGGTGGATACCGAGCAGAATAGGACGAGGTAGTTCATCAAAGGGCTAAGATCGGAGCTGAGGAGAGCATTGGCACCTACTCCACTGACAACTTACTCAGGGGTTGTGGACGCGACTACTCACACGGAGAATGAGGACCGCAGCAGGATGGCGGCCAAGCCTTTCCAACCACCAGGACAGCCGCAGGGACATTTCCTGAGGCCGCAACCCCATAAGCACCCTACCAATCATCAATGGTAGAACCGGGGAAAGCAGGCCCGGACAGCACCAACTGGACCTGCACCGAATCTCCCATCGTGCAGGCAGTGTGGGAAGAAGGGCCACACTGAGAGAAACTGTTGGTCCAAGGGTGGAGATAGAAAATGCTATCATTGCGGTGACCCGAACAACCTGAGGAGCACCTGCCCCAAGTTGCACCGAGTCGGGCAAGGAAACCTGGCTCAGAACCCGGGGCCCAACCGAGCCAACGCCACTGGAGCATCCGGGAGTGGAGCACCAAAGCTGCAAGTGAAGGCAAAGGTATTCGCGCTCAACAGAGAGGAAGTTGGGGCCGATGCAGCGGTGGTAGAAGGTACGTTCACTATTCAAGGACGTTCCGTTAATGCTTTGATTGATCCTGGCTCTACTCATTCATATATAAACAAGTTGTGTGCTTGTTATTTGGGTTGGGATGGAGTGGAGCTACCCTTCATTTTAGAAGTAAGCACACCTTTGGGGAAAATGGTGCAAGCGGATCGGTATGTGAAGGATTGTAATATTAAAGTAGGGAGAGAAAACCTGGAGGGATATTTGATTGTGTTAGACATTGAGGACTATGACTTGATTTTGGGGATGGACTGGTTAGCCAAACATGGGGCTAGGGTAGACTGTAAAAATAAGTCAATTCGGTTTATCGGTGCCGGGTTATGATGTGTTAGAATTTAATGGCAAGAGAGTGAAAGAGCGAGAAGTACTTGATTGCGGGGGCTAAGGCCCGGAAATTGTTGAGGCAAGGTTGTCAAGGTTATTTAACTTACGTGATAAACAAGCCGAAGGACCGATGAAATACTGGAGGACATCGAAATGGTGAGGGACTTTCCCGATGTGTTCCCGGCGGAGATTGACTCTCTACCTCCCGGCCAGAGAGGTGGAATTCACTATCGACTTAATTCGGGGGCGGAGCCGGTATCACGAACTCCGTACCAAATGGCACCGGCGAGAATTGAAGGAATTGAAGGAGGTACGTTAGAGGAGTTGGTGGGTCGAGGTTACATCCAACCCGAGCACATCACCTCAGGGAGCGCCTTGTACTATTTATGAAGAAGAAGGACGGGACCTTGAGGCTATGCATTGACTACCGAGGGCGGAACAATTTGACTATTAAGAACAAGTACCCCCTCCTATCGATTGATGAGGTTGTTTGATCAGTTGTAAGGATCCGATTGCTATTCCAAGTTGGATCTAAGGCAAGGTTACTACCAGGTGCGGATAAGAGAAGACGATATTCCCAAGATAGCCTTTAACACCCGCTATGGACATTACGAGTTCGGGGTAACTAACGCTCCAGACAATATTCATAGACACGATGCACCGAGTATTCCAACCTTATCCGGACAAGTTTGTGGTGGTCTTCATCGACTATATTATGATTTACTACAAGAGTCCGGAAGAGCATGCGGAGCATCCGAGGCTCGATCTTGGAGAAATTACGGGAGCACAAGGCCGTACGCGAAGTTCGGTAAGTGCGAGTCCGGTTAGACAGGTGTGGCATTCCTTAGGCATGTGGTGACCAAGAATCAAGGTAGACCCGGCAAAGGTTGAAGAGGTATCAAATTGGAAGCGACCGGGGAATATTACCGAGATCCGGAGCTTCTTGGGATTGGCTGGGTACTACCAGAAGGTTTATCAAGGGATTCTCGACGCTCGCATCGCCAATGACCCGTTTGTTGAGGAAGGATGTTCCGTTTGTGTGGAATGAAAAATGCGAGAAAAATTTCCAAGAATTGAAGAAGGGACTAATGACGACACCGGTATTAAGTCAGCCGGAGGAAGGCAAACCATATGCGTTGTACACCGACGCTTCGAAGGAAGAGATCGGGGGTGGTGTTGATGCAAGACAAAAAGTGATTGCTTATGCATCTCGGAAGTTGCGACCTCATGAAGTGAACTACCCCACTCATGATCCGGAGTCAGCGACAATAGTGTTCGCCCTAAAGAAATGGCGACACTACTTGTATGGAGCCGAATATGAGTTGTTCATCGACCATAAGAGTCGAAGTATATCTTCACCCAAAAGGATCCGAACTTGAGGCGGCGAAGGTGGATGGAATTCTTGGAGGAATACCGCTACCGGATCAACTACCATCCCGGGAAGGCCAACGTTGTGGCGGACGCCACGAGCGAGAAAAGTTAGAATAGCCGGATCGAAGGTGCAGGAAATGCAAGTAGTTCGGGACGTATTGGACGAAGAGGCGGAAGTGCGAGACAAAAGAATTGTCATCGGCAACTTGAAGTTGGTGCCGGATTTGAAGCAAGAAATAGTGGAGGCTCAGCGAAGCAACGCGAGTTTCAAATCTTCAAGGATAAGGAGCTTAAGCGACCGGACAATGAATTTCGTCAAGATGAAGCGGGAATTTTCCATTTCGAGAGATCGATTGTGTGTACCCGGGGAGCCGCAATTGAAGGACAGAATTTTGGAGAAGGCACACAAGAGCAAGTACGCCATTCATCCGGGGGAGGCCAAAATGTATTAGGATTTGAAGAGAGCTTATTGGTGGCCCGGACTGAAGCGAGATGTGGTCAAGTACGTTTCGACTCGTCTCACCGCGCAGAAAGTTAAAGTGGAGCATAAGAAGTCAGCAGGACTATTGCAGCCATTGCCTGTGCCGGAGTGAAAGTTTGAGGAGGTGACTATGGACTTTGTCACCGGACTCCCCATGTCAAAGACTCAGAAGAATGCCATATGGGTAGTGGTGGATCGACTGACCAAGTCGGCCCATTTCATACCGGTAAATGTGAGGGACTCCATGGAGAAGCTGGCTCAGACTTATGTTCGAGAGATAGTCCGACTTCATAGAGTACCTTCGAGCATAGTATCCGTCCGAGACTCGAGGTTTACTTCTCGTTTTTGGGGAAAGTTCCAGGAGGCGATAGGATCGAATTTGAAATTTAGTACGACGGCGCATCCGCAGACTGATAGGCAATCAGAAAGGGTGATCTAAATATTAGAAGATATGTTGAGAGCCTGTGTCCTGGATTTTGGGGATAAGTGGATCGAGTGTGTGCCGTATGCCGAGCTATCGTATAATAATAGCTACTAAGCCTCAATTGGGATGGCACCATATGAGGCTTTGTATGGGCGCAAGTGTCAGGTACCGTTGTATTGGAGTTGGACAGAAGATGGTCATGTGAGCAAAACCGGAGAGGTCTGTGTCCAAGAAATGTTGGATAAAGTGAAAATGATTCGGGAAAGGTTAAAGGCGGCTCAAAGCCGACAGAAGAGCTATGCGGACAATCGGCGAAGGGATCTAGAATTTCAAGTTGGGGATCGCGTATTTCTGAAGCTGACTCCGAATGGGGAATATTGAGGCATCCGAAAGGCGAAAAGTTGAATCCGAGGTATTTTGGGTCGTTTCTCATTAAGGAAAGAATTGGACCAGTAGCTTACCGATTAGACTTGCCAGATGGGTTGACGGGTATCCACGATGTGTTCCATGTGTCACAATTGAAGTAGTATAATGCGGATCCCGGTCATGTATTGAATGATAAGCCATTGGTGTTACAGCATTTCTGAGCTACGTGGAGAAGCCTGTGCGGATATTGAACCGCAGTGTCAAAATCCTGCGAAATAAGCAGATACCGATGGTTAAGATTCAGTGGAAGCACCATGGCACGCAGGATACCACACGGGAATCAGAAGAATGGGTTAAGCGGAAGTATCCCGAGCTGAAATAGAGGTATGCTTGAATTTTAGGACGAAATTCTTCTAAGGAGAGGAGGATGTGAAACCCCGGTCAAAACCAACCTTCGAGTAAGGGGTTGGGATGCATATCATATTTTATTTCATGGTTAAATATATTTTCATATGATTTTTATGTGTTTTGGATTCGGGTTTTATTGTCTTGAAGTCTTGTTGGTGAGTATTGTGTAGAGAGGGGCAAGATGGTAATTTTTGCCGGAGGTGAAAATAGGGAGATAGCCTGTGGATTGAATAGAAAATAATTTTCTAGTGAAAATATCAGCAAGAGTTGTTGTGGTGTAGTGGTTAGAGCTTTGGAATTATTTCTTGAGGTCTTGGGTTCAAATTCCATCATACAAGCTTTAGCTAGATTAAATTTTATTTTTGCTTAGTAGAGGAAATTTCGGTCTTAGGAGCTTGGAGTAAGGTAGGGATGATGTCCTAAGAGAGACATGCTAGGAGTATTCTCATTCCACTCTTTTGCCCTACTCGAATTTCCTAAAGGGAATTCTTGTTCCCTTGATCTTTGGTTTTCCTTAAGTTTCAACTTCTTAGTTTGATCAAGATGTTCTATCCATTTTCTTTCCAAAAATTTCAGTAAAATACTGTGATCTTGTGGAATCAAAATGCCCTAGTAAAAGGCTTCTCATGGTCTGAAAAATGTGGAAGAATGGTAGGAAATTCAAAGGGGAAAAATCCCTCTAGTAAGCTTGTTGAAATTTCACTCTAGACTAGTTCATCTTCCTTCATGGCATAAGCTGAAATTTTCCAACTTGTTGTACCTTCAAAATGTCGAAATTTTTAGTTAACATTCCCTCCCAAATGCTGCCAGAGAAATGGTCTTTAAGATCAGTTTGAAACCTAAAAATTCTTGACCAATTTCGGACTGCTCAAAGCTAGAGCAAAACAGGAAAAATTCCTGTACAAAAAACAGTTTTGAGAGTACAAAACCAAGCTGTTTTCTTCCGGATCTTATTCAGTACCTTAGCCATATTTTTCCTTCATGAAGAATGCTGGAAACCAGCCTTGAATACCTCTAAAATTCCCTTCAAAACTCGCTGCAAATTGGCTGGAAGTGGCAGCCGAAATTCTGCCTGAGAAAAATTCCTATTCAATGAAATGTTCGAAGCAGTCCAAAGTTCCAGCTTTGTTTCCTATTTTTCTTCCGGCCGAAACACCAACCTTAATCTGTCAAAACCTTCCTTAAACCTCCATTAACAGAGCTCCATTGTTTCCCTCAAGCTTCTACACGAAATTCAGCAATGGCTGTCCGAAAATCTCACCAACAAATCCCTGCAATTTAGCTTGATTGGTTTCCAAAATTCCAGCCATCCTTGTTTTGCAACCTTCCATAATATCTTACTCAAATGACCAGACATCTTCTTTGTAACACCCCACTACCTAGGCCCATCAGGGCCTGGGATGTCGCCCCATCCAGAGAACAAGAGGTCTTTATAACTAAGTTACGTAAAAATAAAATAAAAGAAAGACTTTAAAATTAAACTTATTACAACCTAAAAGATAAGTACTGGAACAAATCCAAATAAACTGTTCGCAACAATCTCTCAAAACATCACATAAAGTAAATAACATGAGTCTTCAAAGCGTAGGCGACAATCTAGCTAATGACCTCCACAACAGGATCTTCCTGAAAACATGGCGTAAAAGGGTCGTGAGATAAGAATCTCAGTAAGCCCGTGTGTGCTTTGAGTGTTTCAGGTAAAATAATTCATGTATGCAAGTTGTAAAAGTTTCATAAGAAAAAGGTGCTGGCAGGCAATAAATAAGTGTTGAAAATAAAGAGTTGCGTTTCACTTTTCAAACCATACATGTGCACCATAAATACAACCACTCAAATGGGTAGCCATGGGTTACCACACGTTGGGCCCCATGACTAGATAACAGTCAGAATGCCACACTTTGTGCAAGCTGACAAAAGGGCAGGTGTACAGCCTACCGGGTGAGATACTCCTCCATCTCTACACCCCAACTTACCGGTTGTCCACTCCGAAACACACAGTCCACATGATTGAATCTTGCTAGCTCGGACCGGTACGACCTACCGGACTGGCATCGTATCCAGGAAGGACTCACCCCTCAGAGGTGGCTACCTACTGAGAGACTTACCCTAACCCTTCAAAGACTAGTCCTGGTGGTCTACCCTTATTGAGTACTCAACGTTGATTGTCCCATTTGGGAGAAAATTGATCATAATCTGCTTTATTTGGAAATAGCAATTAAGGGTTTCTAAAAGTCTTGTCAAAGTTGGGTTTTAGAAAGAGTTTAGCATTTTGTGTAAAACCGCTTGTTTAGTTTTCAAATGATTTGCTTGATCGAAATAGAAAGGAAAAACAGTCGTTAATTGCCTTTACAAAAAAAATGTCCATATACATCATATTTGGCTTGCCACAATAACTTTTTGGTCTTCACAAAACTCCATGCTAATAAGTTAAAATAAACTTACCTAATTCTTTGCTTGCTCAACTCAAACATCTTCCAAGGCTGTCCTAACCCCGCCTGGGGTAAACACAAAACATAAGGTTACATTCGAGCTATACCCTATACATGCCTTACATAAATAATTTCTTAGCTCAACTAGTTACAACCATGACTAGCCATGACCCTAGTGTCCTAAGCTTTAAGGCTAGGTGATAAAGAATTTTAAAAAATAAGTTTTAGTTGATAAGTTAAAATAACTTGGGGTTCTAAAATAATTGCTAATAAATTATAGACCCAATTAATAATTCTTGAGTGTTATTTTTAATAAATAAACTAAGGTTTGAATATTAAGTCCTAAATAGTATTAATAAATGGTGATTTAAAAATAGCTTTATGATAAATAAATATTTAATTACAAATAACCTTTAATTAATTTTTAAATAGATAATAAATAATTAGTAATTAATAAAATTAATAATGAATGAATTATTTTAAATTTTAATTAATAAATAACAGATAGATTTTAATGTAAATAATATTTTATTTATTGTAAAGGATCTATTACTATATATATTATTTTTAATAAGAGATCTCATTTATTTGATAAAGAAAATATTAATATTTTAATTAATAAACCACTCCAAATCTCCCTAGAGATTCGAATTTTATAGAGAAAAATATAGTAGCATTCTATTCAAGGTAATAAAATTTGTTAATAAAAATAATCTAGACTTAACAAGAAAATACTTTTTCACCATGATTTTCCTATTGCTAGAAAGGATTCATGAACACATTCTCCAACATCCAATAATAAACCAATCCATTCAAGTACACATGCTTGACTTATCACATACTATCACAAGGCTAACTTCCTCCTAGGCATAATCACCAATCATGGCTTCAATGAAAAATAAGAACATAAAAACCTAATCACCTTTGGTGTCATGGTCTCTAACATGCTTCAAACATCCATAAAATTCATTAAGCACGAAGAACATACATTGATTCAAAAGAAAATTCATACAACTCAGTCCTATACAACAATCATCATGCCTTAACTCCATCCCCTTAATCCACATGCATATACTCAATCCCTTATCCATATTTCATTCTTCCTATCAATATCTAAGAGACATGAATACTGAATTAAAAGAAGGATTAAAGGAAAATACTTGATTTGATGAACACTTCGATGAAGAATTAAGAAGGTCCACGCGATTGAGAGCCTTGAATGATCCAACGGGAAAAATGCCATGGTTGATGGTTGATCAACCATTTTGGTTGGAAGAGAGAGAGAGAGAGAGAGAGAGAGAGAGAGAGAGAGAGAGAGAGAGCATTAGAACAGTGTGATCGAATGGAAGAGGATGAACAAGAAGGTTGCTCTTGACTTACCTTGTTGATGTTCTTGAGACCTTCAAAGAAAAGTTAATTTTGATCCGCTCGAAAATTCTTGTTTGCGAGGTTTCGTGTTATAAATACCAGAAATGAAGTTTAGAGATTAAATGGAAGTGATTTGGAGTATTTGAGAGTGATTGGAGGTGTTTAGAGTAGGGTTAGGCTTGAAGAAGGTTAGTGTGTATTCTTGGTGTTCTTGGTGTTCTAGGTGAAAATGGAGAGAGTTTGAGAAAGTGCTGCACAAATTCTGGTAGAGGGCTGGCCGAATGGTCTAGAGTGAATGAGGGTTTCGATTTTCAGCAAGAAGGAGAGAGAATGGTCAGATTTTTTTTGAAATTTAAATGGAGGAAATGGTGGAGATGTTTAAGGTAAGAGGTTAGCTAATAGTGTTTGTTCAATGAAGGTTTCTATACTCTCCAATGGTGCCTGCTGAACAAGGTGGTCTTGCTGAAATGATTGAAGGTTAATGTTGCTCCAAGGCTGGCCGAAATTTAGTCTTAAATGGCAGAGGGAAATCTGGTTTATTTGCTTAATTCAAGAGTGTTTTAATGGAGTAAAATGCTGGAATTATTTGAAGTTTCAAAAAGAGTTTGAATGGAGTGATCTTAGGAGTGTTTTGAGGTGTGGCTATGGAGTCCATATGCTCAAGGTAAGTGTGGGGTTCATGGTGTTCAGTTTATGGCTAATCAAGGACCAATTCTACAGAAGTTGAAGGGTGATTTTCGGCCTAGGCTTGAAAGAAGCAAAACTGGAAAAAATTCTGGTTTCATGGTTCAAGGGTTTCGAAGGGCTGCAGAATTTTTGTGAAGAATTTCTGCACACCTTCAACCCGATTTGCAGCTGACTCTTGAGGGAGTTTGAAGGTCTTTCTAAGGTGGTTTTCCAGCCTTCTTCCTAGAGAAATATAGAGAAGTTTTGCTGGCTTGAAGATGAATCAAAACAGCTTCATTTACTTGGTTGAAAGCTGCGAAAATGACCAAAATTTTCCCTGGTTTTGTGCAGTTTGTACAGTCCGAAAATTGCACAGATTTTCCAGCCTTTAAGCCACACAAAATGACCATTTTTCTGGCAGAAAATGAGTGGGTTTACTGGCTGAATTTTCAAAGAAACGGTCTGCAAATATTCTGGAAAATTTCCAGATTTTCCTTTACTAGAAGATGAACAACATGAAGGTGCTATCATGGTGATTGATTTTCTCTTGGAAACCCTTCCTATTTCTCCTCCTATTTTCGGCCAACTTCCCATCTTCCAAAGCTAATTTTCGAAATTCAAGGTGGGGGGATTATCACAGAATTTTTTTTGGAATTTAAAAGAAAGGATTTAATGGTTTTAAATTATAAAGATGTTAGGACAAGCTAGAGGTAATAAAAGGACAAGAATTCCTCTAGAATTCTTTTTAGGACATGAGGATAAGATTAGGACATTCTCTTCATGTCTCCCCTAAGACAACATTCCTATTTCCATGAAATGCAAGAAAACAAAAATTCAAACTTAGTCAAGATAATCATGACAAAAGCTTAAATGATGGGATTTGAACTCATGACCTTAGAAATTAATTCCAAGGCTCTAACCACAAAACCACAACAACACTTTGTTCTTATTTTCTCACCCACATTTTCTTCTTATTTAATCCTTAAGCTTTCTTTCTATTTTGACCTTAAGCAAAATTACCATTTTACCCTTCCTACTCGATAAGCATAACTAAGCAGATAACCTATAATCCACAATTCTAAATCACATAAAATCATTCAAAAACATATATATCCATGCAAAATAATATGATATGCATTCCCGACCCCCTTACTCTAGGGTTGGCTTTAGGTGGGGTTTCACATTCTTCATCATTGTGCACCTTAGTTTCGGCCACCATAAGCCACCTTGAATTAGCCTCAATTCCTCGGAAAATCTGCACAACCAGACCAGCCATAGGAGACCTTCAAAACTCTCCAAATTATCAAGATATCCTAGAATATTTAGTTTCCAAATTCGCTTCCTAAAAATATTCTCCAAGGATTGTGACAACTAACCCTTCATTTTCTCTTCCAAATCAGAGAAACAACTCCCTAAACCCTACAGAAATTCGGCCAGCCCTATCCTTCACAAAAATTCGACAACGTGCACAAGAACAACCTCTCGAAATCTCTCAATCTCCAAGAACACACACACTACACCAAGAACACCTACCTCTTCCTTACACTTAATACCCCTCCAAACCATCTCAAATCCTCTCAAAAACTTCCAGATTTGACCTACTCACTGCGTAAGTCCATCAACACAATTATTAACATCAAACTCCTCAAATCATCTTGCTACATCGGATCAAAAGCGAGAAATTTCTGTGAAGGACAAGAACATCTTCAAGGTAAATTTACTCTATTGTTGAGATTGAAGTATGAATATATGCATGATTGTGAAGGAGATGGGATTTATGCATGGAAGGATTGTCTTGGATGATTATATGATGGTTTGAGGTTGATGCATGTCATAAGTAGTATATGTGATGAAGTATGCTAGAGATTATGTCACCTTTGGTGAATAGGGTTTATATTCATGATGGATTAATATTGAAGCCATGATCATATTTATGCTAGTAGGGGTTAGATCATGTGTTGATAAATTGAGATCTATGCTTGTATGCATGATTTGGATGATTTGATGAATTAAAGGATTGTGTATGTATTGATTGTGGTTAGCCATAGGAATTTGATCATGATCTAGTTGTCCCCAAACAAATTTTTACTTCATGAATAAAATATTCAATAAAATAATTTCTCTTAGTATTTTTGAAAAAAAAAAAACCCCTAGGAAGGGTAGATTTGGATTGTCATATATATAAAGGGTATTTTAGTCAAACAAATAATGATTTTTGCTAGAAAAATAATATATATATATATGTATATATTACTTAATATAATGAGATCAATTAAAGCCTTTATGAAAATAATTACAATTAGTAGAATATATATTACTAAAAATTTAACTATTATCTTCTAATCAAAACACCTTAAGAATTTATTTAATATTGTTCAAGTGAGACTCATTAAATTTATTTTCAACTAATTTTAGCTACCAATTATTTTCTAAAAACTAAATTATTAATAAATCGATATTTTATTCAATACTACCTAGAACTCTTGATCAAATAAACTCTAAATTTTCCCTAACAAGATTTAAGCATTCAACTTCTTAAATTTATTTCCCAAACCATTAATTATTTTAAATAATTGTGCTAGGCTCAACACTTAAACCTATTTACTTATTGTTTAACCATAAAGCTTCGGACACTAGGATCATGGTAGTAGTAAGTTGAGTCGATTTAAAATTAAGGAAGTAGTTTGTGGCTTGAAATTGATTGTGATTTGTATTTGCCCATGTAGAGTTAGGTCGCCATTGGAGACCTTCTTATTGAGAGCAAGAATCGGGTAAGCTCTCGCACAAAACTCTGTTTGACGCAAAATGTTTATTATGGCAAGCCAAGTGTAGAGTGCATGGACACTCATTTATGTAAAGGCAATTGAGGGTTAAATCCTTTCTTATTTCAAACATTTGAATTATTTAAAAGCCAATGAGCAGATTTACTCAAACTCAAACTCTTTCTAAAGCTGATTTTGTTAAAGACTTTGGAAAACCCATAAATTGCCATTTTCATGTGGAACAGGTGTTTTGTTCAGTTTATCCCAAGTGGAAAACGTCGTTGAGTACTCAATAAGGGTGGACTACTAGGACTAGTCTTTGAAGGGTTAGGGTAAGTCTCTCAGTAGGTGGCCACCTCTGAGGGTTGAGTCCTTCCCGAATAAGATGTCGATCCCGATGAGTCGTGCCGGTCCGAGCTAGCAGTTTGTTTTCAGTCAAGTGACTCTGGTTTGCCGGAATGGACAACCGTTGTTGTTTGGGTATAGAGAAGGAGGAGTATCTTGCCCAGTAGGCCGATCACCTACTTTTGTCAGTCTGCACAAAGTGTCGGCATTCTGATCGGTTATGGGGCCCAACGTGTGGTAACCCATATCCCTTTCTTTCGAGTTGTTGATTTTATTACTTATGTATGGCTGGAAAAGCCAAAACACCACTCTTGTTTTTTACTAATGTTATTGCTTGCCAGTATTTCTCTTATAAAGGTTTCACACTTTGCATCCACGAACTGTTTTCACTAAACACCCGAAGCACACACGGACTTACTGAGATTTCTGTCTTACCACCATTTTATCATGATTTCAGGTCCATCCTACTATGGGAATGAGTAGCTATATATTGTCTGCCTTGGAAGAATTTTCTGAGGATTTATTTTATGTAATGTTGGAAGAGCTGAGAGCGGATGAATTTTTATTATGGATCTGTTTTGAGTATTCTTGGATTTATTATTATTTCTTTTGGGTTGTAACAAATTTTAAGTTGAAGTATCATTTTATTTCCGCTATTGTATTTGTGTGTCCTAGTTATAAAGACCCCTTGTCCTTTGGACGGGGCGACATCCCTGGCCCTGGCAGGCCTAGATAGCGGGGTGTTACAAGAATCATGGTATGTCTCGGATTAGTGGAGAGAGTTATGAAAAGTAAGCTTATGGAATGCTTAATCTTTTTAAGCTAAATTCTTTCCAATTTTTGAGAATATTGTAAAGTATTGGGATGGTTCTACTAAGTTATTATTCACTTACACAAGTCTTGCGTTTGTTGTGAAAGATGTAGTAGCATGTGTTTTATGTTCTTGAATGAAGGAAGCGTTGAAAATATTATTTTGAAATTGATTAAGTGATTGATTAAACCTTGTGTTTTCCTACTTGTCTTTGACACTTTGCTTGAGGACAAGCAAAAAGCTAAGTGTGGGGGAATATGATAGGGGCTAAATTAGTCATATTTTTTTAGTTATTCGAGGCTCTTTTATGATACATTTTTTTCAATAACTAGTCATATTCCTTCATATTTGAGATTTTACCCTTGGAACGGTATTTTGTTCATTATTTCAGATTTTTGGGGTAAAACATAGCAAAAACGTTGCAAAAGCAGATTAGAGCGGCGCCAGGCTAGGATAAAGGAACCGGCGCCGGCCATGCCTTGTTTGCAAAAAATTTGAGGCGATAAAAAATTGGTGAAACGGGATCTGAGCAGAGTGGAACCAGTGCCGGCTCTAGTAGCCAAGGTAGTGCCAGCTTGTATTTTGGAATACATTGTGCGGAATTCGGAAAAAAAATTGACGAACAATTGGAGAAACAGAACACGGTCGACGTTGGCTCAGAGAACCAAGGTGGCGCCGGTTGTGCCTTAAAGTTAAGGCGGTGCTTGATTTTTTTTCTACGCGATTTTTGATAATCTATGAATTTTTAGTACTTTCCAACTTCTACTCGGCCAAGAATATTACACCAACAAGTTTAGGCACTTCCCAAGCCTATAAACGGATGGAAAACACACGGGAAAAGGGAGAGAATTCATTGATCATCGTAGAAAATTACTCAAATCAAAGGAGGAATTCTTCAATTCAAGAAGGGTTGTGCAAGAAGGTCTTCAAATGAAGAAAAATGAGGCTTGTCTATAAGTGATTTCTTTTACTTTATTTTCTTTTTCTTGAACAATAATATGTTAATTGTTTTATTGTATGTTGACATTGTTTTAGATAGTCATGGTTTTTAGAGTTATTTAATTTTTTGATTAATTGGTTATTTTTCTTGGTATTTAATTACTTAGGTGTATTACGAGATTAATTGATTGTTTCTTTCTATTGACTTTCTTGGAAAAGGGGTTGATAGAGGTTTCAATTTGATTAATTTCATATTTGTTGCCTCTTAACTTACTTAGAAAAGGGGTTAATTGCTAAGAACAAGGTAGTTGAAGGTTAATTGATATTTGTCAAGAATGGATTTATTGGTTAATTTCATGTTTTTAGTTTTTCAGGAATGGAGATTTAATCAAAGGATTGTGTTTAATGTATCTTTTGGGTAAGACTGGTTAAGACAGGAATGTGATGCTAAGTTATCTAGAAGATAGGGATTCATATATTGGAAAAGAAGTGAGTCTACTTTAATCCTTCATGATGACACGAGAATGATTAGTTATGATAATGATTAGGTACTTTAAGATTATGTTTGTCAGAACAATGGTTTGAGTTGCATACTTCTCCATCCTTGACATGTATATATTTTTATTTTCTTTTATTTTATTTCTTTTTTACTTTATCGAGTCGGTTAAATAATGAAAGAAAGGTGATTAGTGTATACTTATGCCTTGAGGATCGACAATCGTTTGAACCCTATGCTATGTTAATGATGAGTACGCTTGCTCATATGTGTAATTTGGAGTTAACGTCTTAATATAAACTTGATTGGGAATATGCTTATTTTTATATGATTTTTATACCCAAATCAATACGCATCAGCTGGGGTGTCCCGGCACGAGAGAGGCTGGGATACTATCCCATGATGTATCATATAGTCCTTGAATTCTCCAAGGAGATACTCTCCACCACGATCCGATCATAAGGTCTTGATTAGTTTACCTCTCCGACGCTCCACTTCAGCTTTAAACTCCTTAAACTTGTCATAAGAGTCAGACTTGCGTCTCATCAGGTAAATATAACCAAACCTTGTACAATCATCCATGAAAGTGATGAAGTACTCAAAACCCCTTCTAGCTGGTGTAGATAAGGGACCACACACATTAGTGTGAACAAGACTCAATATCTCCTTGGCTCTATCCACCTTTTTGGTCATCTTTCCCATTAGGCAGGATTCACACTGAGGCTAATTTTCCAATCTCAATGAGCCCAAGGGCCCATCATAGATTAACCTACGAATTACGGTTGAATTGATATGACCCAGAACTTATATGCCAAAGATATGAGTCATTGACATTGGTCTTTCTCTTCCTAGTTAAATGTTCGAGATTGAGCCTTTTTTAATTGATTGTTAATAGGGTTTAAGAAGAATAGATTTCCATACATGTGCCTAGTACATAAAATTTATCTATCTCTCTGCGATAGAAATACCGGAATGGAAAGATACGGAATATCCTTGATTTATTAGTTTTGCAAGCTGAAATTAAATTTAAACAAAATCCAGGTACATATAAAATATCTTTTAATACCACTATTCTATTACAATAAAAAATAAGATTCAGCTCTCCCACTTGCAATGGCCGGACTTGTGGCTATTCATCACTAGCCACTATATTCACGGACAAAGAGCCAGCTCGCAAGGCAGGAGGCACTTCGAACAATAATTAACACTAAGATGGCTGAGGGAACATCAGTCAGAGAGCACATGCTCAAGATGATTGCTGCTTTCGATAAAGCAGAAATCTTAGGGGCTATCATTGACCCCAAGAGCCAAGTGGACATGGTTCTCGAATCTCCACCGAGTTCCTTTACTCGGTTCAAGTTGAATTATAACATGAACAAGTTAAACATAAGTTTGGCTGAGTTGATAAAGGAGATCCAAATGGCGAGAAAGTCATAAAGCCTCGAGTCAAAGGCTATGATTGCTAAGGCTTCTTCCTCTAGAACTGGGCCTAAGCCCAGAAAGTTCAAAAGGAAGAAGGGAAATACAATGGCCCAACCCTCAGCCATCCCTCCATTAGATCTAGATCCTTGTGGTATCCCCATCCTATACGGAGTTAACTTCTAGGGTGATGCGAGAGGACCCACGATCTTTAATGAGGATCGTGATGAAAGTCGTGGGGTCATTGGAACCCTCTCCCACTTAGTCTTTTAAAATAAGGGTTTTTACGAAAAATATCCTTTTAAAAATTTCCATTAAGTTTTTCCTTAACTCAAAAATAAAATATTTAAATCCATTAAAATCTTTATGTCAAGGTTTATATGCTTTGAGAGATTTTTCATGGACTAATTTTATTTAAGTTAAAAACTTAATGATTTCAAAAAATTTTAATTAAAACTTTCTAGAGACTTTGGTCTCAAGTTTATTTGACAAAACAATTTTTCATGTGCAAGAATAAAAAAAAATGGCTTTCTATTTTTAACTTACAAAAATATCTAAATCTAATATATTTTCTATGTCAATGATTAAATCCTTTAAGAAAATATCTAATGATTAATTTTTGTTCAAGTTAAAATAACCATTTAATTTGTAGAAAAAATGTTTTCTTGTCAAAAATATTCCCAAAGACTTTGGTCTTTGAGAAAATGTCTTGCATAGGTACTCAAAAATAAATAGCATGCTAGAAAACGGTAGATGTTTTCATGCTTTTCAATTTTAAACATAAGTGCCCAAATAGTGGAACTAAACATATTAATTAATTAATTAATTATCATGTTTAATCCAAAAATCCCTTACCAATATTTTCATGCAAAAATATTCCACGAATATTAACTATTGCAAAAACATTAACTTTGCCTAGTACGGAACCCAAAACAAAAAAAGAAAATGCAAAGAAAATTACAAGGAAAAATAAAAATTTTCTCCTTGGTCCACTTGTACCCGCCGTCTTGGATCGAGCACCCATACGTACTACGATCCACAACACCCGTCGCCTTTGGAGCGAGCACTCATGGGCAACCCGCGTGCGGACTCACTCAACGACTAGCGTGCTAACCCATTTTCCGGACGAATTGCAAATGAATTGCAATCCAATCGAGCCGTTGCCATGCCAAGCCGAGCCACTATGGCTCCGGGCACGGAGAACACTACTCACGGCTCGGCTCTCCAAGCTTAGCCGATGAACAGTGCATCTCTTCCTCGGATTTTTGCCACGATTTTCTACGAGATGCATTCTATGGTTTTTTTTTCTTCTACGACTTTCTTCCGAGCTTTTGGCCCTCCAATTTCAACCCAAAATCTACAACATCAAAAACCAACAACCGCCTATACCCATTCGATTGGGTTTACACATTTTGCTAAGGAAAAAACCATATTAAATATGCACCTATACCTCCATATGAGAGGTTTACAAGCAATCTATCCATACCAAAAAACTAACGAAGGATCACGAGTTAATCACACATATGTGTCCAATTTTATTAACTAGCACACATGCTTCCTATATTTACACAAAATCTTCATTCTCGATACTAATTGAAGATTTTAAGGGGAAGTAAAACACAGCAAAGCAACGAAGAACAAGAAAAAAAAATGCAGCGGTAGTTCCAAGCCAGGAGATGGCGGCGGTTCGGGCCTTAGCGAGCGCTTTGTCCTAGCCTAGCAGAGCTCCGAGAGGAAATTTTTTTTTTTTTTCCTCTTCTTGTTCTCAAAATTGGTAGACAGAATGTGTGAAACTAGGGTAGATGCTGCTTGGTGGAAATCTACGGTGTAATTCTGCCAAGCCTCCTCTTTGCGTCACGTGCATGTATATGAATGCCAAATACCCTCTTGATCTTCCGGTACAAGGCTTTGCCTAATTCACGTTTGGTGAACAACTCACAAGAATAAGGAATTTTTCCGGAGAGAAAAGAGGCCGTTTTTTTATTTCTCGAGAGAAGAAGAAGAAAAACAACGTGCATCTTTTTCTCCGATTTAACCTAAATAAAACCTTAGGTTAAAGTTGAATTTTTAATTTGGCCTATTGGACTCTTAGTTTAACCTCTTGAACCCAATTAATTATTCTAATCGGAACCAAATAAATGGCCCAATAAATAATTAATTTTTCAGCCAAATAAACTAGTCCAATTAACAAGAATATATTAGTTTAGTCCCAGAGTCAATCTTTAATTACTCAAGCTGGGACAAAGCCCTAAACAATTAATTAACCCACCAAACTAATTTAATTAATTCTTTCTCTTTGTGGACCTTTATTTTATTCTAGCCCAATAATTAAATCGGGCTACTTAAATAAAATATATTCCATTTAATTTAATTTAAGACCAATTTTCTTAGCTCTGTATATAATTAGGACTTACGGACTATCTTTGGAGACCAAAAGACACACCGCATTGGGTACTAAAATGATCAAAATACCCTTGCCATATAATGGTTGTATTTTGCATTTTAAATATTTTCAAATATCACCATAAGAAAATATCGACCCCAAGGACAATGCCACGTTAGCAAAGTCTCCAACCTACAAGTAAAATGACTAAAATACCCCTCTATACATCGTCGTGCATTAGAGAGGAATAAATGTACTAACACCTTTCTAAATGACACCTACCATCCTTAGGCTTCTAGACCAATGATCCACGACTTCTGGATTGTTTCCGCTTTCCAAGGGAGCTACCCTAAAACAAATATCCAAGTCATGTTTCCCGGGGCCCTGGATATTTAGATCATTGAGACAACCACAAAGGAGGCGATATAGTATAGAAACTATCTTATACAAGTCTGTCTTAACTAATTAGTCACACATACCCAACATGTAAGTATATTGGTCCTACGATAGAACCTCAACTAAAGCATATCAAAGTACATGCTTCCGGCTTCGTCGAGACCACCAACTCATACTCAAGTCGTAGAGTACTAGTCCATGATGTAGCAATAATAGTACGGCTTTCTACCATATAGTACTTTAAGAAACCACTACTACGGGTCTCGTTCTACGTATTCGAAACACGCTTATGTCATGAAGTGAGTGGACTACTCACTAGCTAAAGGTAAGCCATTCCCCATTTGGAATTCATAACACAATAACCTAAAAATGATAAGATTCACATTCTTATTAATCGATTAAGAATAAACGTTTATGTGTTAAGTACCCCGTGATCTATAACTTACTGTGAAAGCCACCATTCACATGGACCACTTACTTAAATACAATGGGTCTTTTCCAAACGTAATTGTGCACAAATAAAATGTAAATTCACAAACAATTTCTAGGAATAAATTCTTTTATTAAAATAATCAATGTTTACATCAAAAAACTAGTCTAAGAGAGAATATTCCCCAACATCTAGAACTAATGGTATGATGTAATTAATAACTCGGGACACGTACTATGATCGGCCAACCCATATTGGAGGTTATTGTGTGAAGCATGTCTATAGGAAATGAGAAGAAACAGCCATCCCTCGATAGAGTTATCTTCTAGATCATTACCTAGAAAGGAAATTAATTTGTGGTGGATAACATACTTAACTTAAGAAACTATTAATCTTCCAAAGAAGCTATGTCAGTTTTCATAAGAGCCAAATTAATCATGTTAAAGATAATAGTGATGGGGTTAGCTATTATCAGCTTAATATGAGGATAAAGTGTACAAAAATTATTTTATTTTCACAAATTTGAGAATTTTTTTTACTTTTAAATCTCAAAAATAGTTGGTGGAGGTTCTTTCAGTCCCTTAGTTGTTATTCTTTGTGAGAATAAGCTAACGGGTCCGAACTATATGGACTGAAAAAGGAATCTGGACATAATACTTACAACCGAAGAGCATAAGTGTGTCCTTTACGAGACTTGCCCTGTAATCGAGAACGGTTCCACTGATGAGGAGCGTGAGGCTGAGAAATTATGGAAAAAGGCTGATGAGATGGCATGATGTTATATGTTAGCCTCTATGTCAAATGTGTTCCAATGTAAACATGAGAACATGGCAACTGCATAAGATATCAATGCATCACTAGCCACGATGTTCGCAGACAAGAGCCGGCCCGCAAGGCAGAAGGCTCTTCGAACAATCATTAACACCAAGATGACTGTGGGAGTATCAGTCAGAGAGCGCATGATCAAAATGATTACTACTTTCGAGAAAGCGGAAGTCTTGGGGGCTGGGGGCTGTCATTGGAGAGCCAAGTGGACATGGTTCTCGAATCTTTGCCGGGATTTTTTACTCAGTTCAAGTTGAATTACAACCTGAACAAGTTAAATATAAGTTTAACTGAGTTGATGAACGAGCTCCAGGTGGCAGAGAAGGTCATAAAGCCACAAGCAAGGGCTATGATGGCTTCTTCTTTAAGATCTAGGCCCAAGTCTAGAAAGGTCAAAAAGAAGAAGGGTAATGCAGTGCATCAACCCTAGTCCCAACCCAAAGACAAACCTAAGAGTAAATGCTTCAAATGTGGGAATAAGGGACACTGAAAAAAGGAGTGTCCAGATCTTCAAGCCAAGAAAAACTCCATCGGTAATATTTTCTATCTAGAGTCTATATCAATGGTTGGATCAATTTCAACTTGGATTATTGATTCGAGGAACCGTCGACCACATCTGAAACTCCTTGTAGGGGTTTAGAAAAATTAGAAGACTCCAGAATGGCGAAAATGGACTATGCGTGGGAAATCGAGTACAAGTTTGGGCCCTTGCAATGGGAGAACTGGAACTTACTTTTGATTGTAATAGAATAGTTGTATTGGAGGATGTTTTATTTGTTCCTTATTTTAGACAGAATTTGGTTTCGATTTGCAAAACTAATAAATCAAGGATATTATGTTTCTTTCCATTACGGTATAACTATTAGTAGAAATAGAGAAGTTATATGTCTTGGGCACTTGTATAAAAATTTATTCTTCATTAATCCTATTAACAATCAATTAAATAATGCTTAATATGAACCTTTAAACAGGAAAAAAAGACCAATATCAATTACTCATATCTTTAGGATCTAAGGTTGGGTTCAGAAGTTAATCTATGATGGGTCTTTGGGCTCATTGAGATTGAAAAGTTGGCCTCAGTGTGAATCCTATCTTATGAAAAAATTACCAAAATGTCCTTCACCTAAAAGGTGGATAGAGCCAAGGAGACAACTGAGTCTTGTTCATGCTTGATGTGTGTGGTTCTTTGTCTATACAAGCAAGAGGCATATTCGAGTACTTAATCACTTTCACAGATGATTGTACTAGGTACGGTTATGTTTACTTGATAAGGTGCAAATCTAACTCTTTCGACAAGTTTAATGAGTTTAAAATTGAAGTGGAGCATTGAACAGGAAAACTATTCAAGACCTTACATTCGAATCGTGATGGAGAGTACTTCTTTGGTGAATTCAAGAACTATATGGTACATTATGGGATAGTGTCCCAACTCTTTGCTCCAAGAACACCCCTGCAGAATAGAGTAACTGAGATGTGGAATAGGACATTAATGGAAATGGTTTGAAGCATAATGTCTTATGCTACTCTTCCAGTGTCTTTTTGGGGATATACCCTAGAAACAGCGGTATATATTCTAAACTTGGTGCCTTCTAAGTTAGTACCTAGGATGCCCTATGAGATATGGATTGGGCATAAGCCTAGTCTAAATCATCTCAAGATAAGGGGATGTTCAGCTTATGTACTAATCAATGGAGACAAGTTAGAACCAAGGTCGGAATTATACTATTTTGTTAGGTATCTAAAAGGAACAAAGAGTGATTACTTTTATCATCCTAAGGAGCAAAAAGTACTTGTGAGTACTAATGCTAGATACTTGGAGGATGATCAAAGTACATCAACTAAAGGTTCAACCAGGTTGGAACTCGAGGAGAAGTTATCTGCTGAATCGACTTTTACGTCCCGATTATAGAACAAGAAGAGGCACAACTTGGGAACTCAGTACAAATAGAGCCTCGTCGTAGTGGGAGGATATCTAAGGTCCCAAAAAGATGGACTAGAAAGGATTTTTACCTAGTCTTCGATCATTAGAAACAAGATCTCACTAGATACAAGGAGGCTATTTCTAATGCCGATGCAAACCTATGGCATGAAGTAATGAAAGTCAAGATTAAGTCTATGTATTTCAATCAGGTTTGAGATTTTGTAGCTTCACCTGAAAGGATAAAACCCATTAGCTGTAAGTGAGTATATAAGAGGAATAGAGGAGCAAATGGGAAGGTGAAAACCTTCCAAGCTAGGCTTGTGGCAAAATGGTATACTCAAAAAAAAGGTATCGATTATGAGGAAACCTTTTTCCTGATAGCCATGCTTAAGTCCATTCGTATCTTCTTTGCCATCGCATGTCATTATGACTACGAGATACAATAAATGGATGTCAAGATGGCATTTTTAAATAGCCATCTTAGTGAAGACATCTATATGTTCCAATCGAAAGGCTTTATTGCTAAAGGCCAAGAGCACTTGGTTTGTAAGCTTAAGAAATCTATTTGTAGACTTATGCAAGCATCCGATCATAGAACATTCGTTTCAATGAGGCTGTAAAATCTTATGATTTCATTCAAAACGAGATGAACCTTGTGTGTACGGAGAAGTGGAAGGCATAAACGTGATTTTTCTTCTATTATATGTGGATGATATTCTACTCATTAGAAATGATGTAGGGATATTGTCATATACCAAGGTTTAGCTATCTAGTCAATTTAGTATGAAGGACTTAGGTGAAGCTAGTTATATTCTCGGGATAAAGCTTCTTAGAAATAGGAAGTAGAGAATGTTAGGATTATCCTAAGCTACATACATTGACAAGATGCTAGCCAAGTTCAGCATGGACTCATGCAAAGGAGTGTTGATCCTTTGTAGACATGGGTTGTCTTTTTCTTCAAAGGACTATCCTAAGTCTCAAAAAGAAAAAGATAGAATGAGTAGGATTTCGTATGCTTTAGCTATAGGAAGTCTCATGTACGCCATGCAGTGTACTAGGCCAGATATCTGCTTTGCCATTGACTTAGTCAATAGATATCAGTCAAACTGTAACACCCCACTACCTATGCCCCCCCATTAGGGTTGGGGATGTCGTCCCGTCCACAGGACAAGGGATCTTTATAACTAAGACATACAAAATAAATAAAAATAATAATTCAAAATTAAACTTATTACAACCCAAGCAATACATGAACAAGTCCAAAACAAAATAAATGCCTGCTATTGTCTCTCAAATGAAATACCTAGGAAAA
Organism: Voacanga thouarsii; assembly: GCA_026120185.1. Lineage (NCBI taxonomy): Eukaryota > Viridiplantae > Streptophyta > Magnoliopsida > Gentianales > Apocynaceae > Voacanga > Voacanga thouarsii. Next base: position 28,047 of record JANUWF010002533.1, read on the forward strand.
TAACAATGAGTCTTCAAAACATAGGTAATACTCTAACTAATAACCTTCACAGAAGGACCGACTTGAAAACATGGTATAAAAGGTGGTGAGACATAAATCTCAATAAGTCCATGTGTGCTTTAAGTGTTTCAAGTAAAACAGTTCATGTATGCAAGTTGTGAAAGTTTCATAAAAGAAAGTGTTGCCAAGCCTCAATTAAATTTCACAAATGAAGAGTGGTGTTTTGTTTCCAAAACATACATGTATACAATAAATACAACCACTTAAAAAAGGTAGCCATGGCACCACACTTTGTGCACCATGACAATATAACGATCAGAATACCACAATTTGTACATACTAACACAAGGTTGGTGTACGGCCTACCGAGTGAGATACTCCTCTATCTCTACACCCAAACTTACTGATTGTCCACTCCGAAAATACACAATCCACTTGGTCGACCGGCTAGCTCGGACCGGTATGACCTACGAGATTGACATCCTATCCAGGGAATGACTCACCTCTCGGAGGTGGCCACCTACTGAGAGACTTACCCTAACCCTTCAAAGACTAGTCCTAGCAGTCTACCATTATTGAGTACTCAACGTTGTTTGTCCCACTTGGGAGAAGAAATATCATACAATGATTCACTTGGAAATAACAACTATGATTTCTAAAATTATTGCCAAAGTTGTGTTTTTAGGAAAAGTTTAGCGTTTTGTGTAAAATTGGTTGTTTAATTTTAAATGGTTTGCTTGACTGAAAACAAAAAGAAAAATGGTCTATAATTTCCTTTATAGTACAAATACTCGTATACATTGAGTTCGACTTACCACGATAACTTTGGTTTTCAAATGGTTTCATGCAGGAACTTACCTGATCTTTTGCTCTTCTCGAGTTCAAAAGTCTTCCAAGGTCAACCTAACCCCACCGGGGTAAACACAAGGTATAAGATAATATCCAGACCATATTTGCCTTAAATAAATAATTCCTAGTTCAACTAGCCACAACAATAACTAACCATAACCGCAATGTCTTAAGCTTTAATACTAGTTGATAAAGTATTTTATAAAATAAAACTAGCTTGATAAGTTAAAATAAATGGGTGTTATAAAATAAATAATATTAAGTTATAGTTTCAAATAATAAATAATGAGTAATATTACTAAAAAATAAAATTAGTGTTAAAGAATGAATAATAATAATAAATCCCAAATAATATTGGTAAATAGTAATAATTAAATAGTATTATTATAAATAATAAATTATACTCAATTTAAATTAATAATTAATAGATAATAAACAACCAATAAAATTAATAATAAATGAATTATACTTAATTTTTAATTAATAAATAACAAATAAATTTTAATATAAATAATATTTATGGATATAAATAAAAATTTTAGTAAGGCTAACTAATATTATTAATATGGCCTACAAAGTCATTTGATGTTAATTAATTTCAATATTTTATTATTTATTTTTAATAAAAAGATTTTATTTATTTAACTAATAAAATAATTATATTTTAAATAATATTCTTTTTCAAACCTACCTAATGTTTTTTCGAATTTTATAGATTAAATTGAATAATAGTACCAATTAAATTAATGGTAATAATGTTAGTAAAAATAATTCTAGAATTAATAAAAAAAAAAATAGTTCTTACAGTAATTTTCTATTGTTAGTGAAGGTCCACGAACATATTCTTACATAATACATGTTAATCTATCCATGAACATAGACTTGAATTAATATATACTACAACATGGATAATCTTCTACTAGGCATATAATATTATATATGGCTTTATTGAAAAATAATATCATGAAGGCCTAATCAACAATGGTGTCTAACATGCATCAAAACATCCATAAATCTCTTTAATCATGATGAACATATAGCAAGTCTAAAGCAAAATCCATAAGGTATAACATTCATTCCAATTCTCATGTCTTAACTCCATCCCCTTCACCCACATACATATCTTCAACCCCTACTTTATTCAATCAACTTATCAACATCTAAGAGTCTTGATTCTGAGAATTAAAAAGGGAGATTAAGAAAGAAACACTTGATTGATGCCCGTTTGATGAAGGATTCTCCTTCGTTAGTGAAGATCCTCAAGTGCTTGATGGCCTTTAGTGGTCCGAAAGTAGTCCATGGTTGATCATCACCATTTCGGCCAAAGAGAGAGAGGGAGAGTGAGTGAGGAATGAATCAGAATAGAAAATGATAATAGAAGTTGAATAGAAGAAGAAGAACAAGGAGATTGTTCTTATTTTACCTTTTTGGTGTTCTTCGAATCTTCAACAAAAAAGGTTGGTTTGATCCATTTAGAAGTTCAACTTTATGGGTTTCGGTGTTATAAAGTGTAGAAATGAAGAATATAGGTTGAATATTGATGGTCTAGAGAGTTTGGGAGTGATTGGAGGTGTTTAGGAGTGGTTTAGGCTTGAAGATGTGAAATGTGTGTTCTTGGTGTTCTTAGTGTTTTTTGAGAGAATTTTAGAGAAGATGAATTTCGAGTGTGTTTGGAATTGTGATGGCTGAATGGCTTAGAGTAGAAGGAGCTTTCGGTTGTCCAAAAATGAGAGAGAGAGTTTCAGACTTTTTTTAAAAATTCAAATTGATAGAAAGGTGGAGTTGTTTGAGGTATACGATTGGTTAATGGTGTTTGCTCTTGGAAGGTTTCTTGTTCTTCAATGGTGTATGGATGAATTAGCTATGTTTCAACCAAAGGATGGAGAGTTGTTTAGACTTAAGGCTGGCCGAAAATGACCATGAAATGGCAGAGGATTTTTTGGTTTTATCAATTAGCTAAAGGAGTGTTTTAATGGAACAAAATCTGGAATTTAATTTGAAGTTTGAACAAGTTTGGATAAAGTGAAAATATGAGCTTTTTGAGGTATGATAATGGAGTCCTATTACTCAAGGTTGGTAGGGAAGCCAAGATGTTCAGTTCATGGTTGTACAAGGGCCGAAATTCAATGAGGTTTGCTGAAGAATTTCGGCTTTAGCCTTGAAGAGACAAAGCTGGAAAATTTTCTGGAATTGAAGCTCAAGAACACTTGGAATTAAAATGGTTTTAGTGCAGAATTTTTTGTCCTTTTTGGCATGATTTTGCATCTGGATTTTAAGGGTATTTGAAGGTCTTTCAATGGTGGTTTTCCAGCCTTCATCTTGAAGAAGAACATAGGTCGTTCCAGCTATTCATATGTTCTAACGGGTGGCTTCAAGTTCATGTTCAATGTTGCTAGTTTGCTGAAAAAAATTCTGATTTGGGACTATTTGTACAGCTCTGAAAATTCAAGAAATTTCCAGCCTTCATCCTCACATAAAATGACTGGTTTTCTTGCAAAAATTAGGTTGGAAAACTTGCTGCAATTTTTGAAAACAGCCTTGGAAGAAATCTGGAAAATTTTCCAGATTTTTTTTTACTAAAACATGAACAAGATGAAGATGGAGTTTTGAAGGAATAGCTATGATGTTTTATCTTGGAACCTCTAGCTATTTTCCCTCCTTACTTTCGGCCGTCCCTATCCAACAAGGGCTGGGATTTTTGAATTCTAAGCTTAGGGAATTATCTCAAAATTTTTATGATTAAAAATGGATTAAAGAATTAAGAGTAGTTTAAATTTCAAAGATGTTAGGACAAGGCTAGAAAAATTAATGGGGACAAGAATTCTTTTAGAATTCTTTTAGGACAAGACCACATGGTCAAGATATTACCATTATATCTTCCTTAAGACAACATTCCTATCTTTAAGGAATGTAAGGAAAATGAAAATTCAAACATGGCTAAGATAAATATGAATAAAACTTAAGTGATGGAATTTGAACTCAAGACCTTAGAGATTAAATCACAAAACTCTAAGCACTTAACCACAACAACTCTTGTTCTTATTTTCTCAACCAAATGTTCTTCTTATCTAAACCTTAAGCCATCTTCCTATTTTGACCTCATGCAAAATTACCTATTTACCATTTCTACCCAACAAGCACAAATAAATTATTTAACCTATAAACTACAATTCTAAGGCACGTAAAATCATTCAAAAGGTATATTTTATGCAT
>JANUWF010002534.1:0-185756 GCA_026120185.1 Voacanga thouarsii
TCTTAAGTGTTATTATTAATAAATAAACTAAGGTTTGAAAATTGAATAATACCAAGCCCTAGATAATATTAATAAATGTTAATTTAAAAAATAGCTTTATTGTAAATAAATAATAAATTACAAATAATTTTTTAATTAATTTTTTAATAGATAATAAATAATTAGTAATAATTAAAATAAATAATAAATGAATTATATTAAATTTTTAATTGATAAATAACAAATAGATTTTAATATAAATAATATTTAGGAATATAGGTAAAAGTTTTAACTAGGGCCTACAAGGCCATTATTTAATTCTAATATTTTATGTATTCTTATTATTTATATAAAAGATTTATTTATATATATATATATATATTATTTTTAATAAAAGATTTTTATTTCTTTGATAATTAAAATATTAATATTTTAATTAATAATCCAATCCAAATCTTCCTAGAGTTTCCAATTTTATAGAGAAAAATATAGTAGTAATTCTAACTAAAGTAATAAAATTTGTTAATAAAAATAACTTAGACTTAACAAGAAAATAATTTTTCACCATGATTTTCCTATTGCAAGAAAAGATTCATAAACACATTCTCCAACATCAAATAGTAAACCAATCCATTCACGAACATATGCTTGAATTATCTCATACTATCACAAGGCTAATTTCCTGCTAGGCATAATCATCATTAATGGCTTCAATGGAAAATAGAAACATAAGAGCCTAATCACCCTTGGTGTCATAATATCTAACATGCTTCAAACATCCATAAATTTTATTAAGCATGATGAGCATACATTGATTCCAAAGAAAATCCATATAACTTAGTCATATACATCAATTCTTATGTCTTAACTCCATCCCTTTCCTTCACATACATATCCCCAGTCTCCTATTCATATCCATTCTTCCTATCATCATCTAAGAGCCATGAATTCAAAAACAAAAGAAGGATTTAAGAATAATTACTTGATTGTCGATTACTTTGATGAAGACTAAAGAAGGTCCACGCGCGATGGAGAGTCTTAAGTGATCTAACGGAAAAACAGCCATGGTTGATGGTTGATCAACCATTTTGGCAAAGAGAGAGAGAGAGAGAGAGAGAGAGAGAGAGAGAGCATTAGAAAGGTTTATTGAGAATTGAATGGAAGAGGATGAACAAGAAGGTTGTTCTTGGTTTACCTTGTTGATGTTCTTGAGACCTTCAAGAAAAAGCTGATTTTGATCCGATTGAAAATTCTTGTTTGCGTGTTTTTGTGTTATAAATACCAGAAATGAAGCCTAGGGATTAAGTAGAAGTGATCTGGAGTATTTGAGAGTGATTGGAGGTGTTTAGAGTAGGTTTAGGCTTGAAGAAGTATAGTGTGTGTTCTTGGTGTTCTTGGTGAAAATAGAGAGAATTTGAGAGAAAAGCTCACAATTTTCTGGAGTGTTGTTGGCCGAATGGATTGGGGTAGATAGGAGTGTCTGTTTTCAGCTAGTGGAAGAGAGAGTGATCAGATTTTTTTTGAAATTCAAATGGAGGAAATTGTGGAGTTGTTTAAGGTAGGAGGTTAGCTAATGGTGCTTGATCAAGGAAGGTTTCTTTGCTCTTCAATGGTGCCAATTGAACAAGCTGATTTTGTTGAAATGAATGAAAGTTGTTTAGGTATATAGCTGGCCAAAATTCAGTCTATGATGGCAGAGAAAATTCTGGTTTATTAGCTTGTTACAGGAGTGGTTTAATAGAGTAAAATTCTGGAATTTTTTTGAAGTTGAAATGAGTTTTGGTTAGAGTAATCTTAGGAGATTTTTGAGGTATGATTATAGAGTCCAAGAAATCAAGGTATGTGTGGAGGTTAATGGTGGTCAGTCCATGACTGAACAAGGTTCAATTTCCAGAGATTTGAAGGGTGTTCTTCGGCCTTGGCTTTGAGAGACAAAGCTGGAAAATTTCCTGGTTTCAATGCTCAAAAGTTTTCAATGATGAAGACTTTTGGTGCAGAATTTTTGCATTTACTTGGCTCGATTTACAACTGGTTTTCTGGGGTGTTTGAAGGTCTTACAGGGGTGGTTTTCTAGCCTTCTTTTTGGAGAAAAACAGAGGGTGTTTGAGCTGAATTGCTAATAAAAATACAGCTCCAATTCCATCTTAGAATGCAGCGAATTGTGCAGGAATTGTTTTTCTGGTTTTGTGCAGTTTGTGATTCCAAAAATTGCACAGAATTTTCAGCCTTCAAACCACATGAAATGACCATTTTTCTGGCAAAAAATGAGTAGGTTTACTGGCTGAATTTTCTGAAAAGCTAGTCTGCAAAAATTCTGAAAAATTTCCAGATTTTCCTTCATTAAAACTATGAACAACATGAAGGTAAGATTGAAGGTTCTACCATGGTGATTTATTTCTCTTGGAAATCCATCCTAACTACTCTCCAATTTTCGGCCTATCCTCTATCCTCCGAGACTGTTTTTTCAAAATTCAAGGCTGAAGAATCATCACAGAATTTTTTGAATTTAAAAGGAGAGATTTAATGGATTTTGGTTTATTTAAATTATGAAGGTGCTAGGACAAAGCTAGATGTAATAAAAGGACAAGAATTCCTCTAGAATTCTTTTTAGGACACAATGATAAGATTAGGACATTCTCTTCATGTCTCCCCTAAGACAACATTCCTCTTTTTATGGAATGCAAGAAAACAAAATTGAAACTTAATCAAGATAATCATGATAAAAACTTAAATGGTGGGATTTGAACTCATGATCTTAGCAATTAAACCACAAAGCTCTAACCACTAAACCACACTAACTCTTGCCCTTATTTTCTCACCCGCATATTCCTCTTATTTAATCCTCAAGCTATCTTCCTACTTTGACCTCAAGCAAAATTACCATTTTACCCTTCCTACTCACAAAGCATAACTAAACCTTTTAACCTATAAACTACAATGCTAAAGCAAATAAAATCATTTAAAAATATATATATTCATGCAAAATAATATGATAGGCATCCCGACCCCCTTACTCTAGGGTTGGCTTTTGGTGGGGTTTCACATCCTCCCCTCCTTAAGAGAATTTCGTCCCGAAATTTAGACGTACCTCTATCTCAGATCGGGATACTTCCGCTAAATTCAGACGTACCTCTATCTTAGATCGGGATACTTTCGCTTTACCCATTCTTCTGTTTCCCATGTGGCATCTCGCATGCCATGTTGTTCCCACTGTACCTTTTTCATCGGAATCTGCTTGTTCCGGAGTGTCTTGATACTTCGATCCAATATCTTTACGGGTTTCTCCACATAGCTCAGGTCGGGTTGCAACACTAACGGCTTATTATTTAAAATATGTCTGGGATCGGCATTGTACTTCTTCAACTGTGATAAATGAAATACGTCGTCAATTCCCGTTAACCCATCTGGCAGATCCAATCGATACGCCACCGGCCCAAATCTCTCTTTTATTGGAAACGGTCCCAAATACCTCAGATTCTGTTTTCCCGCTTTCGAATGTTTCAGAATTCCCTTATTTGGTGTCAGTTTTAGGAACACACCATCTTCCACCTGAAATTCTAACTTTCTCTGCCTATTGTTTGCATAACTCTTTTGTCGGCTCTGGACCGCTTTCAACCTTTCCCTAATCAACTTGACCTTGTCCAACATTTCTTCAACATAGACTTCTCCTGAATTACTTATGTGACCAGCCTCTGACCAACTCCAGTATAGCGGTATTTGACACTTGCGTTCATACAGTGCTTCATACGGAGCCATTCCAATTGAAGCTCGATAACTATTATTGTACGACAACTCCGTCTACAGCACATATTCGATCCACTTATCCCCAAAATCCAATATACAGGCTCTCAGCATATCCTCTAATATCTAAATACCCTTTCCTGATTGTCCATCGGATTGTGGATGCGCCCTCGTACTGAACTTCAGATTAGAACCCATTGATTCTTGGAACTTACCCCAAAATCGGTATGTAAATCTCGGATCTCAGTTGGACACAATACTTGAAGGCACTCCATGCAGTCTGACTATTTCTCGCACATAGGTTTGAGCTAGCTTTTCCATTGAATCCCTTATATTCCCCGTTATGAAATGCACGGATTTGGTCACTCGATCCACCACTACCCATATAGCGTCCTTTTCGGTCCTTGCCATAGGGAGTCCGGTGACGAAATCCATAGTCACCTCTTCCCATTTCCATTCAGGCACGGGTAACAGTTGTAACAATCCCGCTGACTTCTTGTTCTCCGCTATAACTTTCTGACAAGTGAGACACGTCGAGACATACTTAACCACGTTCTTCTTCATTCCAGGCCACTAATAAGCCTTTTTCAGATCCTGATACATTTTGACCTCTCCCGGATGAATGGCGTACTTGCTCCTATGCGCCTCTTCTAAAATTCTGTCCTTCAACTAGTGCTCCTCAGGTACACACAAACGATCTCGGAAGTACAACACTCCCGCTCCGTCCTGTCGGAATTCACTGCCTTGAAAAGCGAAAATTCTGCATTACTTTGTTGGGCCTCAATAATGTCTTGCCTTAGATCTAGCATCAACTTCAGGTTGCTAACCATAATTCTCACCTCTTGCACTTCCGCTCTTCTATCCAACACATCTTGAACCACTCGAACCTCTTGCACTTTGAGCCTGGCCATTCAGACTTTTCTGCTTAGGGCACCAGCTACAATGTTAGCTTTCCCGCATAGCTCCATTTGACCAACAATTGTTCTCTACATGAGCCATTTTCCCACAATGCTGGCATAATGGAAGATTCTACGCAGGACCAACCAGTGCTGATCGGGCTTGCTTTCCTCAGTTCTACCACTGCTAGTTGGTAAGGTGCTTGATGGACTGCTGCCTCTGCAAAGGCCTCGGTGATTGTCTTGGCAGTAAGAAAGGTCTTAGTGCCATTCAGTTGCGGTCTTCATTCTCAGTTCGGGTAGCTGCGTTCACGGCCCCCGAGTAGATCGTTGGTGGAGAAGGTGTCAATGCCCTTCTTAACTCCTGCCTTAGCCCCTTGACAAACTACCTTATTCTATTCTACTTGGTGTCCACCAGTCTCTTACAGTACTTTGACAATTGGGTTAACCGTGCTGCGCACTGAGCTACCGCCATACCTCCCTGCTTTAGATTCTGAAACTCATCCTCCCGCCTCTCAACTATCCACTAAGGGATATATTCGGCTTTGAATGCTTCCATGAAATTGGCCCATGTCCAATCTTGGACAATTAGTTCCCAGTCGTCCTGAACCCGTTGCCTCCATGCCCGACCTGGGCCCCTCATTCGGAATGCAGCAAACTTCACCATTCGCTTCTCAGTGTACTAAAGCGTAGCAAAGATGTCTTCCATCTGCTCTATCCATTGTTCAGCCTGCTAATCTTGCTCAGCTTCTCCTAAGAAAATGGGCGGTTGGAATTTTAGAAACCGCTCCAAAGCTTCGTCCTCTCCCTTCGGATTCCTCCGTTCAGTTAAAGTTTGAAGAATCTCGGTCATCTTGCTGAATGTTTGCCCTATTGTCACTCCAACAGGTTCTTTTGATCCCAATTCCAAATCTGGCTCATTCTCATCCCCCCGATTTGGAGACGGCGTTTGAGTCGTCTCAACTCCCGGTGTCACAGGTTCTGCTTCCGGAACTCTTCTGCTTGATATGGCTACATGGCGCTTGGGTGCTATTCTCAACCATGCCCGGATATATAAGTGTATGCATTCAAGTTTAAAACATTTTAAGCATGCATTCACATTCAGGTTTATTTAAAGGAAAATCATATGCAAATTTTTTTTTTATTTTTTTGAAAATAAAATTTGATGATATTATTTAAGGGAAAACCAAGAAATAAATAAAATCATATTTCTCATAAAAATAATACTTTCATAAAAAAGGGTTATCACACGCGATACCCTTTTATTCAACAAAACAATCGAACCCTACAAGCAACATGCTTCTTTGAAAAGAATAAATGGACAAAAGAATGAAAATCCCAAAAGAGAGAGAATGGGCAAATACTACTAGTCTTCTACACTCTACTCGCCGCTAGAGTCAGTAGAGGCATCTGGATCGTCAGAGGCTGGTTCCACGAGCCACCCCATGGAGCTATCGGGTTTCCCAACATAATCCCTCGCAAAACCCGCACTCTCACTTGGTTGACCTAAGTCATCCTCATTGCCCTTCTTAGCTTTCATAGCTGCCTCATAAAACTCATCCAAAGCTAATCTAATCGCACCCTTAGGTGCAGGCCTCTCGTCCTCCAAGTCGAACAGGTCAAACAATCCATCTCTCCTTAACTTAGCATCTACACCCAGCCCATATCAAAGTCCGCTCCTTTTAGGTCTCTCTTCTAGCTTCCTTTTCCCCTTATCTTCCATTCCTATAGCGACTGCCTAAGTTCCCTTACTGCCGGGGTATCTCCATCCCTTAACCTATAACCCTCATCACTGGACTCCTTGAGGTCATAGTAAGTAAAAGTCCTATCAAACTCACCTATCTCTGGGGTTCGAGGATCCTCCATCGCATCCTCATCTTCCGCCTCCATCCCATCTATCTCTTCCTCACTTTCATCATCACCCTCATCCCCAAACTCAACTGCCTCCCCTTCACTCAGCTCAGCCATCTCCTCGTTTTCCTCGCCCTCACTAACAAGCTCATCAATCTCACCCTTATCATCCCCATCGTACTCATCTACGCCCCCATCAACCTCCATCTCTACCTCAACAACCTGGTCATCTAGCAGAGGCGGCTCATGCTCCATCTCCTCTTCACTCAAAAACCAACCTCCCTCAGGCTCAGTCTCTGAATCAGACGAGGGTGGATCCGCTACAAGTGAATCCCCGCAACCAGCGGGCCAGTCTCTGACAGCCAATGCAACTCTCTTGACCATCCTATAAACAAAACACAAGGATTAGAACTAGATCAAAATGCTTAAGGAATAAAAATCCAGAAAATCAATTGATTGCCTAAACCTAGGCTCTGATACCACTTGTAACACCCCACTACCTAGGCCTTACAGGGCCGGGGATGTCGCCCCGTCCCAAGGACAATGGGTCTTTATAATTAGGTTACACAAAAAAAAATAAAAGTAATACTTTAAAATTGAACTTATTACAACCCAAAAATACATGAACAAATCCAAAATAAATTGCTCGCTACCATCTCTCAAAATAACACATAAGAAAAATAACATAAAGTCTTCAAAGTATAGGCAACAAATCTAGATATTCATCTCCACAGCAGGATCGACCTGAAAATATGGCATAAAAGGTGATGAGATAAAAATCTCAATAAGTCCGTGTGTGCTTTGGGTGTTCAGTGAAAACAGTTCGTGGATGCAAAATGTAAAAACTTTATAAGAGAAATATTGGTAAGCAATAAACATTAGTAAAAAATAAGAGTGGTGTTTTTGGCTTTTCCAGCCATACATAATTTATAAGAGCAACCACTCAGAAGAAAGGATTATGGGTTACCACACGTTGGGCCCCATAACCGGATGGTCAGTATGCCACACTTTGTGCATACTATCGGTCAAAATGCCGACACTTTATGTAGACAAACAAAAGGTAGGTGATTGGACTACCGGGCAAGATACTCCTCCTTCTCTATACCAAAACAACAACCGGGTGTCCATTCCGGCAAAACACAGTCGGTTGACTGAAATAAAAACTGCTAGCTCGGACCGGCATGACTAAGTAGTACTGACGTTTCTTTAACTTGAGTTTTATCTTCTGGAGGTGGCCTCCTGCCAGAAGACTCACTCTTGCTCTTCAAAACTATTACTACTAGCCTACCCTTATTGAGTACTCAACGATAATTGTCCCACTTGGGAGAAAACTGGTAAAATATAGCTTTACTTGAAAATGGAAATTAAGGGTTTCCAAAGTCCCTGTCAAAATTGGTTTTAGAAATAGTTTAGTGTTTTGTGTAAAACTGTCTGTTGATTTTCAAATAATTAGTTTTACTGAAACAAGTAGGAAAACAGTCCTTAATTGCCTTCACCAAATCAGTGTTCACATACTTTGAGGTTAGCTTGCCATAGTAACCTTTTACAACAAACAAATTTTATGCAGGAGCTTACCTGATTCTTTGATTGCTCAAATTCAAAAGTCTTCCAAGGCTGACCTAACCCCGCTTGGGGTAAACACAAGACATAAGGTTACACTCAAGATATATTCACTTACACAAAAAATCCTAACCCTTATGTTCTAAGCTTTAAGGCTAGATGATAAAGAATTTTATTAAATAAGTCAAGTTTGATTGGTTAAAATAACTAGGGTTTCTAAAATAATTGCTAATAAATTATAGACTCAAATAATAATTTTTGAGTGTTATTATTAATAAATAAACTAAGGTTTGAATATTGAATAATACCAAGCCCTAGATAATATTAATAAACGGTAATTTTAAAAAATAGCTATATTGTAAATAAATAATAAATTACAAATAATTTTTTAATTAATTTTTTTAATAGATAATAAATAATTAGTAATAATTAAAATTAATAATAAATGAATTATATTAAATTTTTAATTGATAAGTAACAAATAGATTTTAATATAAATAATATTTAGGAATATAGGTAAAAGTTTTAACTAGGGCCTACAAGGCCATTATTTAATACCAATATTTTATTTATTTATTATTATTATTATTATATTATTATTTATATAAAAAATTATTATATATATATATTATTTTTAATAAAAGATTTTATTTCTTTGATAATTAAAAGATTAATATTTTAATTAATAATCCAATCCAAATCTTCCTAGAGTTTCGAATTTTATAGAGAAAAATATAGTAGTAATTCTAACTAAAGTAATAAAATTTGTTAATAAAAATAACTTAGACTTAACAAGAAAATAATTTTTCACCATGATTTTCCTATTGCTAGAAAAGATTCATAAACACATTCTCCAACATCAAATAGTAAACCAATCCATTCACGAACATATGCTTGAATTATCTCATACTATCACAAGGCTAATTTCCTGCTAGGCATAATCATCATTAATGGCTTCAATGGAAAATAGAAACATAAGAGCCTAATCACCCTTGGTGTCATAATATCTAACATGCTTCAAACATCCATAAATTTTATTAAGCATGATGAGCATACATTGATTCCAAAGATAATCCATATAACTTCGTCATATACATCAATTCTTATGTCTTAACTCCATCCCTTTCCTTCACATACGTATCCCCAATCTCCTATTCATATCCATTACTCCTATAATCATCTAAGAGCCATGAATTCAAAAACAAAAGAAGGATATAAGAATAATTACTTGATTGTCGATTACTTTGATAAAGACTAAAGAAGGTCCACGCGCGATGGAGTGTCTTGAGAGATCCAATGGAAAAACAGCCATGGTTGATAGTTGATCAACCATTTTGGCCGAGAGAGAGAGAGAGAAAGAGAGAGAGAGCATTAGAAGGGTTTATTGAGGATTGAATGGAAGAGGATTAACAAGAAGGTTGTTCTTGGTTTACCTTGTTGATGTTCTTGAGACCTTCAAGAAGAAGCTGATTTTGATCCGATTGAAAATTCTTGTTTAGGTGTTTTTGTGTTATAAATACCAGAAATGAAGCCTAGGGATTAAGTAGAAGTGATCTGGAGTATTTGAGAGTGATTGGAGGTGTCTAGAGTAGGTTTAGGCTTGAAGAAGTATATTGTGTGCTCTTGGTGTTCTTGGTGAAAATAGAGAGAATTTGAGAGAAAAGCTCACAATTTTCTCGAGTGTTGTTGGCCGAATGGATTGGGGTAGATAGGAGTGTCAGTTTTCAGCTAGTGGAAGGGAGTGTGATCATTTTTTTTTTTTTTGAAATTCAAATGGAGGAAATTGTGGAGTTGTTTAAGGTAGGAGGTTAGCTAATGGTGCTTGATCAAGGAAGGTTTCTTTGCTCTTCAATGGTGCCAGTTGAACAAGCTGATTTTGTTGAAATTAAAAAAGGTTGTTCAGGTATATAGTTGGCCGAAATACAGTCTATGATGGCAGAGAAAATTCTGGTTTATTACCTTGTTACAGGAGTGGTTTAATAGAGTAAAATTCTGGAATTTTTTTGAAGTTCAAATGAGTTTTGGTTAGAGTAATCTTAGGAGATTTTTGAGGTATGATTATGGAGTCCAAGAACTCAAGGTATGTGTGGAGGTTAATGGTGGTCAGTCCATGGCTGAACAAGGTTCAATTTCCAGAGATTTTGAAGGGTGTTCTTTGGCCTTGGCTTTGAGAGACAAAGCTGGAAAATTTTCTGGTTTCAATGCTCAAGAGTTTTGAATAATGAAGACTTTTTGTGCAGAATTTTTGCATTTACTTGGCTCGATTTACAGTTAGTTTTCTGGGGTGTTTGAAGGTCTTACAAGGGTGGTTTTCCAGCCTTCATTCTGGAGAAAAATAGAGGGTGTTTCAGCTGAATTGCTAACAACAAGACAGCCCCAATTTTTTTTCTGGTTTTGTGCAGTTTGTGTAGTCCGAAAATTGCACAAAATTTTCAGCCTTCAAACCACATGAAATGACCATTTTTCTGGCAGAAAATGAGTAGGTTTACTGGCTAAATTTTCCGAAAAGCTAGTCTGCAAAAATTCTAGAAAATTTCCAGATTTTCCTTCATTAAAACTATGAACAACATGAAGGTAAGATTGAAGGTTCTACCATGATGATTTATTTCTCTTGGGAATCCATCCTAACTACTCTCCTATTTTCGGCCTACCCTCTATCCTCCAAGACTGTTTTTTCGAATTTCAATGCTGAAGAATCATCACATAATTTTTGGAATTTAAAAGGAGAGATTTAATGGATTTTGGTTTATTTAAATTATGAAGATGCTAGGACAAAGCTAGATGTAGTAAAAGGACAAGAATTCCTCTAGAATTCTTTTTAGGACACAATGATAAGATTAGGACATTCTCTTCATGTCTCCCCTAAGACAACATTCCTATTTTTATGGAATGGAAGAAAACAAAATTCAAACTTAATCAAGATGATCATGATAAAAACTTAAATGGTGGGATTTGAACTCATGACCTTAACAATTAAACCACAAAGCTCTAACCACTAAACCACACTAACTCTTGCCCTTATTTTCTCACCCACATATTCCTCTTATTTAATCCTCAAGCTATCTTCCTATTTTGACCTCAAGCAAAATTACCATTTTGCCCTTCCTACTCACTAAGCATAACTAAGCCATTTAACCTATAAACCACAGTTATAAAGCACATAAAATCATTCAAAAATATATATATTCATGCAAAATAATATGATAGGCATCCCGACCCCCTTACTCTAGGGTTGGCTTTAGGTGGGGTTTCACATCCTCCCCTCCTTAGGAGAATTTCGTCCCGAAATTCAGACATACCTCTATCTCAGATAGGGATACTTCCGCTTTACCCATTCTTCTATTTCCCATGTGGCATCTCGCGTGCCATGATGTTCCCACTGTACCTTTACCATCGGAATCTGCTTGTTCCGGAGTGTCTTGATACTTCTATCTAATATATTTACGGGTTTCTCCACATAGCTCAGGTCGGGTTGCAACACTAACGGCTCATTATTTAAAACATGTCCAGGATCGGCATTGTACTTCTTCAACTGTGATACATGAAATACGTCGAGAATTCCCGTCAACCCATCTGGCAGATCCAATCGATACGCCACCGGCCCAAATCTCTCTTTTATTGGAAACGGTTTTAAATACCTCATATTCTGTTTTCCCCATTTCGGATGTTTTAGAATTCCCTTCTTTGGTGTCAGTTTTAGGAACACACCATCTCCCACCTGAAATTCTAACTTTCTCCGCCTATTGTCTGCATTACTCTTTTGTCGACTCTGGGCCGCTTTCAACCTTTCCCTAATCAACTTGACCTTGTCCAACATTTTCTCAACATAGACTTCTCCCGAATTACTTATGTGACCATCCTCTGACCAACTCCAGTATAGCGGTACCTGACACTTGTGTTCATACAGTGCTTCATACGGAGCCATTCCAATTGAAGCTCGATAACTATTATTGTACGACAACTCCGCATACGGCACACGTTCGATCCACTTATCCCTGAAATCCAATATACAGTCTCTCAGCATATCCTCTAATATCTGAATACCCATTTCTGACTGTCCATCGGTTTGCTGAAGTGACGTCGTACTGAACTTCAGACTAGAACCCATTGATTGTTGGAACATACCCTAAAATCGGTATGTAAATCTCAGATCTCAATCGGACACAATACTTGAAAGCACTCCATGCAGTCTGACTATTTCTCGCACATAGGTTTGAGCCAACTTTTCCATTGAATCCCTTACATTCCCCGTTATGAATTGCACGGATTTGGTAACTCGATCCACCACTACCCATATGGCGTCCTTTTTGGTCATTGCCATAGGGAGTCCAGTGACGAAGTCCATAGTCACCTCTTCCCATTTCCAATCAGGCACTGGTAACAGTTGCAACAATCCCGTTGACTTCTTATGCTCCGCTTTAACTTTCTGACAAGTGAGACACGTCCAGACATACTTAACCACGTTCTTCTTTACTCCAGGCCACCAATAAGCCTTTTTCAGATCCTGATACATTTTGACCTCTCCCGGATGAATGGCGGACTTGCTCCTATGCGCCTCTTCTAAAATTCTATCCTTCAACTAGTGCTCCTCGAGTACACACAAACGATCTTGGAAGTACAACACTCCCGCTCCGTCCTGTCGGAATTCACTGCCTTGCCGTTTAAGCTCCTTGTCCTTGAAAAGCAGAAATTCTGCATTACTTTGTTGGGCCTCAATAATGTCTTACCTTAGATCAAGCATCAACTTCAGGTTGCTAACCATAATTCTCACATCTTGCACTTCCTCTCTTCTATCCAACACATCTTGAACCACTCGAACCTCCTACACTCTTAGCCTGGCCATTCTAACTTTTCTGCTTAGGGCACCAACTACAATGTTAGTTTTCCCACTCAGCTCCCTTTGACCAACAATTGTTATCTACATTACCCCATTTTCCACAGTGCCGGCATAATGGAAGATTCTACGCAGGACCAACCAGTGCTGATCGGGCTTGCTTTCCTCAGTTCTGCCACTACTAGTTGGTAAGGCGCTTGATGGACTGCTGCCCCTGCAAAGACCTCAGTGGTTTTCTTGGCGATAAGAAAGGTCTTGGTGCCATTCAGTTGCAGTCTTCATTCTCAGTTCGAGTGGCTGTGTTCACAGCCCCTGAGTAGGTCGTTGGTGGAAAAGGTGCCAATGCCCTTCTTAACTCCTGCCTTAGCCTCTTGACAAACTACCTTATTCTGTTCTACTTGGTGTCCACCAGTCTTTCACAGTATTTTGACAATTGGGTGAACCGTGCTGCACACAGAGCTACCGGCATACCTCCTTGCTTTAGATTCTGAAACTCATCCTCCCGCCTCACAACTATCCACTGAGGGATTTATTCGGCTTTGAATGCTTCCACGAAATTGGCCCATGTCCAATCTTGGACAATTAGTTCCCAGTCGTCTTGAACCTGTTGCCACCATGCCCGAGCTGGGCCCCTCATTCGGAATCCAGCAAACTTCACCATTCGCTTCTCAGTGTACTAAAGTGTAGCAAAGATGTCTTCCATCTGCTCTGTCCATTGTTCAGCTTTCTAGTCCTGCTCAGCTTCTCCTAAGAAAATGGGCGGTTGGAATTTTAGAAACCGCTCCAAAAGCTACGTCCTCTCCCTTTGGATTCTTCTGTTCAGTTAAAGTTTGAAGAATCTTGGTCATCTTGTTGAATGCTTGCCCCATTGTCACTCCAATAGGTTCTTTTGACCCCAATTCCAAATTTGGCTCATTCTAATCCCCCCGATTGGGAGACGGCATTTAAGTGGTCTCAACTCCCGGTGTCACAGGTTTTGCTTCCGGAACTCTTCTGCTTGATATGGCTACACGGCGCTTGGGTGCTATTCTCAACCATGCCCAGATAAATAAGTGTATGCATTCAAGTTTAAAACATTTTGAGCATGCATTCACATTCAGGTTTATGTAAAGGAAAATCAAATGCAAATTTTTTTTGTGGAAAGAAAATTTGATGATATTATTTACGGGAAAACCAAGCAATAAATAAAATCATATTTCTCATAAAAATAATACTTTCATAAAGAAGGGTTATCACACGCGATACCCTTTTATTTAGCAAAACAATCGAACCCTACAAGCAACATGCTTCTTTGAAAAGAATAAATGGACAAAAGAATGCAAATCCTAAAAGAGAGAGAACGAGCAAATACTGCTAATCTTCAACACTCTACTCGCCGCTAGAGTCAGTAGAGGCATCTAGATCATCAGAGGCTGGTTCCACGAGTCACCCCACGGAGCTATCGGGTTTCCCCACATAATCCTTCGCAAAATCCGCACTCTCACTTGGCTGACCTAAGTCATCCTCGTTGCCCTTCTTAGCTCTCATAGCTGCCTCATAAAACTCATCCAAAGATAATCTAATCGCACCCTTAGGTGCAGGCCTCACGTCCTCCGAGTCGAACAGGTCAAACAATCCCTCTCTCCTTAACTTAGCATCTACACCCAACCCATATCACAGTCTGCTCCTTTTAGGTCTCTCTTCTAGCTTCCTTTTTCCCTTATCTTCCATTCCTATAGCAGCTGCCTAAGTTCCCTTACTGCCAGGGTATCTCCATCCCTCAACCTATAACCCCCATCACTGGACTCCTTGAGGCCATAGCAAGTAAAAGTCCTATCAAACTCACCTATCTTTGGGGTCCGAGGAGCTTCCATCGCATCCTCATCCTCCTCCTCCATCCCATCTATCTTTTCCTCACTTTCATCATCACCCTCATCCCCAAACTCAACTGCCTCCCCTTCACTCAGCTCAGCCATCTCCTCATTTTCCTCGCCCTCACTAACAAGCTCATCAATCTCACCCTCATCATCCCCATCGTACTCATCTACGCCCCCATCAACCTCCATCTCTACCTCAACAACCTGGTCATCTAGCATAGGCGGCTCATGCTCCATCTCGTCTTTACTCAAAAACCAACCTCCCTCAGGCTCTGGCTCTGAATCAGACGAGGGTGGATCCGCTACAGGTGAATCCCCGCAACCAGCGGGCCAGTCTCTGACAGCCAATGCAACTCTCTTGACCATCCTATAAACAAAACACAAGGATTAGAACTAGATCAAAATGCTTAAGGAATAAAAATCCAGAAAATCAATTGATTTCCTAAACCTAGGCTCTGATACCACTTGTAACACCCAACTACCTAGGCCCTACAGGGCCGAGGATGTCGCCCCGTCCCAAGGACAATGGGTCTTTATAACTAGGTCACACAAAAGAAAATAAAAGTAATACTTTAAAATTGAACTTATTACAACCCAAAAATACATGAACAAATCCAAAATAAATTGCTCGCATCCATCTCTCAAAATAACACATAAGAAAAATAACATAAAGTCTTCAAAGTATAGACAACAAATCTAGCTATTCATCTCCACAGCAGGATCGACCTGAAAATATGGCATAAAAGGTGATGAGATAAAAATCTCAGAAAGTCCGTGTGTGCTTTGGGTGTTCAGTGAAAACAGTTCGTGGATGCAAAATGTGAAAACTTTATAAGAGAAATATTGGCAAGCAATAAACATTAGTAAAAAACAAGAGTGGTGTTTTTGGCTTTTCCAGCCATACATAATTTATAAGATCAACCACTCAAAAGAAAGGATTATGGGTTACCACACGTTGGGCCCCATAACCGGATGGTCAGTATGCCACACTTTGTGCATACTGCCGGTCAGAATGCCGACACTTTGTGCAGACTGACAAAAGGTAGGTGATCGGCCTACCGGGCAAGATACTCCTCCTTCTCTATACCAAAACAACAACCGGGTGTCCATTCCGGCAAAACACAGTCACTTGACTGAAATAAAAACTGCTAGCTCGGACCGGCATGACTAAGTAGTACTGACGTTTCTCTAAGTTGAGTTTTATCTTCTGGAGGTGGCCTCCTGCCAGAAGACTCACTCTTGCTCTTCAAAACTAGTACTACTAGCCTACCCTTATTGAGTACTCAACGATAATTGTCCCACTTGGGAGAAAACTGGTAAAATATAGCTTTACTTGAAAATGGCAATTAAGGGTTTCCAAAGTCCCTGTCAAAATTGGTTTTAGAAATAGTTTAGTGTTTTGTGTAAAACTGCCTGTTGATTTTCAAATAATTAGTTTGACTGAAACAAGTAGGAAAACAGTCCTTAATTGCCTTCACCAAATCAGTGTTCACATACTTTGAGGTTAGCTTGCCATAGTAACCTTTTACAACAAACAAGTTTTATGCAGGAGCTTACCTAATCCGTTGATTGCTCAAATTCAAAAGTCTTCCAAGGCTGACCTAACCACGCCTGGGGTAAACACAAGACATAATGTTATACTTAAGCTATATTCACTTACACAAATAATCCTAACCCTAATATTCTAAGCTTTAACGCTAGATGATAAAGAATTTTATAAAATAAGTCTAGTTTGATAAGTTAAAATAACTAGGGTTTCTAAAATAATTGCTAATAAATTATAACTCAAATAATAATTCTTGAGTGTTATTATTAATAAATAAACTAAGGTTTGAATATTGAATAATACCAAGCCCTAGATAATATTAATAAACGGTAATTTAAAAAAATAGCTTTATTGTAAATAAATAATAAATTACAAATAATTTTTTAATTAATTTTTTTAATAGATAATAAATAATTAGTAATAATTAAAATTAATAATAAATGAATTATATTAAATTTTTAATTGATAAATAACAAATAGATTTTAATATAAATAATATTTAGGAATATAGGTAAAAGTTTTAACTAGGGCCTACAAGGCCATTATTTAATTCTAATATTTTATTTATTATTATTATTTATATAAAAGATTTATTTATTATATATATATATATATTATTTTTAATAAAAGATTTTATTTCATTGATAATTAAAAGATTAATATTTTAATTAATAATCCAATCCAAATCTTCCTAGAGTTTCGAATTTTATAGAGAAAAATATAGTAGTAATTCTAACTAAAGTAATAAAATTTGTTAATAAAAATAACTTAGACTTAACAAGAAAATAATTTTTCACCATGATTTTCCTATTGCTAGAAAAGATTCATAAACACATTCTCCAACATCAAATAATAAACCAATCCATTCACGAACATATGCTTGAATTATCTCATACTATCACAAGGCTAATTTCCTGCTAGGCATAATCATCATTAATGGCTTCAATGGAAAATAGAAACATAAGAGCCTAATCACCCTTGGTGTCATAATATCTAACATGCTTCAAACATCCATAAATTTTATTAAGCATGATGAGCATACATTGATTCCAAAGAAAATCCATATAACTTAGTCATATACATCAATTCTTATGTCTTAACTCCATTCCTTTCCATCACATACATATCCCTAATCTCCTATTCATATCCATTCTTCCTATCATCATCTAAGAGACATGAATTCAAAAACAAAAGAAGGATTTAAGAATAATTACTTGATTGTCGATTACTTTGATGAAGACTAAAGAAGGTCCACGCGCGATGGGGAGTCATGAGTGATCCAATGGAAAAACAGCTATGGTTGATGGTTGATCAACCATTTTGGCCGAGAGAGAGAGAGAGAGAATTAGAAAGGTTTATTGAGGATTGAATGGAAGAGGATTAACAAGAAGGTTGTTCTTGGTTTACCTTGTTGATGTTCTTGAGACCTTCAAGAAAATGCTGATTTTGATCCGATTGAAAATTCTTGCTTAGGTGTTTTTGTGTTATAAATACCAGAAATGAAGCCTATGGATTAAGTAGAAGTGATATGGAGTATTTGAGAGTGATTGGAGGTGTTTAGAGTAGGTTTAGGCTTGAAGATGTATAGTGTGTGTTCTTGGTGTTCTTGGTGAAAATAGAGAGAATTTGAGAGAAAAGCTCACAATTTTCTGGAGTGTTGTTGGCCGAATGGATTGGGGTAGATAGGAGTGTCGGTTTTCAGCTAGTGGAAGAGAGTGTGATCATATTTTTTTGAAGTTCAAATGAAGGAAATTGTGGGGTTGTTTAAGGTAGGAGGTCAGCTAATGGTACTTGATCAAGAAAGGTTTCTTTTCTCTTCAATGGTGCCAGTTGAACAAGCTAATTTTGTTGAAATTAAAAAAGGTTGTTCTGGTATATAGCTGGCCGAAATTCAGTCTATGATGGCAGAAAAATTCTGGTTTATTAGCTTGTTACAGGAGTGGTTTAATAGAGTAAAATTCTGGAATTTTTTTGAAGTTCAAATGAGTTTTGGTTAGAGTAATCTTAGGAGATTTTTGAGGTATGATTATGGAGTCCAAGAACTCAAGGTATGTGTGGAGGTTAATGGTGGTCAATCCATGGCTGAACAAGGTTCAATTTCCAGAGATTTGAAGGGTGTTCTTCGGCCTTGGCTTTGAGAGACAAAGCTGGAAAATTTTCTAGTTTCAATGCTCAAGAGTTTTGAATGATGAATTCTTTTGGTGCAGAATTTTTGCATTTACTTGGCTCGATTTACAGCTGGTTTTCTGGGGTGTTTGAAGGTCTTACAAGGGTGATTTTCCAGCCTTCTTTCTGGAGAAAAATAGAGGGTGGTTCAGCTGAATTGCTAACAACAAGACAGCTCCAATTCCAGCTTAGAATGCACCGAATTGTGCAGGAATTTTTTTTTCTTGTTTTGTGCAGTTTGTGTAGTCCGAAAATTGCACAGAATTTTCATCCTTCAAACCACATGAAATAACCATTTTTCTAGCAGAAAATGAGTAGGTTTACTGGATGAATTTTTCGAAAAGCTAGTCTGCAAAAATTCTGGAAAATTTCCAGATTTTCCTTCATTAAAACTATGAACAACATGAAGGTAAGATTGAAGGTTCTACCATGGTGATTTATTTCTCTTGGGAATCCATCCTAACTACTCTCCTATTTTCGGCCTATCCTCTATTCTCCAAGACTGTTTTTTCGAAATTCAATGCTGAAGAATCATCACAGAATTTTTGGAATTTAAAAGGAGAGATTTAATGGATTTTGATTTATTTAAATTATGAAGGTACTAGGACAAAGCTAGAGGTAATAAAAGGACAATAATTTCTCTCGAATTCTTTTTAGGACACAATGATAAGATTAGGACATTCTCTTCATGTCTCCCCTAAGACAACATTCCTATTTTTATGGAATGCAAGAAAACAAAATTCAAACTTAATCAAGATAATCATGATAAAAACTTAAATGGTGGGATTTGAACTCATGACCTTAACAATTAAACCACAAAGCTCTAACCATTATACCACACTAACTCTTACTCTTATTTTCTCACCCACATATTCCTCTTATTTAATCGTCAAGCTATCTTCCTATTTTGACCTCAAGCAAAATTACCATTTTACCCTTCCTACTCACTAAGCATAACTAAACCTTTTAACCAATAAACCACAATTCTAAAGTATATAAAATCATTCAAAAATATATATATATTCATGCAAAATAATATGATATGCATCCCGACCCCCTTACTCTAGGGTTGGCTTTAGGTGGGGTTTCACATGATAGATGGTATGAAAGTATGTGATAGAATAATTTGTTTCTGGGTTGGTAGACTGGTATGCTAACAACTATGAGTGGTAGAGATTAACTAAAATTCTATAGGCCGGGAAATAAAGAGGGTTCAGGGTAATTTGAATTCGAATATGGTTCCAAGGTAGGGGTCCACACTGAAGAATTCTGTTAGCTAAGGTTGACAAACTAGTTTCAACAGGGCATAGGTGGTTTATCTGGATCAAACAAAATGGGTGGCTGGTTTAACAGATGATCAGGTGCCAAGACCAAACTAAGAACTCAGTTCACACACAAGATAGTAGAGGAGGCGAAACACATCCCACCACAGTCAGCCAACAAGTTTAAACACCAATACATAGCTGATTCACTGATTCATCCACCACAGATAAGGATGCCAATGACCAACAGTTATTTAGGCCCAAGTATTAAAGCTAGAAAAATGCAGGAAATGAGCAAGACAAAAATGGCGGAAAACAACAGCACCAACCAAAAACTAATATAGGACCCATCTATCATGTGCAACCACAGTATAGCATTGCACCCATTTACTTCGACATTCCAATAAACTGTCTAATACTCACAGTCGGGTAGGCATAAAGCAAAACTAAAGGCCAGAATGTGAGCACAAACAGTACAACCACATAGCAAAACACGGATACCACACTTGTAAGAAAAATACAAACCAGAATAATACCCATGCACCAATAGTCCAACTTGATGAACATCCATAGGTAGCAAGACTCGTTAAGAGGACTCAAGGGAGTTGAGAGTTTCTCTCTCTAGCTCTTTCTCTCACTTTTTCTGAATTCTATTTAGGTGTTGGGGAGATTTTTTGTGTTCTATTAGTGTTTGTTGGATGAAATTTTTTATTGTAAATGGCTACTAAATTGAGGAGATCTTGCCATATAATGATTATTATAGATGGTTGTTATATAGTAGGATTTGCTTCACTGTTGTTGTAATGGTGTTGAAGTTTTGAGGATGAAAATATTGTTGGCAGTTTTGGTTGTTGTTTTACTATATATTGTGAGGGTTGAAAAGTTGATAGTAGTAATAGTGAATAAATTGAAGAGTTGGTTGGTTAATATAGTTGGTATTTTGTGTTGTGGAATGATTGAAAACTATTTGTCTTAAGTTTTTGAGAACCCTTTGTATAGTAGTTTTTGTAGTGGTGAAATTATTTGTTGGATTATTTTGGAGATTTTATTATGCTATGTGGAGTTTGTAGTATTCGTGGATTAGTGGTTGTAGTGTTGTGAAAAATTTTTGGGTTTTTTTTCAATAAGCCACTAAACCTTTCAAGTTGCTACAATGATGGTTGTTGGAAGATCAATCATGATGGTTGACATCAACAATGGTCTTCTATGAGTTTGACAAAAAGTGTACTGTGCCGTGTTATGTTAAAGTCCACTACAAGCAATTGGTGATTTGAGATAAATATTGTTCTTTTAACTTTTGTTAATGTTCAACGAATCTTTTTATTAGTCATGAACTGGCAGATATAATCTTGTTGATTGCCGAACTATGTTACTAATTTGTTGTGTTTGTTAGACTCTTTACATTTCTAGTTGTCAAACTAACGTAATTATAACAAGAAAGTTTGATAAAGTGATAGGAAGTTGACAATTCAAACCACAAACATTTTTTTATAATACTATTAATTTCACCATTACATTGTCCATTACTAAAGAATATATACATATTCTCAAAGCCATATTTATTGGATTTATTACTTAAATCTTTAGATAATGTATCTTATTCCATATTTATTGGTAAGTATAGTTTCTCTTGAGTAAGGAACCTAAGAAGTACCCCTACTTCTACTCTTGTTTCATTGTTCAGCCAAACTAAAACAAATATATAAACAAAGGTGACGAATTGACTAGGGAGTGGCCAACCCAAGCACAAAACAAAACATACTTAAGGTCCCAAAATCATCCAAGGAATCAGAGAAGAATATAGGTTATGTATTCAATAGAAATCTCTTAAGTTATACTACACCTCAAATACTAAAATTAGCACAATAAAAATCTAGATCTTGCACCTAAGGGTTGGTGTTAAATAAGGCACACTCTATCTTTCTTGAGTTATGAGCCTTTTGCCCTTGTCCAACTAACGGGTATTTGTACCTTACTAATCAAACACAAGGGAGTGTTAAAATTAACAACCCAATGCTGTTGAAACTTCAACATGGAACATTAACAATCTAATGACATTTTTTTATTTTCTTTAGGAAACAGCAATAGTAGCACATTTGATATGGGAACAAAGTTAAAGATAATTTGAAAACCAATGTTCCGATGAAACTTAGTAAATCTTGTGAAGATATTGGAAATGAATCTAGAAAATACTCTATACGATGAAAGATAAATTCAAGACGGACTGGGACTGCAATGTTTTTAGGAAACATGAAGCCGATAAAATTGATTTGGTAATCTTTGTTATAGGAGAATCACAATATTAAGAGTAGGGTAATTTAAATACAGTAGTCATACATCTTTACTTTGCCTACTTTTTCTTGTCCAGGTTAGGATTGTATAGGGTGAGTTTTTATTTTATTATTTCTATTATGGATTCCTTTCTTTGGACATGTGCTTATAATTCTAACATCTTTACTATCCAACCTTCAAGCTTTTCTTATGGATGTTAATTGATACAATTTTGGAGCATATTTATTTATTAGCATGTGGCAATCCATGATTACATTATTTTAGGGAAGTTTTTTTTCCCTCTCCCTTTATTGACTTGATCTTTTTTTGTTGAACTTTCTTAATCTATTTTCTTCCAGTAAGGATGATGTCCTATTTAAGTGTGGTAGTAGGACTTGCAAATTCTTTTCCAAAATTGTTACTCTCAACTTCTAGAGCTTATTTATTTAGGAAAATTTAGCACTCATATAATTGCATGCACTTGGAAGTTTTAATTTTCTTTACCCCATTGTCTTTTCGTCCACCGAGGACAATGTCCAGTTTATGTGTGGGAATGTCGAATTAGAATTCTTTTTCCATGTTTCTTATGTGATTATTGGGCATAATATGGACTTCGGCCAAAATTGGAAATTTTTTAAATTTAGAAAAATTTTTAGATAATTCTAATGAATAAATTGCCAGAAACAATTATTTTCTTTTTACTTTGAAAAATTTCTTGATTTTTATTTAGTTGAGTTGATTTTTGTTTAACTTTTATATTAAGTTAAAGATAACTAAGTCTTGATAATTTAGTCTGACCCTGTTTATTTTTAGTACATGAATGAAACTTATCTTTGAAAGATTTATATAAGTGATGTGATGAAGTATAAGGTTGGTATATATGCAAATTTTTGTTGAAAATTTGCCTAAACTAGTCTTAAATTTGGGTTTAAATAAATGGGATAAAGGGGGGAAAAAAGGGGATGTAAATGTTGAAAAATAGTATCATTCTCTTGAGTGAAAAAAAAAAGTTTGTTGTAGGGGATTAGTACGGTTAGATGGATCAAAACATACTCACTTAAGGCTATAAATCCCAAGAAAAATGTTGTAAAAAAAAACTATAGAAAATTGTGTTCTACCATAAGCACGGGTAGGAGACAACTAGCTTGCATGGTCATGTGTCATCCCATGCCTCCAGTAGGAACTTTTGTTTAGAATTAGTGCTAGGCTTTTATGCACACCCGTGCCTACAAGTCGTGCAATCCTTCTGAAGAGTTTAGAAAGTCCTAAACAAATCCAATGGTAGTGCGAGCTTCCCAAATTCAATCAAAGGTGATTTATAAGGGTTCTAAAAAGGTAAGGGACGTCCAAATTCATGATATCTTGGAATATACTTCTCCAAAAACATAATACTTTGAGAGAAAAGCATCCAATGAGACTAGGAAAGGAGGAAAAGGTAAGGAGGTAAAAAGGTGTCTGATTGGGGGCTTTCCAAGTGTTATCTTTAATCTTTCTCTTGTTCTTTCTTATTTCCAAGTAGCTGGTTTCTTTTAGTATTTATTGTATTCAAACAACTAAGTTTTTATCTATGTTTTGAGGGTATGTTTGTTATTTGGGTTTAGATACTTTGAGATGTATGTATTAAAGATTCTATCTTCGATATTACAAAGATTACCTTTTCAATATTTGTGTAATTCCATATTTCTTTTCATATCAATCGTATTGAGCTTCAATACTTGATCAACATGATTAACTTGTATAATTGAATAGCCAGGAATGTTAACTATTGATTGATTTGTCATTATTGGTCTTTAGGATGATTTGCTAGTAGCATCTATTTGTTGTGATTGAGTTGCAAGGTTTTTGAATTAATTAGGATAGATATGGAATTGCATGATTCAAGTTGCATATATTTGCAAGTTTTTGAAACATAGTCTAACTTGATGCTAAATCTACCTTAATTTGCTTATCAATCTTGCTTTCAATTTATATCAATTGATTAATTAAAGTATTAATATCTTTAAGAAAAGATTAATCAAATTGAAGTAGATTGAGAGGAAGGTAGTAGTAAACTGGAAGCGTTTGACAAAAATTAATCCACTTATGCAAGGATAGGAATTTTTTACAGTTTAACTTCTCAAAGTAATCATTTTTCTATTTTGAGTTCATAACTTGATTGAGTCACATAGACTTGAGAATTTGGTAATTTCTTAATTAGTCTTGAAATTTCTATTTTAATTTTGTTTCCTATTTAGATAATAGTTTCTTATTTTGTTTAGCATTAGTTTTAGCAAATTTTCTAATTTACTTCTCCCTAATTTACTTTATGCTTAAGGCATCATAATATTAATTTAATTATACAAGAGTTGTTCATAAGGTTTTAGATAAGGAGAAAATATAATAATATACTTCTCTTGAGTTCCTTGTGGGTTTAACACTCTACACACTGCTATACAAAGTTTTATCTTAGGGAGAATGGTTTATAAATTTCTTTTTGAATGATACATGACCATTGCATTTAAATGACCTTATTCTGAATGTCAAGATTCTCCTACAACAAAGATTGCCAAATAAACTTTATCTACTTCACGTTTCCAAAAAAATATTACAGTTCCTGTCCGTCTTGAATTTATCTTTCATCATATAGAGTATTTACTATATTCACTTTCAATATCTTCTCCAAATTTAGTATATTTTGCGAGATCAGTGGTTTCCAAATTGTCTTTATTTTTGGTTCCCGTATCAAACTATGCTACCAGTTTTGTTTCCTAAACAAACTAAAACACCATCATCAGATTGCCAAAGTTCCTTGTTGAAGTTTCAGTAGCTCTGATCCTAATAAAATTAATAGCCAACTTAATCATCTTTATTTCATTACATAAGAGTATTACTCCTATTCTTAAAAAGAAACAAATAAAGCCTTGCATTTGGCATGGTTCTAACTCAAAATATACCCTCCCCCCCCCACCCTCTTAAAAAAGGGAAAAAAAATCCTATTGGTTGGGATGCTTTTGGTACTACTATTGGAACCTAAAAAATGCAGGCAGCCAACCTGTGAGAGCTAGAAAACGATAAAAGCCTATAGGCTAAATGACAAATTGGAGACTTCCAACCGAAATAGGTAGCAATAATGCCTCCAGTTAGTCTCCTCAAGGAATGGCTCCTTTTTAAAGTAAAAAAAAATTAGACATCTTCCAATTTTACATAAAAATAAGATAAGTTCTTTGCTAATAATATATGTGGTTGCGATTCAGCATCACAATTCTATTTTTCCTTTCTATAAAAAGTTCACTTTCTATAACTACCTTATTCAGTAGAATTCTTTTTATTCAATCACAATAATTAAATATAATTGTTGTTAATGTGGTGTATATTTATATAAACATTGGAAGATGTTTAGTTCCATTTGCACTGGATGTAACATCCTTACTAAAGACAACAGTGGAAGCATATCAACACTGGGTGTCACCCGTCCGATTTCCTCGACAAAAGGTCATTATAATGGAAACAATATGGTAAATACATATATAAGGTCTAAACTCAACAATATCGCACACTGATGGCCACATATATACATATATCAGACAATTTCATATATGTCATCTCTATCTATAACAAAATAGAGTACCTGATCAAAAGAAAATCTATCCAGACCTAAACTGCCTACTTTGTCATATCGTCCTTTTATTCGTAGGTCCGTTCAGCTCTAGATCCTACCAAAGGTAAGTTAAAAGACACGTGTGAGTGACAAATCACCCAGTGAGTCCCGTGTGTGCTGGTACTTTATGAAAGAATTGGGTACATAGAACTTTTGTGGAATAGCATATCATTTGTTCACTGGAAACATTTTCAAAACTCTCTAAAGAAGAGTTTATCCAGAACTCAATCATTTTTGGAAAAATTGATTTCAAATTTCAAATCAATGCCCTAGTTTTCAAACCATAGGTACTTCTCCAATAGAAGTATGGCCTATATACAAGTCCTGCAGTCCTTGCCTTCGGTGCCATTTATCATTGTACTGAGATCGCAGCCTCCAGTAGTCAATTGTGCGTCGCCTGAATAAGTACACCGCAGCATACTTCTGCACAGGTATACTGCAGCATACCTAGTGTACCACAACACACAATCTTTTAGTTGCCACCATAAGCCAAGGGTTTCAATCCTGACTCAATCACCATTGAGGAAGCAAGGAGTCAAACGCACCGAGTGTCCCCGCTCAGCATCCAGCAAGGGACTCAAAATAAGAAGCGCCCACAAACGCAGCAATTACCAGGTGCTAAACGGCTAGCCAAGATGACTCATTTTAAATGTCCTGTCATCTTGTTTGGAGCATGAAAATCCCTAGAATTAGGCCAGGTTGCTAAGGCCGTCTAACTCTAATGTAGGCTAGTACAAAGATCAAAATCCTTGCTAAGTACTCAATGTTAACAATACCAACCCTGTCTGACTAATCAGGCCAAAGGGCTATCTGCTCCCACGGGATTTTCAAATCAAAACATGTTTTTGGGCAAAATCACATTTTTCAAAATTTGATCCCATTGACTCACAAGTTAGATCATCAGTCACATAGGCTTTATAAAGCTAATCAATTCATTCCATAGGTAAATCAGGCCAATAAAACAATTTTAGGGATCAAAAGTTATTTTCCAAAAGTCAATCTCATCACGGAGATTATTTTTCAAAATCATGATGAAATAGGATAAAGAGTTCTGTTCACACATCAAAACATGTTTCCAAGGGTATCCTAGTCATTTTCCTTGTACTTGATAACAATAGTCATTTTTCAAGGGCATTTGGGTTAGTTTATCCATGCCCAATTCCAAAAGAATTTCTGAAGGTATTCAGGTCATTTTACCCTTACCCAGTTTGAAAATATTCACAAGAGTTCCAATAAGGATATTTCAGTCATTTACTGAATACCCGAGTTCCAAAGGTTTTCATAAAACATTCCAATAAGGACATTTGGATTATTTTTCAAATACCCAATTTCAAAAAGAACTTATTTCAAGAAATCTAGAATTCTAATCCGAAAAGATGATTAAATTCGAAGTTTCCAAACTCATTTCCATAAAATGTTCCAATAAGGGCATTCTGGTCAATTTATGAATACTTGATTCTAAAAATTACCATTTTCCAAAAATTCCATGCATTTAATCCAAAATGGACTAAATTCACAAAACCATTCTTTAATCATCCGTTAAGGTTTCTAAGCTAATCATGAAATTCATTCAAACCCGAAATAGCATAAAAACAAATCTTGCTCAGATAAATCCTAAACATATTCATGGATTTTCAAAATGGAATATAACGTAGTGTAACACCCCACACCTAGGTACCTAGATAGGGTAGGACGTCACCCTTTCCAAAGGACCAGGGGTCTTTATAATGAGGTACAAAATAAAACAAAACTGCTAAATAAAATTAAAAGAGTAATTCCATTACATCCGGAAGCAAAACTTATACAAGTCTGATAAATCAAAACTAACAAGCGTCTCTTGAAATAAATTCAAAACACAACTAAATAAATAAATTGGAGCTCAACCCCAGCTTCGCCCTGCTCACTGTAAGCAATCCACTGAAATCATGATATAAAAGGTGTGAGATTGACATCTCAGTAAGTCCCGTGTGTCCAAATGTCAATTGAAACCATTTCGTGTATGCAGGTTTTTCAAAACCACAAAATCGTGTTTGCAAGTCAATCTCATCAATAACAGTCATATAAAGAAGCCTCGCTCAATAAATCCAAAATAGTTCACAATCAATCACTATTTTATCACAATCATAATTCATTAAATAGGGATTAGCAAATGATTCAACAATATAGTAACACAATCCATATCATGGTTACCACCATGATAACTCCCCAATGTATTCTTTCAACAAAGGGGCAATGGGGAATTCACCCACTACGTGAGATACTCTTCTATCTCTACACCTAACATTCCGGTTGTTCAATTCGGATCAACAATGTCCACATGAACCAATATGCTAGCTCGGACCGGCCAGACTAAGTAGCACTGTCGCCTCTCTAAGTTGAGTTTATCTTCTGGAGGTGGCCTCCTGCCAGAAGACTCACTCTTGCTCTTCAAAACTAGTACTACTAGCCTACCCCCGCTGAGTGCTCAACGCTCCCCGATTAGGGGCAGAATCATTTTCCCTTTTCCGAAAGTCTTGATTAATTTGATTGCAAAACATGGTTTTTCATAATAGCGTTATCGTTTGACAATGGTTTAAGAAATAATTTTCAAGGTTGAACAATTAAAATTTAGCTAATTCATTTTGAAAATAAAATATCCACAATTCCAATCCAAATCTCACAATAATCCAATATAACTCATCATTTTCAGCCAAGGCTCAATCCTTGTGTCAAAACATCATATTAACATTAATTCCAAATAACATCGTTAAAATTGCGTGCAAATAAGTAACATTTATTAAAACAGTTATGCAAGAACTTACTTGGATAAATCACAGCCAAATCCAACTCAATCGATTGCTCTAATTCCCACTCATTCCTTATCTAGAGCAAATAACCCCGCGATTAGGATTTAATCATTCCATCTATTATTTCGTACAACATAACTCTCTATGATTTCCTTATTTACCTATTTCATCCATGGTATTTAATTCACTAAATCACATGTATAACTTTCCTTTACTATTCTATTGATCATAATCATGCATTGATCTAGATCGATTCATCACATGATAACTTCCATATTAAACTAACATAAAACCATCATAAATAGCCCCATAAACATTAAAACATCTCATCTTTGGCTATTTAGCATGGATCTAGATTCATCATGACAAGATACCTCAATGTCCTACCTCATACATGTTTTGTCTATGGCTTTCATCAACATATTCATCAATCTAATTTACTCATGCTTTCATACTAGACTCCATGAGCATTCTTAAGCCAATATTTTAAAGTTTAAGACCATTTAAATCAGTAAAGATAGGATCTTGATTACCTCTTAGCGATTTAGACTTAAAACACAGCAACTTCTTGTTGGCTAGCTTGAGTTTGATCGATAGTTGAAGAGTTTGGATCGCTTGGATGACCTTGATCAAGACTCACCAAAGAATGAGTAAAATCAGTCCCTTATGGACGTGATTTAAGGAAGAGAAAAGGAAAAGAATAGAGTAGGGGTTGAATAGAAGAGTTGAAGATCAATTACCTTGTAGTGAGTCTCGGTTTTGGTTTTATTTTTGGAGAGGGCTGTCTGAAGTTGTGGGTAGGGTTTCAGCTGTCTATTTCATATATTTGGAAGGGCTGAGAAGGTGAGAATTTCGTGGTTAGATGTATAGAAAAGTCCAAGGTTTTAGGTTTAGGTGTTTGAAGGAGTTTTGGTCTTGCTATGGTTTCTTGATCATAAGAGAAAACTGTTCAGCTTTGGTGTTCTCTATGGCTGCCGAAATTTTGGAAGGGGATTAGGGTTTATTGCTGTTGTGTTTGTGAAGCTGAGGGTGGCTGAGATTCTGGACATAAAGAGAGGAAAAATCTGATTGGTTTTGGGCCCTATAATAGCGAAAATAGGAGAGGAAGAATAGGCCTTTGTGTAGCTGTATTTCTACTTGATAGCTAGGGAACTTTTGTGCAGATTTTGTGCTGGAATTTATGTGTGAATTAGGGCTAAAGGTAGCCAAAAATCTGGAGGAAAAGGAGAAGATTTCTGGTATTTTTTTGGTTATAGCCAATTCATAGTTGGTTAAGGCTTCCTTAATTAACCCTAGCTAGGTTTTGGAGAGTTTTTGGTAGGTTGTTTCTCTTTATTGTGGAGGCAGTTTTGGGAGAATTTTCCAAAAAATCTTAGAAAAGAATTAGGTCATCTAATTAGGAAATAGTTTAATTAATTCCCTATATTAATTTAGGTAATAGCTATTAAATAGTTATTAGGTAATAAAAATTCTGGTTTCCTATGCATATCTACTGAAATTTTCCCTAAAGGTTTCGAAAATTCCTGCATTTATCCAAGAGATAAATACTTCATTTAAATTCACCTCTAAGCCTTTTATTTCCATAAAAAAAATATTATTTGAAAAAAGATAAAATATGGAAATTTATTTCCTTGAAAATAATACCTATATACTTTCTTATATATATTTTTCTCTACTAACATATTATTTAGATATTGCTAAAAGAAAATATAGATTAGTAATATTTAAAATTCTCTAAACGATTATGATAAGATATTAAAAACAAAAATTTAATTTGTTCTCCAATATTTTATAAAATAATTTTCAAATAAATCACTCTCCTAATTTATTTTTCTCTTCTTAGGAAATTAATTTCCTAGTGGCGATTCTCCTAAGGATTTCAGCCAAGCTAAGGAAAAATAAGGGAAGAAGGGGGAAAAATCAGAGAATGAAAAGGATTTGAAATAGCTAGGATTCAAACTTAAGCCCATCAAGGTTTAAATGCCAAGCTTTATCCACTACGCTCCTTTTTTTTTCTTCTAAATATTCTCCTAACAAATTCCCTTGATTTCTTCCCACTTACTTTATCCCTTTTTCTAATAAACTCTCCTCAATAAATGAAGGCTCAAGTAATCCAACTACTTCAAGAACAAATTAATTCATGCAATCCACAACTAATATTTTCATGAAAAATAATTCAAATAATCAAATGTGGTATAACTCAATATGACATGCATGACTTTTCCCCACTTACTAAAGGAGGTCTAACAAGGGGTATTACATCCTCTCCCCCTTAAGAGAATTTTGCCCTAAAATTCATAGTGCTATACTTTTAGAGCAAGTTTGAGTATTTCTTTTTCACCCAATCTTCAGTTTCCCATGTTGCATCCTGAGTACCGTGATGATCCCACAAAATATTCACCATAGGTTTCTGTTTACTTCTAAACATCTTAACACTCCGATCTAAAACCTTAATTGGTTTCTCAACGTAGCTCAAATTAGGCTATAGAATCAATGTTTCCTCGTTCAATACATGCTCCAGGTCAGGGTTGTATTTCTTCAACTGGGATATGTGGAACACATCATGAATTCCTACTAATCCTTCCGGCAACTCCAACCGGTATGCTACAGGTCCAATCCTTTCGATCACGGGAAAAGGTCCAAGTATCTAGGACTCAGCTTCCCTCATTTAGGATGCTTCATAATCCCTCTACTCGGCATTATCTTTAGAAAAGTTTGGTCCCCCACATGGAACTCCAACTCCCTTCTTCTATTGTCGGCGTAACTCATCTGTCGACTTTGAACAGTTTTCAATCTCTCATTTATTATCTTCACTTTATCGGCCATTTCCTCAATACTCACTTCCCCAGACTTGCTGATTTGACCATCCTCTGTCCATCCCCAATACAAGGGCACTTGACATTTCCGCCCATATAACGCTTCGTAGAGTGCCATTCCAATCGATGCCTGATGACTATTGTTGTATGCTAACTCAGCGTAGGATACACAATCTATCCACTTATTTCCAAAATCTAACACCCACACCCTAAGCATGTCCTCCAATATTTAGATGACTCTCTCGGACTATCCATCAGTTTGTGGATGAGCAAATGTGCTGAGCTTCAGAGTCGTCCCCATTGACTCTTGAAACTTGGTCAAAAACCTGAAAGTAAATCTGGGATCCCGGTCGGATACAATACTGGTTAGCACTCCATGCAATCTAACTACTTCGTGAATATATGTTTTGGCTAATTGTTCCATAGAATCCCTCACATTCACCGGAATGAAACGAGCTATCTTGGTCAACCTATCATCCACTACCCACACAGCAACCTTCAAGGTCTTAGACATCGGTAGTCCAGTAACGGAGTCCATCATCACCTCTTGCCACTTCCACTCGGGTATAGGCAACGGCTGGAGCAATTCGACTGCCTTCTTGTGGTCCGCTATTACTCTCTGCCACGTCAAGCAGGTAGAGACGTATTGCGCCACGTCTCTTTTCATTCCTGGCCACTAATAGGCCTTTTTCAGATCTTGGTACATCGTAACTTCTCCCGGATGAATGGAATACTTGCTATTGTGAGCCTCATCTATTATCTTTCTTTTCAATATTGAGTCATCTGGTACACTTAGCCGCTCTCGAAAATACGTCACTCCTGATTCATCAGTCCAAAATTCCTTATTTCCTCTCTTTACTTCCTTTGCCTTGAAAATCTGAAACTCTTAGTTATTCCGTTGAGCCTCACTAATCTCTTGCCTCAGCTCAGGCTCTAATCTCAGGTTGCTTAAGCTAAGTTTTCCTTCTCCCACTTCCACCTGCTTCCCCAAGATATCCTGTTCTACTTGAATCTCTTGTACCCTCAAGCTAGCCATCCTCACTTTTTGACTTAGCGCATCAACTACCACATTCGCTTTCCCCGGATAGTAGTTAATTGGACACTTGTATTCGTCCAAAAACTCCATCCACTTCCTCTGCCTTAAGTTTAAGTCCTTTGTGTGAATATGTACTTCAAGCTCTTATGATCCATGAAAACTTCATATTTTGCCCCATACAAATAGTGTCGCCATTTCTTCAAAGCAAACACTATCGCTGCTAACTCTAGATCGTAAGTCGGATAGTTTACCTCGTGCGGCTTCAACTTCCTCGAGGCATAGGCGTTAACCTTCCTGTCCTGTATCAGCACCACCCCTAGACCTTCCTTAGACGCATCCGTGTACAAGGAATAGGCCTTACCTTCTTTAGGTAGGCTCAGTACTGGTGCCATCATTAATCTCCTCTTAAGCTCTTGGAATCTCTTCTCACACTTATCATTCCAGACGTATGGCACATCCTTCCTTAGCAATTGGGTCATTGGTGTCGCCAGCGTAGAGAAGTTCTTAATAAAATGGCGGTAATATCCCGCCAATCCAAGGAAACTCCTGACCTCGGTCACGCTCTCCAGTTGCTTCCAATTTGAAACCGCCTCGACTTTCGATGGGTCCACATTAATTCCATCTTTAGATATCACGTGGCCAAGAAAAGCCACCGAATCCAACCAAAATTTGCACTTGCTAAATTTAGCATAAAGTTTATGCTCTCTTAATTTCTCCAGTACCAACTTTAGGTGCTCCGCATGCTCCTCGAGACTTTTAGAGTAGATTAAGATGTCGTCTATGAACACTGCCACAAACTTATCCAGGTACGGCTGGAAAACCCTGTGCACAAGATCCATGAAAACGACAGGTACATTAGTTACTCCGAATGGCATCACCACGAACTCGTAGCGGCCATATCTAGTGTTGAAAGCTGTCTTGGGAATATCCTCCTCCTTGATTCGCACTTGGTAATAACCTTGCCAGAGATCCAACTTAGAAAAGTAACACAAACCTTGCAACTGATCGAACAACTCATCAATCAAAGGCAGGGGTGCTTATTCTTGATTGTGAGGTTGTTCAGCCCTATATAGTCTATTCATAATCTCAATGTCCTATCCTTCTTCTTTACGAACAATATTAGGGCTCCCCATGGCGATGTACTGGGTCTTATGTACCCTTGCTTAACCAATTCTTCTAGTTGCTCCTTCAATTCTTTTAATTCTGTGGGTGCCATTCGGTAAGGAGTCTTTGATACCGGCTCTGCTCCTGGAACTAAATCGATGGTGAACTCGACTTCTCGGGAAGGTGGAAGAGAAGCAAGTTCGGCCGGAAATACGTCTGCAAAGTCCTTTACCACCTCGGTGCTCTCCAATGTACACTGATCCTTAGGCTTATTGATCAAATAAGCAAAGTATCCCACACAACCCTTCTTCAGCATTTTCCTCACCTTTGCGCCTGCTATCAAGAATTTCAACTCCCTCACCTTTCTCCTATTAAACTCTAATACATCGCATCCGGGTTTGACAAACTGCACTGTCTTGGCCTTGCAATCCATTCTTGCTCCATGCTTTGCTAGCCAGTCCATACCCAGAATCAGATCATAGTCGTCGATGGGTAGGATTATGAGGTCCGCCTTCAAAATCTCCTTTCCGACCACAACATCGCACCCTTACACTACTTTACTCGCACCTCTCTGCCTTCCCAAATGTGTACTCACTAACTTGGTATAAGGCAATTCTACCCTGCCCCAACCCAATCGTCATGCATATTTATCATTCATGTATGAATGAGTTTATCCGGGGTCTATCAAAGCAGAAATAGAGACCTTGCATAGCAGTTCTATGCCTTGGTGCCATCTACTTGCACCGAATACAAGCCTTATTAGGGAAAGTTCATGACATGTAATTGATCTACTTATAGATTTAAATTAATTCACAATGCATTGGAAAATAAATTTCACCAATGATGCTCCAAATGAGTTAAAGAAATCAACAAATCATATTTTTATCAACCAATTCCAAATTGGTACAAAATAAGGGAGTATTCCATAGATACCCCTTTTTATTCTTGCTAAACAAAATTTCAGAATAAGGAATAAATGCTGAATCAAACAAATGAACACACATCTCTTTAATAAAATAAAAGAATAAGCACTAAAGATCCTAAAACTCTAAGCATCACTAGAGTCGCTAGAATCCTCGGAAGTCTCTGTAAGAGGCTCCACTAGCCATCCTGCACTGCTATTGGCATGATCCACATCGCAATCTATGTCACAACCTCTTGCAAAACCAAATGATCTATACTTCTTCCTAGGCTGCCCCAACAAATGCACTTCAATGACTCTACCCCTTAGTTTGGCTCTCAACTCCGCATCTCTTAGTTTCTCCATGGCCAGCATCAGTGCACTCTTAGGTCTCCCAGACTCCGACTCATAAGACTTACTTCCCAGCAACGTCGAGGTTCCTTCCTCTATGGATGGGGTCACAGGTGTATCAATACTACCCTCCCCCTCAATCATTTCCGCTTCACTCTCGCTCTCTAGCTCTCCTATCTCCCCCTTAATCTCAAGTCCCCTAGCTCATCCTCACTCTCATCATTCATTGCTCCTTCATCCCCTATCTCCTCCTCATCATCTCCCTTATACTCTACCATATCCCCATTCTTCTCAAGTGCAAGCATCTCAGGTATCAAGTCCTCAGGTTCTTTCTCTACTCCAAAGTCTTCTATCATAGGTGGCCCATGGTCTACCTCGTCCTCACCCAAAATCCATCAACCCTCGAGTTCTGCCTCTAAATCTAATGATGATGAATCTAGTACGAGGATGGGGTTAGGTGCTCTACCACTAGTGGGACCACACATAAAAGGCCAGTGTCGAGTCACAACTGTAGATCTCCTAGTCATCCTATAAAAGAAGCATAAAGAAATCAGAACTAAATCTCGACTCTTAGAGGTCTTACACTATTCAATGAATCCCAATTCCTAAGGTTTAGGTACCACTCACAAATGTCATTTGCCTAAACTTAGGCTCTGATACCACTTGTAACACTCTACACCCTAGGTACCTAGATAGGGCAGGATGTCGCCCCGTCTAAAGGACCAGGGGTCTTTATAACGAGGTATAAAATAAAACAAAACTGCTAAATAAAATTAAAAGAGTAATTCCATTACAACCGGAAGCAAAACTTATACAAGTCTGAAAATCAAAACTAACAAACGTCTCTTGAAATAAATTCAAAAAATAACTAAATAAATAAATTGGAGCTCAACCCTAGTTTCGCCCCGCTCACTGTAAGCAATCCCCTGAAATCATGATAAAAAAAGGTGTGAGATTGACATATCAATAAGTCTCGTGTATGCAAATGTTAATTAAAATCATTTTGTGTATGCAGGTTTATCAAAACCACAAAATCGTGTTTTCAAGTCAATCTCATCAATAATAGTCATACAAAGGAGCCTCGCTCAATAAATCCAAAATAGTTCATAATCAATCACTGTTTCATCACAATCATAATTCATTAAATAGGGATTAGCAAATGATTCAACAATATAGTAACACAATCCATATTCTGGTTACCACCATGATAGCTCCCCCAATGTATTCTTTCAACAAAGGGGCAGTGGGGAATTCACCCACTAGGTGAGATACTCCATCTCTACACCCAACATTCCGGTTTTCCAATCCGGATTAATAATGTCCACATGGACTAATATGCTAGCTCGGATCGGCCTGACTAAGTAGTACTGTCGCCTCTCCAAGTTGAGTTTATCTTATGAGAAGAAATTTATGTACTTAAGGCTATCAATTCCCTAAGTCATTGAAAAACTTTGAGAGAAAAAAGTTGGAGTGTTTTCCTCACATCATAACTTGAGTATGCAATTTTTAGATATATAATGCTTGAGTTGGTAGATGGCTTGACTTCTATGATTTATGTTATCTATATTTTTACTTGAAGAGTGAAATAATTTTCTTAGACTAAGGTATACATTTGATTAATTTGACTTCAAGAGTTATGTGATATCTTGTCTAATGTTTTAAAGTTTGAAATTGTTTTCAAACGGTATGGATGATGATAGGAGTTAAAATCACCATTCTTTTCCTAGTTATTTGAGGGTGTTTTAAGATACATTTTTTATAATAACCAAGCATATTCCTTCCTATTTGACATTTTGCTTTTAAAAGGTGTTTTTGGAAAATATGTGCAGATTTAAATTAAAATCGAGCAGAAAGTGCACAGAACTGGAATACATCTGGCGCTAGGCACAACCAGTGGACCAAGCTCTAGGTCTATTCTATCTAGTAGCAGAGTTGAGCAAGCTTCAGGGATTTTTCCATAACAGACCTAGCACCAAGTCTGGTAAGTGTACCTGGAACCAAGTCCATTTTGTCTGCCAGAACAACAACAGAGCAAAAATAAAGGAAGAGCAGAGTGCACCTAGCACTAGGTGGATCGAAGGTACCCAGCGCCAAGTTGGTTCTGGAGGCGAAAATTTGGTATTTTCCTATTCCTACTCGGACAAAACTTCCTTAGCCATGAAATTGGCATCCAAGAGGCCTCTAAAAGTATAAGAGAACACAAGGGTTTGAAAATATACAACTAGGAGATGTGAATTAAAGAGCAGAAATTCTGATTTTCTCATTGAAAGAGGAATTCACTCAAGTCAATGAGGATTGTTCAAGAGAAATCCTAGCTAAAATCTATGCCCCTCGGATCCATTACTGCTTAGAACGTGCGAGCTGAAAAATTCTTGGCCAAATATTTCCCACCAGTTAGAACTTCTAAACTTAGGACTGATATTTTTTCTTTTCAACAATTAGAGGCCGAAAACCTTTATGAGTGTTGGGAGAGGTTCAAAGAGATGCTGAGAAAGTGTCCTCACCATAGATTCAAGTTGGGGATGCAAATGCAAATTTTTCAGAGTGGGTTGAGTTTTACTACAAGGCAATTAGTGGATGCATTTGCAGGAAGCTTAATAAATTCCAAAACCTTAGAAGAAGTCTTTGATCTAATTGACAAGATGGCTACAAATAACTATGCCTGGGGGAGTTCATCGTCTAGAGCTTGTCTACATGGAGTGTATAAGGCGGATGCAATGGCTGCCTTAGAGGCAAAGGTGGAAGCACTCACGTAGAAAATGGATCAATTGGTAATGCCATCTTCCTAAGGATAAATAATGAGTGTGACTTGTGATTTTTGTGGGGAAGGGTATCCAAATCATGAGTGCCAAAATATGGGGTCTTCGCATGAAGCATTAGACCAAGCGGCTTTTGTAGGTATTGGTCGGCAAGGCAATAATCCCTATAGTAATACTTACAACCCAGGTTGGAGGAATCACCCTAACTTTTCTTGGAACAATCAAAATGAATCTCGACAAGCTTCTGCGAATTTTGGGATGCAAAGAATTCAATCATCTCTGCCATACAATGCCCCACCAGCCAAACCATCATTGGAGGAAATGGTCACCAAACTAGTAAGTGGAATGGAAACACAGTTCCAAGGAATTGATGCGACCATGAGGAACTTGGAGGCGTCCATGCACAATTTGGAGGGTCAAATTGGATTAATTAGCCAAACTCCTTAGTGATCGTCAACCAGGAACACTGCCAAGCAACACGGAGACCAACCCACAGGACCAAGACTGTAGAAAATGCTGATTTCTGAGCAACTTTACTTTTTGTTGAACAATCTTTTAATTCTCATCTATTTTCATTTATTTAGCAATTAGTTTGCATGCTTCGTATGATTTCATGTTCCTTTGTCTTTATTTTCATTAAAATGTATTTTTGAAAAAAAAAATATATGATTTTTTGCCAGAGCTGACTGGGAGCTGGCCCAACCCGTGGCCCGGGCGCCGGGTCAGCATGGCTTAACAAAAAAGTGCAAGGCAGAACAGGTCCAGTGCTAGGTCCAGTCCATGGGCTGAGCGCCAAGCCTGTTCGGCCGCCACATTCAAAACGGCCTTCTTGGCCATTTTTTGTTCAAAAATTTCCACTCCTCTCTAATTTTCTCTCAACCTATCGTCGTGTTCATCTTCAAAACACCGCTGGATCATATTCCATACCTCTAAAACACTTCTAAAACACAAAATTCCCACGTTGTTCTTGAAAATTGGATCAATATAAGGAAAAATCCAACATTTTCACCCAAAACCTATTTTTCAATCATTCTATTGGGAGCATGATTTTTTCAAACTATTTGCATAGTATCATTGTCCGTGCACTAGAGAACATTATGGTATGAATTTCCTACACTTTCTACGGTTAAGTTTATTCTTATGAATTTTTGGTAATTTTCTATGCATTTTTGGGCAAAAATTCTTGAATATTTTTTAGTGAAGAATTTAATTGTTAAGATTGCTATCTTTGAGCATGCATTGGCATGGGAATATCATGGATACTGCTTTATCATTAATGCCATTGATAGTTTACATTTTTGGAAGTGATTGAGCATGCTTGCTCTTTGATTAACTTTTGGGATAAAGGATAATTTCTCAATGTTTCACTTAGTCTTATGCTGATAAGCTTTGCATTATGATTTAAATAGTATGGCTGATTGAGCATTGTTATTCTAGGTTGAATATGGTTTCCTTGAGCAATATTGAACATTGTGGATATGATCAACTTGATTGATATGGTGTTTAGATTAGCATATGTCTT
This sequence comes from Voacanga thouarsii, assembly GCA_026120185.1. Taxonomy (NCBI): domain Eukaryota; kingdom Viridiplantae; phylum Streptophyta; class Magnoliopsida; order Gentianales; family Apocynaceae; genus Voacanga; species Voacanga thouarsii. The sequence continues at coordinate 38,875 of JANUWF010002534.1, forward strand.
ATTTTCTTACAGGTTTGTTGGTGGGTGTTGAGTGGTATTTACTGAATATCTTGAGGTGTTTTGAGTTGAGTGGTGGTGGTATTGTATGGTGTTGTGACTGTGAGATGGTTGAGAGTTAAACATTTGTTTTAAAGAGTGATTTAAAGAGCCTCCTGCTTTTCTATTTTTATTATCTTTCTTCATCCTCCTATCATGTCTCCATGACCTAGAGGGTAAGCACTGAGGGCTAAGAGAGCTCAAGAGGCATCTTTATCTACATCTTCCTTCGAGCCTCTACTTACCCAACCTATCCAATTTTCTGAACCGATATGCCAAATTTGGTAGTAAAAGCGCTACAATCCATCTTTAGACAATTTCCTACAGTTTTCTACTATTTTTAGGTGCCTCGGTGGGAGCCCATCATTAGGATGAAACGTCTTTATTACCCTGTGCGCGTGAGAGAATTTTATGCAAACATGCAGTACAAAAAGAAAAACACTCTCCAAGTCGTCTCCACCTTAGTCCAAGGGATCCTTATTGAGTTTGACAGGACTAGATTAGCTAGAATTTTAGGAAACCCGGATGAGGGACCATGGATAACTGTGGACCATAATAACCAAAAGATCATTTATTAGCCTATCAGGGATGTGGGGGCTGTAAAGGCTAGATTTCGTATGTGGAGAAAAGGGAAAATAGGTCAATATCAGTATTATTCTAATAATAACCTTAAGGCTCAGTGGCGTGCCCTAGTCTATATTATTGCTTTCAATGTTTATCCCAAGGCTAGTGGCTTTAATGAGCCTAGAATACTTTACCTTTATATTCTAGACAAGATGAGAAACCGTGAGCCTATTCCCCTTGCTCCCATTATTATTAACTCCATGAGACATTGCAGCCATAACTCTCAAATTCCCACTGGTAATTATGTATATTTTGAGAGACTTTGGAGTACGACTAGATGGAGAGTTGAGTGAGCACACTACTGACTGTGACCTCGTGACAGATCATAGTTTAGTTCGGTATGCGTATCGCTTTGATGAGAGGGTAAAATGGTGGAAAAGGCTCTATGTGGTGCAATACCCTGGAATGAAGGAGCTTCCCCCTAATAAGGAGAAAGAAGCACCACTTGGTAGACTAGCCCCTCATGACAATAGCTCTCGTTCACTCACTGATTTTGAGGCACACATGGAGGCCCAGATGGAGAGCCAGATGACTATCCTGCTCCAGATCTATGATTCCATTGTCGATATTCGATACCTGTAGGACATCCAAGATCAAAAGCTGACTACTTTGATCCAACATGTTACTAGTGCATCTTCTAATCGCGGAGCTGACGATGATGACCATGTTGACCATGATGATGATGGGGATGATTCTTGACTCACTCTTATGTATTTTATTTTATGTTATTTGTTTTTCTTTTAAATTTTAATGACCTTTCCTAGCTTGTAGGTGTCTTTTCTTTTCTTTTTCTTTATCTTATTTTTTTCTTTTTCTAGTTTTAGGTTTTCTTTCTTTTGTTTGTTTTCTTGTAGTTGGTACTCTTGTAATGATCCCTCCTTGAGATAGATTCAATATGAGGGCACGACAATGTAATGGAAGTATTTTCCTCCCTTTATTCTTCTTCTTTCTTCATCTTGGTCTTCTTTGCTGTACTTTTATTCTTTTATCTTTGGCCATTGAGGACAATGTCCAGTTTAAGTGTGTGTGTGTGTGTGGGGGGGGGAGGGGAGTGAGAATAAAGGTTGAAGAAATACTTTTCCATATGATTTTGATGAATATAGTTTGTGTTTGTGATAATCTTTTTTTTTTTTTTTTTTGAAAATTACAGTGGTTTCATTGTTAAGCAAGGCTATAATTCTTTTTCTTATTTGGATATGCGTTTTATCTTTCATTAGGTGGAATTTGATGAAATTGTTTTATTGGAAAATATATTTGTCGAGACTTGAGAATTTGATTAATCTTGTTTATGCATTGGTGTTTGAATGTTATTTGACTCGTCTACTAAAATATAGAAGATATGATGAATATGGGAAGAGTTATTGGCTAACTTTTGTATTATGAGTTTAAATTTTGATAGTTTTGAGTTATGACGAACACAAATGTGAGTTGAAAAAAAAAAAAAGATCTTTGAGAGGAAAGATTGAAGAGAATGTTGAAAATTTTGATTTGAGTTGAAGAGAAAAACATTGAGTGAGAACAAAACTATTATTGGTATGAATTAGAGAAAAGGCTCTTATTGATGATCTTTGAAGACCTTTAGCTGAAAAGGGGGTCAATATGGGGAGAAGTAGCAAGTGTATTTGGTGCACTCTTTTGAGACTATCCCAAAGGCAAAAAGGTAAGCAAGAGCATAGAAAAAAGAATTGTAGAAGAAATGATGAGTGGTGACTACAAGCTAAGAATTTTGAAAAAATCGAAACCCATTCCATATCAGAAAATGCATTACCTACCTATTTCTCCAAGGCTTCAAAGGCTTTATGCATCAAAAGAAATAACTGAGCATAAGATATGGCACAAAGACCATACGCAACAAGGCGATGAAATGATCACCCATCAGATGGCAAAGCATGGAAGTATTTCAACATAAAACATCCAGACTTCGCACATGAGCCACGCAATATAAAATTGACATTATGTGCAGATGGCTTTGTACCTTTTGGTATGTTTGGCAAGTCATATTCTTGTTGGCCTATTATTGTCACCCGTTATAATTTACCACCTTGGATGTGCATGAAGACACCTTACATGTTTCTAGTAGTGGTAATCCCTGAACCAAGAGATCCTAGGAAGATGATTGATGTGTATCTCCAACCATTTATTGAGGAGCTTAAATCACTTTGGCATGTAGGTATTCTGACGTATGATATTTCTAGAAAGCGTAATTTTAATATGCGGGTTGCGCTTATGTGGACAATATGATACTTTCCTGCATATGGAATGCTATCCGGTGGACAACTTCTGGGCACATGGTGTGCTTAATTTGTATGGAAAAGAGTAAGGCATTTTAACTTCGACATGGAAGAAAAACGTGTTTCTTTGATGTTCATAGCCAATTTCCTCCACGAGATCACCTGTATAGAAGAAAAAAAGACCAACTTTTTAAAAAATCATGTTGAAAATGATCCGCCACCACCTAGGCTCACGGATGAAGAAATTTGGCAACGAGTTCAAAATGTTCCCAAGGTTACAGAAACTGGTAGTGAAGGCACTCCCGAAGGGTATCTCAGTAGTCGCAATTGGACAAAACAAAGCATATTTTGGGAACTCCCTTATTGGTCTTCATTGCTTGTCCGATTTAACTTAGATGTCATGCGCATAGTTAAAAATTATTTTGATAATGTTTTCAACACAGTAATGGATGTAAAAAGGAAATCAAAAAATACCTTAAATGCTCGTTATGACATCAAAGAATTATGATGAAGAAAAGAATTGGCATTAGACCTCGGAGAGAGTATTAGATCAAAGGCAGCTTATTGTCTTTCCAAACAGGAACGACGCATTTTCTTTGAGTGGATAAAGGATCTAAAATTTCCTGATGGCTATGCATTGAATCTATCTAGATGTGTTGATATTCGGGAGTCTAAGTTGATAAACACCAAGATTCATGATTGCCAAGTTTTCCTATTGCGTTTGTTGCCCGCTGCTTTTAGACAAATGCTGCCAAAGTCGATTTGGAATGCCTTAACTGAGTTTAGCATGTTTTTTAATGACTTATGTGCCACTAAGTTGACTGTGGGTAAGATGAGAGAGTTGGAGGAAAATATTTCTGTTATATTATGTACGTTGGAGAGAATATTTTCACCCGCATTCTTCAACTCAATGGAGCATCTTCCAGTTCATTTGCCATATGAAGCTCGTGTGTGCGGTCCAGTTTAATACCGTTGGATGTTTCCTTTCGAAAGGTAGTTCATAAAGCACTGCAATGTCTAGAAAGTTCATTTTCCAATTCTATCTCTTCGTATTATAGTCAATACTTAAATTATTTTTTCCATATATAGATACCTCTATCATTTGAAAAATAAGATTAGAAATAAGGTGAGTGTTTAAGCATCTATAGTTAATGCTTACTTGGTTGAAGAGGTTTCTAACTTTACAACATACTATTTTAAGCCGCATGTGGTAACAAGAAGTAGGCATCCAAGTCGACATGATGATGGCGATGACATCAGCCGTTCTGCAAATAATTTATCAATTTTTAGTTTGCCGGGGCAATCAATAGGTAGATCTTATATGTGGTGGCTTACTGATGAGGAATACAAAGCTGCCCATCTTTATGTGTTGCTAAACTGTGCAGAGGTGGAACCGTTTATCAGGTTCGTTAAAAAGTTGATTTTACAAATGATTTCTCTAATTTACAAATGATTTCTCTATTGATTTCTCTAATTCTTTAGGCAGAAAAATAAAACATTACGGACCATAATGGTATAACACAATCATTAAGGAATATAAAGGCAGAAGAAACAATAAAGACAAAAACATTACAAACCCCAAACTATAAGGACTAAATAGGCTAATGTCACCAAAATAAACAGATGAAGAAAATTCTTGGAAAATAATTCTTTTTTCTTTTCCTTAAAAGGATTTAATATGTTATTTTAGCTATCTATTCGAAAATTTAAATAAAAGAAAGGTGACTTATACTCCTAAATTTTAAAATTTCACTCCGATGGCAATAACAATAGCTTTATGGTTAAGGAATGTGACAAAAATATTATTCTTAGCTTAATTTGAGACCCTTGAGGAATGCGACACAATCAATTTAAGTTATTTAACAAATAATATATATATATATATATATATATATATATATATATGGCAGTCTCTATTCTTTCAGAATTTCGTTCCAGTCTTATTGTATAAGAAAAAGAAAAAATAAATATCTTAGATTTATTCTTATGCCTTTTTGAAATTTCAGAGCTTGCCAAAAAAAAAAAAAAAACTTATATGATTTGTCTTCAATTATCCACTATTTAGGAGACAAACACACTTTATACTGTCTATGATTCTGTGAATCGTGTTTGAAATTTGTACGGGGTTATGAGAGTGTAACATGGGAGATGAGGGAGGGATTGACTATTGTCGACAAGGATTTCGTATTTTATTGCAGGGCAAATTGGTCATTCGCTGAAACAACAGAAATTAATGGGTTTTATGTAGTATACGTTTGGGTTTTCATATTTATTTTATTTTTTTTAGCTGGTTAGAATAATTTGCTCAACTTAAAATTCAGGAAATCTGTTGCGATACAATAACGGATGGCCGAATGAAAGAAATGATGACAGTAGTATGACAGCCAATGATGTAATGGCCAATATCTGAATCTTTTTGCTATACTTAAGAGCATGTAAAAATTATAGATCGGAAAGAAGTAAAAGAACATGTCGTATCAGTGTTCAAAACCAATTGATCAAGACCAGAAATACAAGAAAGTCAGAAATTCTTTCTTATTCTGGATTCACAAGTTTTATTGAATTTCTAGTCCCTATTGCATAGCTCATTGATATGCTTTATTTCTAGAATATATCATAAAAACGTCATCGAGGTTTGCATAATATGGAGACCGGTATTAGAATCTGAAACATTGTGGTGGTGGAGAGCTCTAATCATGCCTTGGAGGTTTTGTATGCTTTGGAGGCGGAGGTGGAGAGAAAATTTTGCAGTGTGGTGGAGGAGGTGGTGGTGATGAAGAAACCGGTGGAGGGGATTGTTTGGGAGGCGGAGGTGGAGAGAACATATTGCAGTGTGGTGGAGGAGGTGGTGGCGAAACAGAATGTGGTGGTGGAGGTGGTGGTGGTGATGGGGAATGTTTGGGAGGCGGTGGAGGAAGTGATGGTGAAATAGAAGGCGGGGGTGGAGGTGAAGTTTTTCCTGTTGGTGGTGGAGAAGAGGCCAAGTTAGGTGGTGGTGGTGGTGGTCGTGAACGGCACTGGGGAAGTAAGTCTTGGAGGCCTAAAAGATTGAGAATTACGCATAGAACACCCAAATTATCTGCCGATATACCCACATTTGCGCTGGAGGTCTGAGCATTCACAGTAGTACGCCCCAAAATAGAGAAGAGTGTTATCAGAAGACATAGCGATGTCCTGTGTATCGCCATGCTTGGAAACAACAGTGCAAAAATATCTGAAAAGACGTTGATGTAGTGAACTGATCTTGTTCGCTGTGTGTCAAAAAGAACGCATTTCTTGGTTTATATAGAGCTCGACATTCACATTTTTTAAGTGGTAATGCTATTCTCACAACTGAAACATGTAAAATTCTCTTTCTATTAATTTGATGACTGCGACTATACTTAGGTCTGCCAAAATTTACTAATAGGATTCCTTAGCCTATTCTCTCTCTCTCTCTCTCATTTGGGTATGTGAGAGAACCTATCAATCTCTTGAAGCTGTAAATCCAGAAAATTTATTTGCTTTAGCAAGGATGGGAATTCGAAATTTGGAATTGGAGAAGGAAGTTATATGAAAAGATATGTCAGAAGTCTCTTGAATTAATCGAGATGGTTAGTATAAAGAATTATACACTGATGTCTCGAATTCGAACATTTCCTTGTACACAGTCCAGTGACACCTTCGAGTAGTGGTTATAGATTATTTTATTAAAAATATATTAGAAAATAATGTTATAATTTTTTAAAAAATGAGGATTTAAAAAGATTTTTTTTTTCAGGTGGAAGGTAATTTTTTTGTTTTTTGTTGAAAAATTAATCTCTAATGAAAGTACAATTTTAAAAATATTTCGGGGAGGGGGGTGCCACCTCCCACCACCTAGTTAGAGAGAAAGATGGTATAATCAGAAATATTTTCGTAGCAGCGAATAGTTAATTACCCCCCCCCCTCTGTTGACGGTTAAAATGTTTGATTAATCCCTGTCACTCAGAATACTCAAGGCATGGGTAGGGACTATCTATGCATAAGGCATATTGTGCTGAGCGATGCACAGAAAATTTCAATATTCATTTCATTTAAGAAAACTAAAATAGAAGAAATAGAATCAATCCTAGCCAAATTCATTGCGAATGGCCGTGGTAAAGCAATGCCGACAGCATCTCTTTGCGTTCAGCTGAGGTTGCGTTGCTTACCGTTGTATGTGTGTGTTTTTTTTAAATAATATTTAGTTTGTTTTTTTTAATAATACACCTTTTTTATTTTAAAAGAAAGTAACAAATAGGTAAATTAAATGAGGGGACCCTAATTAAGTAGTATCTAGTATGACCTTTTGCCCAACATCCTATCCCTATCACAAAGGGGTTAGTTTTGGGACTTTTTTCAAAGAGTTATTGATATGTTTGCCCATGAAAAATTTTCAAATTTATAATTATATCTTTGTTTTTTTAGTATTAAGACTAAAAATTTTAAAAACCTTCCAAAATTAAGTCGTTAGAAAGATATTATTAAGAATTGGTAATTTCTCTTGATGTATGTCGCTTGTGCGACGCATCTTAGGGCGCCCCTTCGGGGCTTTGCAAGATTAATTTATAGAGATAATTCCTCTTTGAAATCATGGCTGCACTCAACACGACATCTACTATTTTATTTTATCTTTTTGCCTGGTCATATGCTTGTCGTCCTTCATGCTCATAAAGGTAAGTATAATAAAAATACTCAATTTCTCATATATTTAATTTTAATATTTGATATCTTTTTTTATAGCCTTCTTGTTTTTGGTAAGTGATTTATTGCCATGCATTTTTTTACATGATCTCTTTCTTTATAGCATGTTTATTTATTTTTATCTTTGAAACAGGTCATGATATCATAAGCAAGACGGTGGATTTCCAGAAGTCTTTAGAGAATTTTGAAAGCTACATTAGCAGGTAAAGCTCGTTTCCTTCCTTTGATATGTTTTAACATATGTAAGTCATCCAATTGTAATGTTTTGTGTATTAAATTAATTGCATTCTTCAGTAACTCAATAAACTTTAATTTAGTAAATATAGATCACTATTCGTTCGAAATTATGGTATCATATATGACAATAGTATAATGTTTCATTTGTATACTCCATTCAAAAAATTAAACATAATAGTCCAATCTATTATATCAAAATATATCCTTCATTATATTACCAAAGTCAATGATAGAATTCAATAAAATCAAGATGATCTCACCAAAATAAATTGTCCAAAGTTATCTCTGATCATGATTAATTTATTTCAAATTAAATTATAAATCAGTCTTTCTATGTTTAATAAATAAATACTTGATTTATAATATCTAAATAATTTACGGACTAATTAAAATCTGATATATATACATATTTTATTTTATTTTAAATACAAATGTTATCAATGCATTTGATTTACTTGAAACGCATAACTAACAACAATGCCAAAACAATCGAGGGACATGGCCAACACCTTTATATTTTCAATAAAATAAAGTTACTTATATAAATTTAACCCCACCATAGTAGCAAATCTTGGACGACTACAAGATAATATCAAAACCCTTGAGATTAATATGAAGATTATTTGCCCTGACCTTCCTTATACAAGTTAAGGTGTTGTTCTAAGGACAACCGTAGGTTAGCTAAATTATATGTATAATTCACTAAGTGTCAAATCAGAAAATTTGACAAATTTCCAATCTAAATCATCAATTATCCTCTAGTCTATCCTTTGCCAACCAATTCCAATGTAACATTGCCATTTACTTACACATGGGGGGGGGTTCACATTGCCTATTGAGTATACAATTTAGTATACGTATATCCTAGTTAAGACTTAGTTGGTAATTTTCTTAATTAATAAAAAATTAAGTACTTACCTAAATAAGTTTGTCGATAACAAATAGTATTAAATACTTAATTAGATAAGTGGCCTTGAAAAATATTTTTATTATTATTTAATTGATTAAAACATTGAATTCTTATTTTAAATATTATGCAAAATGAATATTGTGAAATCTGAATATATTAGATATTTAAAAAATAAACTATAATAATAACAATTATTGTTGTTGTTATTATAATTATTCTTCTTATTCATTTCTATCCGTTCCAAATTGTAATAAAAAATTGAGATTATGGTATCATAGATGACAATATTATAATGTTTCATTTGTATAGATCATTATTCGTTCGGGATTATGGTATCATAGATGACAATATTATAATGTTTCATTTGTATAGATCATTATTTGTTCAGGTTTGATGCATTGTTTAGAAATCATGTGCACTTATATGTTGACAAAAATATTTGTGAGTCTAATGGAATGTTAGAGAAAAAGGTTTATGTGTTTTGCTTTAGTGAGAAAAATGGTTTTCATAAACCATCTATTGTTCAAAAATCTCTCTTCTTTCGACATTCATCATGCCTATCTTCTATCTTGAACTTTAATTTCTTTTTAAAAGGTTTGATAAGGAAGCATGATGAGTGGAAAGAGTTTTTGTTTTGTTTGTTTGTTTGTTTGTTTTTGTTTTTGTTTTTGTTTTTGTTTTTTTTGTTAAGTAGTTTGTTATTCCTCTTCCAAATAAGGAAAATATTTTCCATCTTAAGTGTGGGGGAGTTAGTCGTGTCTTTATTTACTTTCCTAGGATTTTTTTATTATTTCTCTTTAGTTTGTTTTCTTTTATTTTGGTGTGTTTATATTGTTATTATTTTCTTTGTGTTGTTATTTGTGTTTTGATAGGTAGTTATAAAGTCCTCTTGAACAAGTCCTTCTCTCTATTTCCAGTTTTGCTATCTATTGGCAATTTATTGTACTTGAGAAGTATTGCTCAAATTTCTACCCCTTTATTATTTTTTGTGCCTTTGGAGATGTTTTACTATGTTAATTTTTGGTCATTGAGGAAATTGTCCAAGTTTAAGTGTGGGGGAGTAGTTTAGTAATATTCTTTGTCCATATTTTTATCAAGTATCTTGGTGTTTTCTTGGTATTGAGCTACTTTGGAAAAATTTGGTTTAAAAGATTTTGATTGAAAAACAACTTTGGGAAGAATGAGGTTGAAGAAATATTTCTATATCATTTTTGTGAAAATTTTTTAAAAATTTTAGTGGTTTTCATTGTTAAGCAAGGTTATAATTCTTTTTCTTACTTAGATATGAGTTTTGTCATTCCTTAGGTAGATTTTGATGAAATTGGTTTTATTGGAAAAGATATTTGTCAAGACTTGAAGAATTTTTAATAATCTTGTTTTATGAATTGGTGTTTGGATGTTATTTTGACTTATCTAGATGAAAGATAGAAGATATGATGAAAATGAGAAAAGTTTATTAGCTAACTCTTGTATTATGAGTTTAAATTTTGCTAACTTTGAGTTATGATGAAAAAAAATGTGAGTTGAAAATAGATCTTTGAGAGGAAAGATTGAGGAGAATGTTGAAAAACTTTTGATTTGAATTGAAAAAAGAGAATAAACAATGAGTAGAAACAACACTATTGTAAGGTCTAAATTGAGAAAAAATGCTCTTACGGATTATTGTTGAAGACCTTTAGCTGCCAAAGAGGTCAAGATGGGGAGAAGTAGCAAGTGTATTCGAGGCACTCTCTTGAGGATATCCCGAAGGCAAAACGGCAAGAAAGAGCAAAGAAAGAAAGAAGGAATTGGTGAAAAAAATTATGAGTAATAACTGTAAACGGGGCCAATACTGTGTGTAAAGAGAAATCCATGCACTTGAGGTTGTTAATTCCCTAAGTCATTGAAGAACATTGAGAGAAAAAAATTGGAGTGCTTTCCTTACATCATAACTTGAGTGTGCAATTTTTGGACATATAATACTTGAGTTGGTAGGTGGCTTGACTTATGTGAATATGTTATCTATATTTTTACTTGAAGAGTGAAATAATTTTCTTAAATTAAGGTATACACTTAATTAATTTCACTTCAAGAGTTCGTTGATGTCTTGTCTAATATTTTAAAGTTTGAAATTGTTTTCAAAAGGTATGAATGATGATAGGAGTTAAAATCACAATTCTTTTCCTAGTTATTTGAGGGTGTTTTAAGATACATTTGTTGTAATAACTAGATATATTCCTCACTATTTGACATTTTGCTTGAAAAAAAGGTATATTTGGCAAATATGTGCAGATTTAAGTTAAAATCGAGCAAAAAGTTCACAGAACTGGATTGCATCTGGAGCTAGGCACAACCAGTGGACCAGGTGCCTGGTCCATTCTATCCAACAACAGAGTTGAGCATGCGTAAGGGATTTATCTAGAATAGACCTGGTGCTAGGTCTGGCAAGTGTACCTGGTGCCAGGTCCATTCTATCTGCCAAACAAAGAACAGAGCAAAAACAGAGAAAGAGCAGAGTGCACCTAGCACCAACTGGGTCGAAGTGATCTAGCGCCAGATAGGTTCTGGAGGCGGAAATTCTATATGTGGAATTAGGGCTTGTCCAAGAATTTTGGTATTTTCCTATTCCTACTCGGCAAAGACTTCCTCAGCCACGAAATTGACATCCAATAGGCTTATAAAAGTATAAGAGAACACTAAGGTTTGAAAATATACAACTAGGAGATGTGAATTAAAAGCAGAAATTCTGATTTTCTTGTTGAATGAGGAATTCACCCAATTCAAGGTGGATTGTTTAAAAGAAGTCTTTGAAGAAGAATAAAGAGGCTATCTATGAGTGCTTTTTTTTCTCTCTCTCTTTGTCTTCTTTTTCTTTAACAATAATGTATTCAGTGTTTTTATTGTAATTTAACTTTATTTTGGGATTCATGAAATTGGGCTAATTTAGTTATTTGATCAATTCTTTGTCATCTTTGATATTTGATTACTTGATTTCATTGGGTATTGATGCAAGTTTTTCTAATTGACTTCGACACAACGATGTTAGGGGTTTTGTTGCATTGATTTCGTACTTGTTAAATCTTGATGGATTTAAAGATGAAGTTAGGATTTTAGAACTAAGTGATCAAAGGGTATGTTAATTTCACCTTAACATAGGGTTGTTAGTTAATTTCATGTTTATAAGGAATTAAGCCTAATACATGTTTTTGTTATGTTAGCTTGATTGACAAATCTATTAATATGAATCAAAATATAGGATTCCATGGATTAACAAACGAAGTCGAATTTACCTAAGTAAAATCATGACTTGTGAGATGATTGCGTTTTACTTTATATTTTTTCATGATACCAAGTTGAGAATTAGCTGAGAGAATTGCTGATTGGTTCATTATCATGTTTTCTTGGGTACTTGTCTAAATTATGTAAGCCTACATCCTTGAGTTGTATATGTTTCTGTAGTTTTTCTTTTTATTCTTTTCTCACTTTATTTGGGTTAGTTAAACAATGAAAGAAAAGTGATTAGTATATACTTGTTCCTTTGAGGATCGATACTCGTTAATTCCTTATACTACGCTTGCGATGAGTATAGTTGCGCACATGTGTTTTTTTTTTTTGGATTAATATTTTAATTAAAACTTGATTAAGGGATGGATTTAAAATTGATGATTTTATATACCCAAAATATACGCATCAAGTTTTTGGCACCACTGTCGGGGAACAATATTATGAAAGATTGGATTTTGATAATTTAACCATGTTAATATGTTTATATGTAAATATGTGAATATGTATATATGTTCTCAAATGTTCTAATATGTTTGTATGCTTTACTTTTTGCTGAACAATCTTATTAATTCTCATATGTTTTCATTTATTTTGCAATTAGTTTGCATGCTTTATATGATTTCATGTTCCTTTATCATTATTTTCATTAAAATACATTTTTGAAAAAAAATATATATTATTTTCCGGCCAGAGCTGACCTGGTGCCTGGCATTGGTTCAACAAGCCTTAACAGAAATGCGCAGGCAGAACAGGCCCAGCACCAGGTCTAGTCCATGGGCTCAATGCCAAACCTGTTCAGCTGCCACATTCATAACGGCCTTCTCTTGGCCATTTTTTGTTCAAAAATTTCCACTCCTCTCCAATTTTCTCTCAACCCATCGCAGGGTTCATCTTCAAAACTCCACTGGATCAATTTTCATACCTCAAAAACACTTCCAAATTACAAAATTCCCACGTTATTCTTGAAAGTTTGGATCAAAACAAGGAAAAATCCAACATGTTCACCAAAAACCCATTTTACAATCTTTCTATTAGGAGAACGATTTTTTCAAACTTTTTGCATAGAATCATTGCCAATGCATTAAAGAATATTACGGTATGAATTTTCTACACTTTCTATAATTAAGTTTTTTCTTATGAATTTTGGGTAATTTTCTATGCATTTTTGTGCGAAAAATTTTGAATATTTATTAGGGAAGAATTTAATTGTTAAGATTGTTGTCTTTGAGCTTGCATTGGCATGAGAATATCATGGATACAGCTTTATCATTAATGACGATAGTTTGAATTTTTTGAAGCGATTAAGCATGCATGCTTTGTGATTAACTTTTGGGATAAAGTATAATTTTTCAATGTTTCATTTAGCCTTATGCTGATAAGCTTTGCATTATTATTTAAATGGTATGGCTAATTGAGCATTGTGATTCTAGGCTGAATATGGTTTCCTTGAGCAATATTGAACATTGTGGATATGCTCAACTTGATTGATAAGGTGATTGGATTGGTATATGTCTTATTTTCTTACAAGTTTGTTGGAGGTTGTTGAATGGTTTTTACTGAATATCTTGAGATGTTTTGTGTTGAGCGGTGGTAGTGTTGTACGGTGTTGTGACTGTGAGATAGTTGAGAGTTAAACATTTGTTGTAAAAAGTAACTTAAAGAACCTCATACTATTCTATTTTTATCATCTTTCTTCATCCTCCTATCATATCTTGACCACCTAGAGGGTTAGCACCGGGGGCTAAGAGAGCTCGAGAGGCATATTTATCTACATCTTCCTTCGAGCCTCTATTTACTCAACCTACCTAATTTTCTAATCTAATGTGCCAAATTTGGTATAACAGGCACCAACATCATAAGATTATAGTAGAAAAGTGCTACAAGCCACCTTTAGACAATTATCTATAGTTTTCTACTATGTTTAGGCGCCTGGGGTGGGAACTCATTATTAGGATGGAATGTCCTTATTGTCCCGTGCACGTGAGGGAATTTTATGCAAACAAGCAGTACAAAAAGAAAAACACTCTCCAAGTTATTTCTACCATAGTCCAAGGGATCCCCACCGAGTTTGTTACGGCTAGATTAGCTAGAATTTTAGGAATCCTAAATGAGGAACCGTGAATAGTTGTGGACCATAATAACCAGAAGATCATTTAAGAGCCTATATGGGATGTGGGGGCTATAAGGGCTAGTTTTTGTTGGTGGAGAAAAGGGAATGTAGGTCAATATCAGTATTATTCTAATAATAACCTTGAGGCTTAGTGGTGTGCCCTAGTCTATATTATTACTTTCAATATCTATCCCAAGACTAGTGTCTTTAATGAGTCTAGATTACTTTACCTTCATATTCTAGACAAGATGGGAAACCATAAGCTTATTCGCCCTACGCCCATTATTATTAATTCTATGAGAAAGGTTGCGGCCTCTAACAATGCAGCCAAAGCTCTTAAATTCCCACTGGTGATTGTGCATATTTTGAGAGACTTTGGAGTACGACAAGATGGAGAGTTGAGTGAGCACACTACTGACGTGACCTCATGACGGATCATACCTTAGTTCAGTATGGGTATCGCTATGATGAGAGGGCAAAAATTTAGAAGAGGCCATATGAGGTGTAGTACCCCGGAAAGGAGGAGCTTCCCCCTGATGAGGAGGAAGAGTCGCCACCTGGTAGATCAGCCCCTTGTGACAATAGCTCTCGTTCATGCACTGATTTTAAGGCATGCATGGAGGCCCAGATGGAGAGCCAAATGACTATCCTCCTCCAGCTTTGTGATTCCATTGTAGACATTCGATACTTGCAGGACGTCCAAGATCAAAAGCTGGCCACGTTGATCCAACATGTTACTGGTGCATGTTCCAGTCTCGGAGCTGACAAGGATGACCAAGCTGACATTAATGATTATGAGGATGATTCTTGACTACTCTTGTGTATTTTATTTTCTGTTATTTATTTTTCTTCTAAATTTTAATGACCTTTCCTAGCTTGTAGGTGTCTTTTCTTTTCTTTTTTGTTTGTCTTATTTTTTATTTCTTTTTCTAGATTTATGTTTTCTTTCTTTTGTTTCTTTTCTTGTTGTTGGTACACCTGTAATGATCCCTCCTTGAGATAGATTCAACATGAGGGCATGACAAAGTAATAGAAGTATCTTTCTCCCTTTATTCTTCTTCTTTCTCTATTTTGGTCTTCTTGGCTGTACTTTTATTCTTTTATCTTTGGCCATTAAGGACAATATCTAGTTTATGTGTGTGTGTGTGGGGGGGGGGAGAATAAAGGTTGAAGAAATTCTTTTCCATATGATTTTATTGAATATAGTTTGTGTTTGTGATAATTTTTTTTTTTAAATTTCAGTGGTTTCATTGTTAAGCAAGGTTATAATTCTTTTTTTTACTTGGATACGAGTTTTGTCATTCATTAGGTGGATTTTATGAAATTGTTTTTATTGGAAAAGATATTTGTCATGACTTGAAGAATTTTGATTAATCTTGTTTTATGCATTGGTGTTTGGATGTTATTTTGACTTATCTATTTGAAAGATAGATGGTATTATGAAAATATGGAGAGTTTATTGGCTAACTCTTGTATTATGATTTTAAATTTTGCTACCTTTGAGTTATGATGAAAAAAATGTGAGTTAAAAATAGATCTTTGAGAGGAAAGATTGAGGAGAATGTTGAAAAACTTTTGATTTGAATTGAAAAAAAAAAGTGTAGAAATAGCACTATTGTCGGTCTAAATTGAGAAAAAATGCCCTTACAGATTATCGTTGAAGACCTTTTGTTGCCAAAGGGGTCAAGATGGGGAGAAGTAGCTAGTATATTCGAGGCACTCTCTTGAGGATATCCCGAAGGTAAAACGGCAAGAAAGAGCAAAGAAAGAATGAAGGAATTGGTGAAAAAAATTATGAGTAATAACTGTAAATGGGGCCAATACTGTGTGTGAAGAGAAATCCATATACTTGAGGCTATCAATTCCCTAAGTCCTTTAAAAAATTTGAGAGAAAAAAATTGGAATGCTTTCCTCACATCATAACTTTTCTTAGAGTGAAATAATTTTCATAGACTAAGGTATACACTTGATAAATTTCACTTCAAGAGTTCGTTGATGTCTTGTCCAATATTTTAAAGTTTGAAATTGTTTTCAAAGGGTATGAATGATGATAGGAGTTAAAATCACAATTCTTTTCATAGTAATTTGAGGGTGTTTTAAGATACATTTATTGTAATAACTAGACATATTCCTTCCTATTTGACATTTTGCTTGAAAAAAAGGTATATTTGGCAAATATATGCAGATTTAAGCTAAAATCGAGCAGAAAGTGCAAAGAATTGGAATGCATCTGGAGCTAGGCATAGCCAGTGGACCAGGCACCTGGTCCATTCTGTGTAACAGCAGAGTTGAGCATGCTTCAGGAATTTATCCGGAACAGACCTGGCGCTAGGTCTGGCAAGTGTACCTGGTGCCAGGTCCATTCTATCTGCCAAACCAAGAGCAGAGCAAAAATAGAGAAAGACCAGAGTGCACCTGGTGCCAGGTTGGTCGAAGTGATTCGGCACCAGGTAGGTTCTGGAGGCGGAAATTCTATATGTGGAATTAGGGCTTGTCCAAGAATTTTGGTAGTTTCCTTTTCTTACTCGGCAAAGACTTCCTCAGTACGAAATTGACATCCAAGAGGCCTATAAAAGTGTAAGAGAACACTAGGGTTTGAAAATATACAACTAGGAGATGTGAATTAAAAAGCAGAAATTCTGATTCTCTCGTTGAAGAAGGAATTCACCCAATTCAAGGTGGGTTGTTCAAAGGAAGTATTCGAAGAAGAATAAAGAGGCTTGTCTATGAGTGCTATTTTTTTTCTCTCTCTTTGTCTTCTTTTTCTTTAACAATGATGTATTCAGTATTTTTATTGTAATTTAACTTTATTTTGGGATTCAGGATATTAGGCTAATTTAGTTATTTGATCAATTCTTTGTCATCTTTGATATTTGATTACTTGATTTCATTGGGTATTGATGCAAGTTTTTCTAATTGACTTCGACACAACGATGTTAGGTGTTTTGTTGCATTGTTTTCGTACTTGTTAAATCTTGATGGATTTGAAGATGAAGTTAGGATTTTAGAACTAAGTGATCAAATGGTATGTTAATTTCACCTTAACATAGGGTTGTTAGTTAATTTCATGTTTATAAGGAATTAAGCCTAATACATGTTTTTGTTATGTTAGCTTGATTGACAAATCTATTCATATGAATCAAAATATAGGATTCCATGGATTAACAAACGAATTCGAATTTACCTAAGTAAAATCATGACTTGTGAGATGATTGCGTTTTACTTTATATTTTTTCATAATACCAAGTTGAGAATTAGTTGAGAGAATTGCTGATTGGTTCATTATCTTGTTTTCTTGGGTACTTGTCTAAATTGTGTAAGCCTAAATCCTTGAGTTGTATATGTTTCTGTAGTCTTTCTTTTAATTCTTTTCTCGCTTTATTTGGGTCAGTTAAACAATGAAAGAAAAGTGATTAGTATATACTTGTTCCTTTGAGGATCGATACTCGTTAATTCCTTATACTATGCTTGCGATGAGTATAGTTGCGCACATGTGTTTTTTTATTTATTTATTTTTTGGATTAATGTTTTAATAAAAACTTGATTAAGGGATGGATTTAAAATTGATAATTTTATATACCCAAAATATACGCATCAAGTTTTTGGCACAGCTGTCGGGGAACAATATTATGAATGATTGGATTTTGTAAATTTGACCATGTTAATATGTTTATATGTAAATATGTGAATATGTATATATGTTCTCATATGTTCTAATATGTTTATATGCTTTACTTTTTGCTGAACAATCTTATTAATTCTCATATGTTTTTATTTATTCTGCAATTTGTTTGCATGCTTTGTATGATTTCATCTTCCTTTATCTTTATTGTCATTAAAATACATTTTTGAAAAAAAAAATATATATTATTTTCCGGTCAGAGATGACCTAACGCCTGGCATTGGTTCAACAAGCCTTAACAGAAATGCGCAGGTAGAACAGGCCCAGCACCAGGTCTAGTCTATGGGCTCAATGCCAGGCCTGTTCAGCTGCCACATTCATAACAGCCATCTCTTGGCCATTTTTTGTTCAAAAATTTCCAATCCTCTCCAATTTTTCTCTCAACCCATCGCAGGGTTCATCTTCAAAACTCCACCGGATCAATTTCCATACCTCCAAAACACTTCCAAAATACAAAATCCCCACTTTATTCTTGAATGTTTGGATCAAAACAAGGAAAAATCCAACCTGTTCACCCAAAACCCATTTTATAATCCTTCCATTCGGAGAATGATTTTTTCAAACTTTTTGCATTGAATCATTACCCATGCATTAGAGAATATTATGCTATGAATTTTCTACACTTTCTACAATTCAGTTTCTTCTTATGAATTTTGGGTAATTTTCTATGCATTTTTGTGCGAATTTTTTTGAATATTTATTAGGGAAGAATTTAATTGTTAAGATTGTTGTTTTTGAGCTTGCATTGGCATGAGAATATCATGGATACTGCTTTATCATTACTGCCATTGATAGTTTGCATTTTTGGAAGTGATTAAGCATGCATGCTTTGTGATTAACTTTTGGGATAAAGGATAATTTTTCAATGTTTCATTTAGCCTTATGCTGATAAGCTTTGCATTATTATTTAAATGGTATGGTTAATTGAGCATTGTGTTCTAGGCTGAATATGGTTTCCTTGAGCAATATTGAACATTGTGGATATGATCAACTTGATTGATAAGGTGTTTGGATTGGTATATGTCTTATTTTCTTACAGGTTTGTTGGAGGTTGTTGAATGGTTTTTACTGAATATCTTGAGATGTTTTGCATTGAGCGGTGGTGGTGTTGTACGGTGTTGTGACTGTGAGATGGTTGAGAGTTAAACATTTGTTGTAAAAAGTGACTTAAAGAACCTCATACTATTCTATTTTTATCGTCTTTCTTCATCCTCCTATCATGTCTTGAGGACCTAGAGGGTTAGCACCGGGGGCTAAGAGATCTCGAGAGGCATATTTATGTACATCATCCTTCGAGCCTCTATTTACTCAACCTACCTAATTTTCTAATCTGATATGCCAAATTCGCTATAACAGGCACCAACATCATAAGATTATAGTAGAAAAGTGCTACAAGCCGCCTTTAGACAATTCTCTATAGTTTTCTACTATGTTTAGGCACTTGGGGTGGGAACTCATCATTAGGATGGAAGGTCCTGTGCACGTGACAGAATTTTATGCAAACAAGTAGTACAAAAAGAAGAACACTCTCCAAGTCGTTTCCACCATAGTCCAAGGGATCCCCATTAAGTTTGATAGGGCTAGATTTGCTAGAATTTTAGGAATCCCAAATGAGGGACCGTGGATAGCTGTGGACCATAATTACCCGAAGATCATTGAAGAGCCTATATAGGATGTGGGGGCTGTAAGTGCTAGTTTTTCTAAGTGGAGAAAAGGGAAATTAGGTCAATATCAGTATTATTCTAATAAAAACCTTGAGGCTTCGTGGTGTGCCTTAGTCTATATTATTGCTTTCAATATCTATCCTAAGGATAGTGGCTTTAATGAGTCTAGATTACTTTACCTTTATATTCTAGACAAGATGAGAAACCGTAAGCCTATTCCCTCTTCTCCCGTTATTATTAATTCTATGAGAGTGGTTGCGGCCTCTAACAATACTGCCAAAGTTCTCAAATTTCCACTGGTGATTATGCATATTTTGAGACATTTTGGAGTACGACTAGTTGGAGAGTTGAGTGAGCACACAACTGACTGTGACCTCGAGACGGATCATACCTTAGTTCAGTGTGGGTATCGCTATGATTAGAGGGCAAAAAGGTGGAAGAGGCCATATGTGGTGCAATACCCCAGAATGAAGGAGCTTCCCCCTAATGAGGAGGAAGAAGCGCCACTTTGTAGACCAACCCCTCGAGCCAATAGCTCTCATTCATGCATTGATTTTGAGGCACTCATGGAGGCTTAGATGGAGAGTCAGATGACTATCCTCCCCCAGCTCCGTGATTCCATTGTCGACATTCGATACCTGCAGGACCTCCAAGATCAAAAGCTAGCCACTTTGATCCAACATGTTACTAGTGCATATTCTAGTCGCAGAGCTAACGATGATGACCAAGCTAACCATAATGATGGCGAGGAGGATTCTTGACTCACTCTTGTGTATTTTATTTTCTAGTATTTCTTTTTCTTTTAAATTTTAATGACCTTTCCTAGCTTGTAGGTGTCTTTTCTTTTCTTTTTCGTTTATCTTATTTTTTATTTCCTTTTCTAGATTTATGTTTTCTTTCTTTTGTTTCTTTTCTTATAGTTGGTATTCCTGTAATGATCCCTCCTTGAGATAGATTCAATATGAGGGCATGACAATGTAATAGAAGTATCTTCCTCCCTTTATTCTTTTTCTTTCTTCATCTTGGTCTTCTTTGCTGTACTTTTATTCTTTTATCTTTGGCCATTAAGGACAGTTTCTAGTTTATGTGTGTGTGTGTGGGGGGGGGGGCGAGAATAAAAGTTGCAGAAATTCTTTTCCATATGATTTTATTGAATATAGTTTGTGTTTGTGATAATTTTTTTTTGAAAATTTCAGTGGTTTCATTGTTAAGCAATGTTGTAATTCTTTTTCTTACTTGGATATGAGTTTTATCTTTCGTTAGGTGGAATTTGATAAAATTATTTTATTGGAAAAGATATTTGTTAAGAGTTGAGAATTTTGATTAATCTTGTTTATGCATTGGTGTTTGAATGTTATTTGACTCATCTAGTGAAATATAGAAGATATGATGAATATGGGAAGCATTATTGGCTAACTTTTGTATTATGATTTTAAAATTTGATAGCTTTGCGTTATGATGAAAACAAATGTGAGTTGAAAAAAAAGATCTTTAAGAGGACAGGTTGAGGAGAATGTTGAAAATTTTAATTCGAGTTGAAGAGAAAAACAATGAATGAGAACAAAACTATTATTGGTATGAATTAGAGAAAAGGCTTTATTGATGATCTTTGAAGACCTTTAGTGGAAAAGGGGGTCAATCTAGGGAGAAGTAGCAAGTGTATTTGGTGCACTCTCTTAAGGCTATCCCAAAGGCAAAAAGGCAAGCAAGTGCATAGAAAAAAGAATTGTAGAAGAAATGATGAGTGATGACCACAAGCTAAGAATTTTGGAAAAATCTAAACTTATTCCATATAAGAAGATGCATTACTAACCCAATACTCTAAGGCGTTATGTGTCAAAAGAAATAGCTGACCATATGACATGGCCCAAAGACCATACGCAACAGGGCAATGAAAAGAATCACCTATTAGATGGTGAAGTACGGAAGGATTTCGACATAAAACATCTAAACTTCGCACATGAGCCACATAATGTAAGATTGGCATTATGTGCAGATGGGTTTGCACCATTTGGTATATCTGGCAAGTCATATTCTTGTTGCTCTCCTCTTTGGCATGGGAATATCATAGATACTGCTTTATGATTAATGACATTGATAGTTTGCATTTTTGGAAGCGATTGAGCATGCATACTTTGTGATTAACTTTTGGGATAAAGGATAATTTTTTCAATGTTTCATTTAGCCTTATGTTGATAAGCTTTGCATTATGATTTAAATGGTATGGCTAATTGAGCATTATGATCCTAGGCTGAATATGGTTTCTTTGAGCAATATTGAACATTGTGGATATGATCAACTTGATTGATAAGGTGTTTGGATTGGCATATATTTTATTTTCTTACAGGTTTGTTGGAGGTTGTTGAATGGTTTTTACTGAATATCTTGAGATGTTTTGTGTTGAGTGATGGTGGTGTTGTACGGTGTTGTGACTGTGAGATGGTTGAGAGTTAAACATTTGTTCTCTGGATATGATGAACATGCAGTCCAAAAAGAAAAACACTATCCTAGTCGTTTCCACAATGGTCCAAGGGATCCCCATTGAGTTCGACGGGGCTAGATTAGCTAGAATTTTCAGAATCCCAAATAAGGGACCGTGGATAGCTGTGAACCATAATAACTAGAAGATCATTTATGAGCTTATTAGGGATGTGGGGGCTGTAAGGGCTAGTTTTCGTATGTGGAGAAAAGGGAAAGTAGGTCAATATCAGTATTATTCTAATAATAACCTCGATGCTTCGTGGCGTGCCCTTGTCTATATTATTTCTTTCAATGTGTATCCCAAGGCTAGTAGCTTTAATAAGTCTAGAATACTTGACCTTTATATTCTAGACAAGATGAGAAACTGTGAGCCTATTCCCCTTAATCTTATTATTATTAACTCTATGAGAGAGGTTGTGGCCTTTAACATTGCAACCAAAGCTCTCAAATTCCCACTGGTGATTATGCATATTTTGAGCTACTTTGGAGTACGACTACATGGAAAGTTGAGTAAGCACACTACTGACCGTAACCTCGTGACGAATCATACTTTAGTTCAGTGTAGGTATCACTATGATGAGAGGGCAAAAAGGTGGTAGAGGCCATATGAGGTGCAGTACCTCGGAAAGGTGGAGCTTCCCCCTAATGAGGAGGAAGAGGTGCCACTTGGTAGACCAGCCCCTCGTGCCAATAGCTCTCATTCACGCACTTATTTCTTTTTCTTTTAAATTTTAATGACCTTTCCTAGCTAGTAGGTGTCTTTTATTTTTTTATCTTATTTATTTATTTGTAGATTTATGTTTTGTTTCTTTTCTTGTAGTTGGTACTCCTGTAATGATCCCTCCTTGAGATAGATTCAACACGAGGGCATGACAATATAATGGAAGTATCTTCCTCCCTTTATTCTTCTTCTTTTCTCATCTTGGTCTTCTTAGCTATACGTTTATTCTTTTATCTTTGGTTATTGAGGACAATGTCCTGTTTATTTGTGGGAAGGAGAATAAAGGTTAAAGAAATACTTTTCAGTATGATTTTGATGAATGAAGTTTGTGTTTGTGATAATATATATATATATATATTTTTGAAAATTTCTGTTGTTTCACTGTTAAGCAAGGTTGTAATTCTTTTTCTTACTTGGATATGAGTTTTGTCTTTCATTAGGTGGAATTTGATAAAATTGTTTTCTTGGAAAAGATATTTGTTAAGACTTGAGAATTTTGATTATTCTTGTTTATGCATTGGTGTTTGAATGTTATTTGACTCATCTAGTGAAATATAGAAGATATGATGAATATGGGAAGCGTTATTAGCTAACTTTTGTATTATGATTTTAAATTTTGATAGCTTTGCGTTATGATGAAAACAAATGTGAATTGAAAAAAAGGATCTTTGGGAGGAAAGGTTGAGGAGAATGTTGAAATTTTTTATTCGAGTTGAAGAGAAAAATAATGAGTGAGAGCAAAACTATCATTGGTATGAATTAGAGAAAAGGCTCTTATTGATGATCTTTGAAGACCTTTAGCTGAAAAAGGGGTTAATATGGGGAGAAGTAGCAAATGTATTGGGTGCACTCTCTTAAGGCTATCTCGAAGGCAAAAAGGCAAGTAAGACCATAGAAAAAAGAATTGTAGAAGAAATGATGAGTGATGACCACAAGATAAGAATTTTGGAAAAATCCAAACCTATTCCATATAAGAAGATGCATTACCTACCCATTACTTTGAGGCGTTTTGTGTTAATAGAAACAGATGACCATATGACATAGCATAAAGCCCATACACAACAGGGAGATGATATGAATCACCCATTAAATGGTGAAGCATGGAAGGATTTCGACATAAAACATCTAGACTTCGCACATGAGCCACGCAATATAAGATTGGCATTATGTGCAGATGGGTTTGCACCTTTTGGTATGTATGGTAAGTCATATTCTTGTTGTCTTGTCATTATAACCCCTTATAATTTGCCACCTTTGATGTACATGAATACACATTACATATTTCTGGCAACGGTAATCCCAAGACCAAGAGATCTTAGGAAGATGATTGATGTATATCTCCAACCACTTATTGAGGATATTAAATCAATTTGGTGTGTGGGTATTCAGACGTATGATATTTCTAGAAAGCTTAATTTAAATATGTAGGCTGCACTTATGTGGACAATACGAGACTTTCCTTCATATGGGATGTTATTCAGGTGGACAACTTCTGGGCACATGGCGTGCCCAATTTGTTTGGAAAAGAGTAAGGCATGTCAACTTCGGCATGGAAGAAAAACATGTTTCTTTGAGGTTCACTACCAATTTCTCCCACAAGACCACATGTATAGAAGAAACAAGACCAACATTTTGAAACATCGTGTTGAAAATGATCCACCACCACCTAGGCTCATGGGTGATGAAATTTGGCAACGAGTTCAGAATATTCCAAGGTTACTAATACCAGTGGTGAAGGCACTCCTGAAGGGTATCTCAGTAGTCACAATTGGACAAAACAAAGCATATGTTGGGAACTCCCTTATTGGTTTTCATTGCTTGTCCGACATAACTTAGATGTCATGCACATAGTTAAAAATTGTTTTGATAATGTTTTCAACACGGTAATGGATGACAAAGGTAAAACAAAAGATACCCTAAATGCTCGTTATGATATCAGAGAACAATGCCAAAGAAAAGAATTGGCATTAGACCCCAAAGAGAGCATTACATCAAAGGCAACTTATTGTCTTTCCAAACAAGAACAACGCATTTTGTTTGAGTGGACAAATGATCTAAAATATCCTGTTGGCTATGCATCGAATCTATCTAGATGTGTTGATATCCGGGAGTCTAAGTTGATAAACACCAAGATTCATGATTGCCATATTTTCTTGTTGCGTTTGTTGCCCGCTGTTTTTAGACAAATGCTGCCAGAGTCGATTTAGAATGTCTTAACTGAGTTTAGCATGTTTTTTAATGACTTATGTGCCACTAAGTTGACGATGGGTAAGATGAGAGAGTTAGAAGAAAATATTTCTGTTATAATATGTAAGTTTGAGAGAATATTTCCACCCGTATTCTTCAACTCAATGGAGCATCTTCCAGTTCATTTACCGTATGAAGCTCATGTGTGTGGTCCAGTTCAATACCGTTGGATATTTTCTTTTGAAAGGTAGTTCATAAAGCACTGCAATGTCTAGAAAGTCCATTTTCCAATTCTATCTCTTCGTATTATAGTCAATGCTTCAATTATTTTTACCATATATAAATACCTCTATCATTTGAAAAATAAGATTAGAAATAAAGTGAGAGTTGAAGTGTCTATAGTCAATGCTTACTTGCTTAAAGAGGCTTCTAACTTTACAACATACTATTTTTAGTAGCATGTGGCAATAAGAAGTAGGCGTCCAAATCGACATGACGATGGTGGTGGCATCAGACATTCTGCAAACAATTTATCAACTTTTAGTTTACTGGGGCTCAGAGGTGGTACCGTTTATCAGGTTCATTAAAAGCTAGTTTTATAGATGATTTCTCTAATTTACCAGAGATTAACTCTTCAGTGCGATAATAAAATTTATATATAAGTTATTTTTATGCTATCACTTCAGTATGTTTATTGGTCAATTGCACACCCATCATCTATAAATCGGACATCGTGACATTGACAAGGACATCAAGGCCCACTTTACTAGCTGGTTCCTTAGCTATGTACGTAATGTCATGTTCGTGCAAATTACCACGTATCTACTCTTTATAATACTAATATTAAATTATTTGACTAGGTTTTGGATACTGAGAATAATATTGACAATCAACTTTTAAAGGACCTCTCAAGAGGCCCTTTAATGGTAGTTGAAGCACACTCCATTTACTATATTAAAGGATATTGTTTTCACACCATGAGCCATGGGGATGGACGATCAACAATGAATTATGGTGTGTGCATTCGTGGCATGACTTATGCTTAATCAACAATTAAAGAAGATTATTATGGATTGATACAAGAAATACTCTATGTGTAATATCCTGGCTTGCTAGAGAAGAACACTATATTGTTTAAGTGTGAATGGTTTGATCCACGATCTTGTGACAGTATGAAAGTTTATCCAATATACAGTTTGGAGGGAATAAATCATAGAAAAAGGTGGCCAAAATACGAACCATTTATGCTAGACCATCAAGGAATTCAGGTATACTATGCTTCATAACTGAGTACAAGATGTGATATGCATGACTGGTAGGCTGTTTTTCACGTTAGAGCAAGAGAAATTTTTTATGTTCCACAAGTTGAACACGCTTATCAAAATGACTATTCTATTACCATACCTTTACAAATTCAAGACGATCAACTTGATCATCAATGTGATTGGGATGCTATGGAAGAAGAGGATGTCATTGGGAGTGATGGTAATAATGAATCTACCGATGAAGAGATTGATTATAAGTCTGAAAATGAAGGAGATGATGCCGATGAATCGATTGAAATTGAGGACGAGTAAAATATTCTTTTTACATATTCATATCTTTTACTTTTCTTACATATATTATTGCATATTATTTTTTAATTTGCAAACTAACAAATCTTTTGCTTTGTAGATATGCCTCGGAGTAGTTTATATTTTCATTCTGAGCACCCTCCCCCATCTACCTCCAATGTTCTAGCATCACAGACTCCACGAAATCCTTCATCAGATGAGAGCATTGCTATTGGTGATAATGCTAGTACTTCTATTGCCCCTTACTCTATTCCTTCTTTGTCAAGCGACCCATGATACACATTCTTCCGGGGAATGATAATGTGTAAGTATACCATAGATGTTTACATAGAATATAATGTTTTACCCACAATTCAAACTAATTTTCAATACTTTTTGTTGAATAACTCTATGTTTTGATCAATGTCTTTGTGTTAGGTTTGGACCCATAGAGATTCAGCATAAAATTCATAACTGCATCTCAGATTGCATCAAGCTGAAATTTGATGCCCCACACAAAAGGTGGTTGCATGTGGATTCGAGGTAAGTGTTTAATAATTAAATGTTATGTGATCTTATTGTTCTCCTATAAAGTTTCTAGTTGAAGTATCTTATATTATTTCTTTTATTATAGAAACGATATAGATGGAGGGCAGAGGATAGTGAAATGATCCGAAAAGCTCGGAACTCCAAGATGGGGGAGTTATTCCGAGGGATTGTTGCTTCAGCCAAAAGGCATTGTTGAAAGATAGAATTAAACTTCCATGGATGCCTAAGGATGTGCTTGATGCAATGCTAGCATATTGGTAGAGACCAGAAATACTGGCACAATCAGAGTAGAATTCTCGCAATTGCCGAAACCAGGAAGAGAATGCCTCATGCATGAACAGGGGCCAGCCTATTCCACATCTTGCACATGGATTTTGCATTGTAAGTGTCGAATAAATTTTAGGTATATGAATACTTAGTAAGTTAAATCATAAAAAAAGTAATACAATACAAACTTATTGCGGGCAGCAAAGAATGTTGGTGTTCTACTGAATACTCTTGTGCTTCACAGAGAGTTATATCAACACGAGGTTGAAGGAATGATGGAATTCGTCAAACCATATCATCGAAATCTTCTTGTAAGTTATTGTTATAGTATATTTGACTTAATATTTTTCATTGAATTATTATTGATTCCTTCTAAAATCTTGACTCAATTTTTAGGAACGAGCTACTAGGATGGTTGAGGAGGTAAAGACACAAGTCTCCTCTACAGCCTCGACATCTGTTGAACCTGGTACTACTACTGAGTCTCCAGTAGTTGATTATGGTAGCATTATGCTTACAGCACCTGGGGGTGTAAGGAAATGATGTGTCTCCGGTCTTAGTTCAGCATGTCAGCTTATCCTGAGTTCAAGGTCTGGATGTAGCACATCGACAAGGACTAGTTATGTTGATCACAGAGTCCTTCATGAGCTGCATGAGGATTATTGTAGCAAAATGTAAGAGATGTAAGGAAATCATGCTGAGAAGATGTCGAGTCAAGAGCAACTAATACTTAAGACTTGTCGTCAGATGGATGACACGATGGCCATAATGCAGGTGCACTTAGAATCATGCTCATCTCGAGGAACATGCTCATCTAGAGGAGCCATAGACACTGAGAGGACTTATGATGATGCATGATTGTAGTTTTGGAAAACTTATCTATGTAATAGATTAGTTTTTATCGACTGTCACAACATACTTATTACTATTATGTGGTGGAGACCATTTTGTGATGCCTTATTTTCTTGTGGGAGTTGGATATTATTAGACTTTATTTTATTTGTTAATCTATTCTATTTTGTACTTTGTGGCCTGGGTGTTTGTTGATATGTTGGGTGTCTGGTTATGGGAGTTTGGTTGTTGTTATGATTAGTGTTTGGTTATAGGAGTTTGATTGTTGATATGTTGGATGTATGTTCATAGGATTTTGGTAAGGCCCTGAGATGTGTATGTCCTGTAAATAGGTTGAAAAGTCAGATAAGGAACAAACATGAAAATTCCGTGGCTGAATTTTTGCTAACTTTGCCACATAAACAGCCACAAAATTCTGTGGGTGATTACCAAATTTAGCCACAAATGTGATTTCAGCCACAAAAATATTCCGTGGCTAATCAACCATGACTTTGTTTCCGTGGCTGAATTATTTTTCAATTAAAGAAAATTTTATTATATGAAATTAAATCAGCCACAAAATTATATATTCAACTACGAAAATTTCCATGGCCGATCACCCACGACATCTATTTTCGTGGCTGATCACCTTTTTAAATTAAATAAAATACTATTATTGTTTTATTAAATCAACCAAGAAATTTTATTATCAAATACGAAAATATCTGTGGCTGATTCCTTATTTTTTAAATTTCATAAATTTTAATTATTTTGAATTAATCAGTTACTAATTTTAATTTATTAGGCACGAAATATTCCGTGGCTGATTGAACTCAGCCATGGATTTCATCTGATCAGCCAAGGAATTTATTGGGGTTGATAGGCCAGTTTCTAGTAGTTGAGAAAAGATTAATCAAATTGAAGTAGATCGAGAAGAAGGTAGGAATAAACTAGAAGCGTTTGACAAAAATTAATCCACTTATACAAGGATAGGAATTTTTGGTAGTTTAACTTCTCAAAGTGATCAATTTTCTATAATGAATTCATAACTTGATTTAGTGACATATACCTAAGAATTTGATAATTTCTTAACTAGTCTTGCAAATTCTACTTTAATTTTTTTTCCTACTTAGTTTATAGTTTCTTATTTTGTTTAGGATTAGTTTTAGATAATTTCCTAATTCACTTCCCCAATTTACTTTATGTTTAAGACATCATAAGATTTTTTTAATTTAATTATAGTAGAGTTGTTCATAAAGTTTAGATAAGAAGAAAATATAATAATGTACTTCTCTTGAGTTCCTTGTGGGTTCAACACCCTACTCACTGCTATGCAAAGTTATATCTTAGAGAGAATGGTTTATAAATTTCCTTTTTATGGATACATGATGATTGAATTTAAATGACTTTATTCTAAATGTCCTAATTCTCCCGCAACAAAGACTGCCAAATCAACCTTATCTACTTCATGTTTCCCAAAAAATAGAAAAATTACAGTCCCTGTCTGTCTTGAATTTATTTTTCATCGTATAGAAAATTTACTAGATTCACTTTCAATATCTTCTCCAAATTTACTAAGTTTCGTTGGAACATTGGTTACCGAATTATTTTTAACTTTGTTCCCGTATCAAAGCTAGAAACAGTAAATGCAACCAGATGACAAATTGGAAACTTCCAGCTGAAGTAGGCAACAGTAATGCCTCCAGTTAGGCTCCACAGGGAATGGCTCCTTTTTAATGTAAATAAATTTAGACATCTTCCAATTTTCATAAAAACAAGATAAGTTCTTTGCTAATAATATATGTGGATGTGATTCATTGTCATCCTTCTAGCTTTCCTTTCTATAAAAATTTCACTTTTGATAATTAACTTATTCAATAGAATTCATTTTATTCAATCTCAACAATTAAATACAATTATTGTTGATGCGGTGTATGTTTATATAAACATTGGAAGATGTTTATTTCCATTTGGACTGGAGACGAGCCTGGCTTGGCTGGACAATAGGGCATGAGACAGATGAAATGATTCAATTTCTTGACAAATCTAGAATAGTATTATTTAGCATTTTGGATAATTTTTTTTAAGAAGTTATATTCCCTCTTAATTGTTGGTGACAGAGGCGAATTTTAGTTATGCATCCCTCCCTTGAGATAGAAATATTTTTTGGAAGTAAATTTCTCTTCCATTTTGACAAAAAGGAAGCACGGACATCCCCCCCCCCTTTTTTTTTCCCTGACGTAAATATCATGAATTTTGTGGTACTAAATTTTCTTGCTTCTGTTCATGGGACACAAAAAGTGAATAAATAAACAAAAGATGATGTTCTTAAAAAAATAAAGGGAAATTAGCTTATTTGGCTCTTAAAGTGTGGTGTTTGTAATATTTTTATCCTTAATATTTTTTTTCTGATGTTATGGTCCCTAATGATTTTTTTCCTACCATTATGGTCCCTAATTTTTAATTTTTAGGAACCATAATAGCTAATTTTTTAGGCAGAAAAATAAAACAATATAGACCATAAAGGTAGAAAAAATCATTAAGGAATATAAAGGCAGAAAAAACAATAAAGATAAAAACATTACAAACTCCAAACATTAAGGACTAAATAGGCTAATGTCGCAAAAATAAACAGAAGAAGAAAATTGTTGGAAAATAATTCTTTTTTCTTTTCCTTAAAAGGATTTAATATGAACACTTTATTTTAGTTATCTATTCGAAAATTTAAATAAAAGAAAGGTGACTTATACTCCTAAATTTTAAAATTTCACTCCGTTTGCAATAACGATATCTTTATGGTTAAGGAATGTGACAAAAATATTATTCTTAGCTTAATTTGAGACTATTGAGGAATGTGACACAATCAATTTGAGTTATTTAACAAATAATATATATGGCAGTCTCTATTCTTTAGGAATTTCATTCTAGTCTTATTGTATAAGAAAAAGAAAAAATAATTATCTTAGATTTATTCTAATGTCTTTTTAAAATTTCAGAGCTTGCCAAAAAAAAAAAAAAAAACTTCTATGATTTGTCTTCAATTATTCACTATTTAGGAGACAAACACAATTTATACTATCTATGATTCTGTGAATAGTGTTTGAAATTTGTAGGGGGTTATAAAAGTGTAATATGGGAGATGAGGGAGGGATTGACTATTGTGGACAAGGATTTCGTATTTTATTGCAGGGCAAATTGGTTATTCGCTGAAACAACAGAAAATTAAGGGGTTTTGTGGAGTATACGTTTGGGTTTTCATATTTATTTATTTATTTTTGAGCTAGTGAGAATAATTTGCTCAACTTAAAATTCAAGAAATCTGTTTATTTTCAATAAGTGACTAAGTTCCTGATTCGTTACTTTTCCTTTCCATTTATTGAGTTTGTAGTATGCTATGTATTGTGTACTAGTCCTAGTGTTTGGTATATTGTTATGTCGTTGTGTCTACAGGTTATGTAGTGAAGATAGTACGTTGGCATATGCATTTATATAGTGATTTAGTGTATCCTTTCTAAAAATATTAATTTGGTCAATTGAATTGTTGTGTTGTTGTATTAGTATTAGTGTAGTTCTTGGCATATATATGTTTTGGTTTTGTTCCTATAAGTTGATCTTACAATTTGGTAATAATCTATGCGTACATCTTTTTGGTTCATGGTGATTACTATTGTTATATGTATGGAAACTAGTGAATGTTGTTATATACCTAAATCTGACGTATTAAGTTTTTGGTGCTGTTACTAGCGAACAATATCATGAAAGATTGGATTGTATTGATTTAACCACATTTATATGTCTATATGTAAATATGTGTACACATTTTTTGTGTAAATATGTGCAATATCTTGTTGTTTGTATGATTTATGAATTATTGTGCTAATTGTTGTATTTGCTATACTAATTATACTTAACTATTTCTAAATTCCCCAACCTTACTTTCGTGTTCTCTTTTCAAGGTTAAGTCTTAGTTTATGACCTGACGAACCACAAGAAACATGGTGGATATTATTCTAGAGATTGAGAGAAATTTTGCATGGATTTGAAGGGTAAATAGATAAAGGCTAACCAATTAAGTTCAATACAAGAAATGAAAGTTAACTTAGCAATAATGATGGTAACAGTAGAAATAATAGAAGGACTATGGGTGATTTTGCTAAACTTGCAATCTCAGGACATATTCAAGTATTACTAGACCAAGGGTAGAAGCTAATAACTTTGAGATAAAACCCAACATTATCCAAATGATCCAAGACATGGTCCAATTTCCTGGGTTACCTAATGAAGATTCTAATGCCTACCTAGCCACTTTTCTAGAGATCTACGATACTTTTAAGATAAATGGTGTGCCGAAAGATGCTATAAAACAAAGACTATTTCCTTTTTCCTTTAGAGATAAAGTTAAATCTTAGTTAAAATCTTTGCCAGTAGGATCTATTACTACTTGGACTAGGTTAGCTGAAAAATTTTTGGCCAAATATTTTACCCCAGCTTGAATGGCCAAGCTAAGAATAAAAAATTTTACCTTTCACCAATTATAAGCTAATAGTCTATATGAGTGTTAGGAAAGCTAGAAGGAGATGCTTAGAAAATGTCCTCACAATGGATTTGAATTGGGAATGCAAATGCAGATTTTTCATAATGGATTTAATTTTACCTCGAAACAATTAATTAATGCATCTATTGGAGGTATAACAAGTTCTAAGACCCCAGAGAAGTTGTATAAGTTGGTTGAGAAAATTGCCACGAATAATTACTCATGGGGTAATCCAATGCCTAGGGTTCATGTTCAAGGAGTTCACAAAGTTGATACTATAGCTGCCTTCGAAGCTAAGGTTGAGGCACTCACTCTAAAGATAAAGCAAATGGTGGCTCTTCTCAAGGGCAAGTTATGAATATAAGTTATGATTTTTCTAGGGAAAGGCATACTAACCTTAAGTGCTAAAGCATGGGTTCATCTCAAGAGTCCATAGAGAAAGCTGCTTTTATAAGGAATAGGATATTAGGTAATAATCCATGTAGTATCACTTATAACCCCAGTTGGAGGAGCCACTCTAATTTCTCTTGGACTAATGAAAACCAGCCGAGGCAAAACACCTCGAACTTTAGTGGAAACTAAAGAACTTAATATTCTTTACCTTATAATGTACCATCACCAAAGCCATCATTGGAGGAATTGGTGTTAACAAAATAGTAAGTTTAACAAAGCCTATTTCCAAGTAGCTGATGCGGTAATATGAAATTTGGAGGCTT
This sequence comes from Voacanga thouarsii, assembly GCA_026120185.1. NCBI lineage: Eukaryota > Viridiplantae > Streptophyta > Magnoliopsida > Gentianales > Apocynaceae > Voacanga > Voacanga thouarsii. The sequence goes on from JANUWF010002534.1 coordinate 72,176, forward strand.
CAATGTACAACATGAAGAATCAAATAAGTTAATTGGCAAAGCTTCTTGGAGATCATCAAGCTAGATCTCTACCTAAAAACTTGGAGAATAACCCACAAGACAAAGATCATGGAAAAATATGAAGTTTAATTGCTTTCATATTTTAATTTGGACAATCATTAATTTTGTTTGCCTACATTTTTTTTTTTAATGACAATGTAAAGGGATTTATATTGATCAAAATATATATACAAGGATGTTTACTAGTTCATAGTCAGGATGACTATTAGCTAGCAGTGGTACAAACCATTCTTTAACGTAGACAGAATATTATGGTACAAAGTAAAAATAACAATGTACACATGTGTTTTGATCTTTTTAGAAATGTCCATCGGTTGATAAACCGTCCCCTCGTATAGTGCTTTGTTACGTGCAGACCAAATGTAATAGAATATGGCTGCCATAGCAGTAGCTTTAGCCTTTGCCAACCAGGAAGATCCGCGGTTTACATGCTTATACCACCTAAGACAAGATCCAACCGAATTCATTGCTTGTGGTAATCCTAACCACACTTTAATTTGGACAATCATTAATTTTGTTTGCCTGCGTTTTTTTTTTATGACAACGTAAAGGGATTTATATTGATCAAAATATATATACAAGGATGTTTACTAGTTCATAGTCAGGATGACTATTAGCTAGCAGTGGTACAAACCATTCTCTAACGTTGACAGAACATTAGGGTACAAAGTAAAAATAACAATGTACACATGTGTTTTGATCTTTTTAAAAATATCCATCGGTTGACAAACCGTCCCCTCATATAGTGCTTTGTTACATGCAGACCAAATGTAATAGAATGTGGCTGCCATAGCAGTAGCTTTAGCCTTTGCCAACCAGGAATATCTGTGGTTTTCATGCTTGTACCACCTAAGACAAGATCCAACCGAATTCATTGCTTGTGGTAATCCTAACCACACTTTAATTTCCCTCCAAATAGATGATGAAACATAGCATTTGAAGAAAATATGGCTAGTTGTCTCCATATGTGCTTTACATAAAAGACAAGATAAATCATCCAAGCGGAACACAAGTGCATGTTTAGTCTTCAAATGCCCCCTAGCACATAGCCAGACCATGAATATATGCTTTGGAGTAAGCCCCTACTTCCAAGTAGTATTTACCCAAAAAAACCTTCGAGCAAGGCACCCTAAGATAGTTATAAGCCAATGATATGAAGGAGGCGGCAGATGTAGCCCAGGTACGAAGAAGATCAGAATTATAAAGACGATCATTTTCCTACTCTAGGATCATGTCCCGAATTGCTAACACTTTACAAAACAATAGAGAATGGTCCTTATGGTGTTCAATCTCACACACTGATTTGTCCTTAATGTAGTAATGATCCAACCATTGGACCCACAAGGATTATTTCTCAGATTGTATGTTGCAAACGATTGTAGTTAATAACGCCGCATTCCAAGTATGTAAATGTCACAAACCAAGACCTCCCGTATTTTTAGGTAGGCAGATATCCTTCCAAGCAACCAACGGCTGTTTTGAATCCCATAGGAAATCCCGAGCCATCCTATCCAATTGGCAAACAACAACCGACGGAGTTGGGAAAATGGACAACCCGAAACATTTAACCCCCTGAAGAATAGTTTGAATCAGCAGTAGTCGTCTAGCATAAGACAGTGAACGTGCATACCATCGCCTAATGTAGGAGTCAATTCTATTAAGCAGAGGATGATAGAGCGATAGTCGGACTTTACCATACATGATAGGTAGGCTAAGGTAACGAAAAGGAAATTCCCCAACGGGAATACTAGTATCTGCCAGAAGGCCCTCCTTATCATTGCTACGAATACCAGCCATATAGATATTAGACTTGTCCTTATTGATTTGAAAACTAGAGCACCTATTGAATTCATCTAGGCAGTTAAGGAGGATACGAACAGAGGGACGGTCACCCCTGGCAAACGGCATAAGATAATCCGCAAAGGAAATGTAAGTAATCCTTAAGGTCTCACACTTGGGATGGTAGTTGAACAAAGTCCTAAGAGTGCGCACTTTGACGACTCGAGAAAAATATTCCAAGCAGATAACAAATAGGAGTGGAGAGATAGGGTCCCCTTGTCGGAGACCTTTTTGCCCTTGAAAGAAACCATACACCGTCCCATTAATAGCAATAGAATAGGAGGTAGTGGTCACACACTGTCGAATCCATTCCACGAAAATATGTGGGAAACCCATTTCTGTTAGTAATTCTATTAAGAAAGCCCAATTTACTGAGTCATATGCCTTCCTGAGGTCCACCTTAACTGTACACCTGGGAGAAACTCTTTTTCTACCATACGTACGCAGAAGCTCCTAAACAAGTAGAATGCTGTCAGTCATGAGTCTGTCCTAAATGAATGCCAATTGCGAGATGTCCATAATATGAGGTAAAACCATTTTGAGCCTGTCTGCCAAAATTTTTGAAATAATCTTGTACACAACATTACAACAAGAGATTGGTCTATAATCCCCCACTCTTTCTGCATGTGCGGACTTAGGAACCAGAGTAATAACCGAATGGTTAATCTACTTAATGATTCTGGCAGACACAAAGAATTCCTTAACAGCATCACAAAGACTCTGAGCAACCGTATCCCAAGCCTTCTTAAAAAATAACGCAGAGTACACATCCGGACCCGGTGCCTTACAATCACCTATGTCCCACAGAGCCACTTTAATATTATGATCAGATACCCGTCTAACTAAGTCGCCCTTCAGGTCATAGGGAACCATTTGTCTAGCACCAACATAGTCCATATTAATTCTCTGGTAGTCAACCCTCGTCCCCAGTAGATTACGGTAGTATTCACCAAATTCATCAGCAAGAGCCTTTGGACTATCAGTCATTGAACCATCCTCCTTCAGAATTGAAGAAATGAAACTCCTTTTCTTGTTCCATTTGACGATATTAAAGAAGTATCTCGTATTCTTATGTGCTTGAGCCATATATTTCCCTTTTGGCAAGTTGCCTGTAGAACTTCAATTCCACATCTGCAAGATGCCAAGAAAACAGTTTACACACTTTGAATTAGAGATGAAGTCCTGGTCTTGAGGGGTTTCAAGTAATTACTGTTGAACACTAAGGACTTCCTTGTTCGCCTGTTGAACATGTTCAGATAATTATGAGAATTCACATTTGTTTAGTCTCCGCAAGTCCCTTTTAAGCTCCTTCAACTAATGACAAAGAGTAAACTGGTGGTATCCCATATAGGGACGATCCCACACACCTTTAACCAAATCTTGAAATGAGTCATGGTCAGCCCAAAAGTTAAAGAACCTGAATGACCGAAGAGAATCACTACAGTAGTCAACCACTGACCATAGACTTGGGCAATGATCAGACAAGTAACCAATGGGGAAGAATTCTACCAATGCGTGGACGTTGCACTGGAACCATGAATCATTACCCATCACCCTATCCAATTTAGACCAAACCCTAGAATTTGTCCAAGTAAACCGCTGCCTAACATAAGGTAGATCTTCCAGGCCTATATTAGTACAAGTAGCTACGAAGTCCTTAATTTCATATGTAGAAGGTGTTGTGCCACTTATCTTGTCATCAATGTGTAAATAAGCATTAAAATCTCCTATAAGGATCCATGGTTCAGAGAGAGTAGTAGATAAGTACTCAAGAACTTCCCACAATGCCTTGCGTGCTACTACAGAGTTGTAAGCATTGATAAAAGAAAAGTAATACGAGACATGAGTAACCTTACAGGTGATACGGATAGTAATTGCATGGGGCGAACAGTGAAATAACTGAACATCCACTCTAGAACCATTTCACAAGATGAGCACCCTGCCTCTCTTCGTCTCAACAAAGTTATGTATTACCGACCGATTAATGTACTTGTAATGCAGGATATTATCATGTCCATCCACAGTCAATTTAGTTTTTTTTAATCCAATGACGTTAACACAATGTTTAGAGATAAACTCCATAACCCCGTGGTGTTTGAGGGTCATGTTGAACCCTCGAATATTCCAGCAATCGACTCTCATTGGTGACTAACTAGTACCTGTTAGGCACCAATCCAGTCGAAACTACGGTTAGCATATTTCTTCCATAGGGATCGGATGAACGTTGTGGCCTGTACAGTTACCTTTTCGGCATTCAAGACCATGGTAGGGATTTCCTCCAGCCTTTGGTCATTCTTAGTGGTTGAACCCATTGTTTTCTTTCGAAATTGAACATTCCTCTGTGAATTTGAGTGGAAGTAGACATGGCCAAACCTTCTAACCCTGGAATGGCCCATTCTTTCCCTAATCTAATCACCATGCCCAACAGCCATGTTTGTGGCATCAAGCGCACCTACTCCAGCATGCCCCGGCTTGTTTATGGGGCCAGGATGCATATCAACCCCATCAAGCATGAGATTGTCCTTGGTAGAAACTTGGACCAGCACTTGTGTATTCGATGAAGCCCCAGATATTATGTTCTCTATTCGGTCCTGTTCAGGGTACCAGAGAGGAGCTTTCCATTTATCAATGCATTTAGAGATTGTCCCCCTAAGTGAAGATGATCGTATGACATGGTCCTATCCAGCAAGAGCAGACAGAGGTCATGTCCTTGGCCTGTCCAATTTCCATTTGCTGGTTGCATCGCCTTTGGACTTCAACAACTGTTCTCTCTTTTTCATCTTATCTCCAATACAGGCCTCCGTCTAATGTCCAAATTTGTAACAATGGTTACAGAAGGCAGGTTCAAATTCAAACCTCACTGCCCGCTATTTGATTTTTCCAAACGGTAATCGGAATGGAACCACCTTCACTAGTGGTTTAGAAACATCAACTTCCACCAGGACTTTAGCATAGGACAATCAATCAAGCCTTGCAGTAAGCATATCAGACATAATAGGAACGCCTATAGTTGAAGCAATTTTACTCAGTGCTGTCTTGTTCCAACAACCAAGAGGCAATGCAAGAAACGTCACCCAGATGGGCATTATGCTCACCTCTTCCAAAGAAAAATCAAATTCAGATGACATTATCTTGAGCATTAACAACCTAGCATACAATGTGTAAGGTCCCCCACGGAGAACCAGTTACCTGTTTGCTTCATTGTTGAACCGAAAGATAATCCAACTCGAGACATGTGAGTGAACCTTAGTTTGAACACCCCATTGCTTAGTGAGTTCCAGTATAGCTTTCATACCTGGGAATCTATCCGCAAACATCTCAATTAGGCAGTAGCCTAACTTCGCCTCAGCATCCTCAAAGTCTCGAACATCAATGTTGATGACCTCACTCGAGTTGGGAATGTGGCTCAATCACATTCCATTGCACATTTCACGGTTCCCTTTAACCACATTTGCCTAGGAATGAACCGATTTATTTGTTTCCACAGGTTGTGGTGCAGTCTGTGTCGGCTTCTGAGAGCAATTCGGCATATCCTCACACGGGTCATTATTCTCAGCAACTAATTGGGCAACTGGAGGGTGCATGCTCCCTACATCAAGGCCAACCGAGGAGGATGCTATGTCTGGTTCTGGAGCCGGCAATTGAGGTAACTGAACGATGAGGGTAGGTGATAATAATGGACTGGAGTCAGATGCCATTAGTACCTCGGGTTAAATTGGAGATAAGAGGTTTGTATTGGCCATGTCCAAGGTTGGGACAGCAAATACCCGAGGCACAATCTGGGGAGAAGAGAGAATTGTCTGGGGTGTGGAGGAAGATGGCACCCCAGAAAATTTCGATTTCTTTCGTCCTCTAGTCTGGACCATTAGGTCCAGGCCATCAGAAAGAGGAGCTGGCGGATAAAACAAAAGTTTATAGGAGGACGAGGGAATGGAGTAGTTAGAAGTATTCTTTGGTTGGATAGGGTAGGAGGCTGATAGCTAATTGGAGCAGTTTTAATCTGGGGGTTTGGAATTCAAATTGGAGCCTAGCACACTGGGATAATTCTTACCGACGAGACAGGATAACAAGGTCTAACAAACTGGTTTCCGCAAGAAGTATGCATTTTAAGCAGATCAAATATATCGGATGGCAGGTATAGAAGACTGAACAAAGGAACAAGAGAAAGCTAAACCAATATGATAGCTAAACACTGGACAGAAAACAGGTTCACAACCTTCCTAAATCAATCTACTAAATAAGGTAGCTAATAGAACACCTGGTAGTACAGACAAAACAAGGGCACCGATATAACCAGGAAAACACAGTAGAATAGTAGCTAGCAACAATGGTTAGCAACTGATAAGAGTGACACAGGCAGAAACATATGCAGGAATCAACAGATTAGAACAACCCTAGCATTGCTATACCTAAGGAAATCCAAGCTCCAGGAAAACAAAACTATAATTAAAGTCGGAGGAAACGAAGGCAACCAGAAGCAAACATAGATAGACACCTCAAGATATCACAGTAGTAAGAAAATATTACATATAGAATATGGACTAACCAGTAGAGGGATCATGCACTTGTAGCAAAGCTTGTAGCCCTATCATTGTGAGAAAGACACGAAAAGAGTACTCACAGGCACTGGTCCAAGCATTTGGGCCCAGTGCTGGGTCACTTCAAAGTTCCAAGTCCTGTCAGGAGTCTGACAATTAAAGAGCCAAATCGGCTTTTTTTTTTTTTTTCAAAATTCTTCAACTCCATCAATTTTTTTCTCACAATCCATCGCCAACTCTTTGCAAGCAACCATTACTGGCTTTATTTTGACCACCAAAACCACCATCATAATATTAATCCTTGAGTTTTTATTGAATCTATGGATTAAATCTTCCAAAATGTCTTTTTTTTCTTCAAAGAAACACCTTCCAAATACCCTCTAAAAGTGTGACTTTTCTTCTAAGAAATTGCACAAAGTGTTTTCGCATGCATTGGAGAACAAAGTGGTATGGCTTTTCTTTCATTTTTACGGTTCAATTTTTGTCATGAAAATTTTTATTTTTTGATTTGATTGGGCTAGGTTAAGTTTGTGAATTACTTTTGTGTGGAATAGTATGGTTTTAAAGTTTAGTAAAGTTATTTCTTCGAGCATAATTCATGTTTTGATCTTCTTTTGGCAATTTTCTATTAATATTGCCTTTTCTCTTGCAAAATAAAATTCTTCATGATAGAGATAATATGCATTGCATGAACTTTTACACATTATTGTGGAATCCTATTGTTCATGACATTGATATATTCTCCATGGATAAGAGTTAGGTAGCTATCATATTTATCCTACTCCATATTGTTAGCATTCTACCTTCTAGCATTAGGAATTCATGTTAATATTATGTTTGGATTGTGGATTTATGTTTTCTTTACATGCATTTTGAGGAGTTTAGGGTTTGTTAGATTTGAATTGGAGTTAGGAATCGTGGAGTTGTGTGTTAGTGTTGGTTTGCGAATTTGGTTGAAGTGATCTTGTCATGTCTACACAAAAGGGCATAAGAGGTCTAGAGTTTTGTCTTCCTCTACTCTTTCCTTTAAGCCATTTTCTACATAGCCTACTAAGTTTCTTGAACCTACTTGCCAAATTTGGCACCAAACCATACCAATAACAAAATCATAGTAGAGAAGACTTTTAAGCCATCTGTTGACAATTCTCTTTAGTTGTCTACCATGTTTAGGAGGCTGGGTTGGGAGGTCATTATTAGACTTCAGGGGATGTATTGTCCAGTCTTTGTAAAACAGTTCTATGCTAACATACAGAAGAAGAAAAAAGAATATTCTAGAGACTATTTCTAGCATAGTTAAGAGGGTAGCTATTGAGCTTGATTAGGCTAGTCTAGCTACCATTTGAGCATTAATTATGAGGGCCCTTAGATATCAATTGACCACCACAATAAGTGGATCATCTTTGATCCTCAAAGGAGTTTCACTACAACTCGTCAAGGGTTAGGGATGCATGGGAGAGGACATGGTATTTCACCTAGCTACTTTTCTAATAATGACCTTAAGGCCCAACTGAAAGCCCTAGTCAATATATTTGATTTTATTATCGTTCCTAAGGCTAGTGGGTATAATGAGGCTCGGGTTATTGAAGTTTACATCCTCTCTTAGATGTTAAATAGTAAGCCTATTCCCCTTACCTCTTTGATTATCCAGTCTATGAGGGATACGATGTATTCGCACCTTGTTAGCATGACTTTTGTCTTTCCTTTATCAATCATATGCATCCTTTAGGTTTTTGGGGTGAGTTGTGAGAGAGAATTGACCGAGATCACCACGGCACGCGATATAGTGACAGAGCATATCTTAGTGCAGTATGGATATAAGTATAATGAGAGAGAGAGAGAGAGAGAGAGAGAGAGAGAGAGAGAGAGAGAGACGGTGGATGAGGCCATTTGAGGTTCAACACCCTGGGATGGAGGAGATGCCTTCCAAGGATGAGGATGAGGAGTAGCACCAACCACAACATCAAGCATATGCAAGTGGTTCAGGTTCATAGCTTAGTGATGGGTATGAGGTTGAAATGCATACACAGATAGAGCAACTAAGAGTCAGGATGAAGACCCAGATGCCTATTCTTCACCAACTTCGGGATTTTACAGTTGATCTGCATAGGAGGGAGGATGCACTAGAGTAGAGATTGACCACATGGATGCAACATTCCCTAGACAATCAGGAGGCATTTCCACTAGTCAGGCCATGGGAGATGGTGTAGCTGAGCTAGATGAGGATGATGATGAGAAGGAGGAGGAGGAGAAGGATGCTGATGATTGAGTTCTTGCATTTCCTACTTTTCTTTTAGGAGTGTTTATTTTTCTCTTTAAATTTTCATGACTTCTCTTACATTACCATTATCTTTTATGTCTTTTATGTTTCTTTTTCTTTTCTAGTTTTATGCTATGTTTTCTTTCTTTAGACTATTTTTAGGTGACTTACTATTATCAAGTGCCAATGCTTTTGTGATCAAATTCAACCACTTTTGTAAAAAATCATGATTGTGGAAAGTATTTCTTTCTCTTCTTCTTTTTCTTTTATGTTTATGTCTCTTGTCTAGGCTTTGTTGCTCTATTTTTAGGGCCATTGAGGACAATATCCAATTTAAGTGTGCGGGAGGGATTAGGAGTTGGATATTTTTCATAGTTTTCCAAGTATATGGCAGTTAAATATATTTTTATTTTTGGGATAATTTTTTTAAATTTTATATTCTATTATGATTGCTTTTACTTTGAGATGTGTTGTATTCCATATTTGATTAAATTGATCTTTAGTTTAACTCTTGTAATAGATTGAGATATGTTTAACACTTCAGAATTAATGTTACACTTATTTATATTTTGTAGATATTTGAAGCTTTATTCTTGAGGATTTGATGTGGTTGATATGATGAAATATAAGTTGAGATACATTGCTAATGCTTGTTTTGATGGTAATTTCTAAACTAGTCATTGTTCTAAGTTAAGTAAATAAGGCGAGAGGTGAGTATGAGAGTGAAAAAGGAAAAATAAGAGAGTTAGAAGGGATGTATGTACCCATTCTGGAAAAAAAAAAAGAAAAGGAGAAAAAAAGTCCCAAAATGCAAAGTACGTATCCTTTGCAAAAAAACTAGTTATTTTTTTTTAAAAAAATAATAATGCTAAAAGAATATGCTGTAGTAGAACATTTTTGTTTTAATTCCTTTTGCATATTGGATGGGAACCAATACGGTGAGTGAAGAGGAATCCAGTTACTTGAGGCTATGAATTTCTGATTTGGTGAGAATGTCCTTAGTTTACTACTTGGATTGCAGTAGTTTAGAGCTAACTGGAACCTATTTAAGTCATGGCAATGTTAATTTATATGAATCATGTTTACTTCATTCTTGACTTAAGAAATGAGTGGATGGTGCTTCATGAATATAGACTTGTATTAATTTACTAAGGGTTTTATGCATATCTAATATAACATTTGAATGGATCTTAGGGATTGATTGAGTTGAATAAGTGATGTAATGCTTTTCTTAGTGAAAGTGGGGATAATGTTTTGTAATGCTAGCTATAGTTTGATGGATGAATTGGTAAATGTTTTTTGAAAAGGTTCTAAGGATTTGTTCCATTTTGACTTTTCTCAAGTATTTGCTTTTGGACAATCAATTGCTTCAGTTTGGGGGAATGTGAAATGTACTTATTTTTTCCTAGCTATTTAAGGTGATTTTGTGATGTTTTGGATGTAATAGCTAGTCGATTCCCTTACAATTTGATATTTTGCCTAAGGTTTTTCTTTGATTTTATAAAGAAATTGTAGAATTTGGAGAATAATTATATGATTTCATATCTAAACCTGAACCTACACAAAAATATGAACCGACCCTGCTTCAATTATGGAAAAACAAGTCAAAACAGATGAAAAAGTAGAGTAAACTAGGTATTCTAGAGCTAAACTGGTGATGGCCCGAAGAGATTGACCTGGCAATGACGCAATTCGGGTTCTGAGGTGGTTTAAAATCTGATGCGCGTATAATTGAAAATTTCTCAAGAAGACTTTTGGTATCCTACTTGTGCACATCACAAAATATCTAGAGAATGATTTTGGCAACCTAGGAAATTATATATATGAGGAAAACACAAAAATTTAAGGGGGTTCCAAGGATTAAAGCTAGAAATCATTCATTCAAGGAGGAATTCTCAAAAATAGCATTGTTTCAAGAGAGTTTTAAATAGAGGAAGAAGGGGGCTTGTCTATGAGTTCTTTCTTAAACTTTTATTTTCCTTTTCTTAAACAATAATGCGGTCTATGTTTTTATTATAGTTGGATGTTAATTTTGGATTCATGATGTTGAATTAATTTAGATATTTGATTAATTAATTATTATTCATGGTGTTTGATTGCTTGTCTTTATTGATGGATTGTTGAAATTAGATCTTTCTTCTAATTAACTTGGGAGAGCGGTTAGGAGTTAGTTTCGATTCATTTATTTTTTACGTATTATTTCTTAACAGACCTGGGAAAGAAAGTTAAGTTTAAAAGAACCTAAGTAATCAAAGTTTAGTTGATTTTGTCAATAGTATAGGATTATTGGCTAATTTCATGTATTATGTCGCTTAGAGTATAGGGATATTAATTGAGGTTTGAGTTTTATGCTTTTTTTTTTTTTTTTGTTATTTTAGTGAGATTGAGAAATCTACTAAATTAGCTAGAAAGATAGTGAGTTCATAATTTGGGAAAGAATTGGATTGTATTTTATTCCTTCATGACTCTACAGTAGTGATTAATTGTGATAATTACTAGAACTCATTGTCATGCCTTCAAGAATTTCTATCTAAATACATGTTTTTCTCTCTTAGAGTTGTATATATTTTTATGTTTATTTTTATCTTCCTTCTTTTATTACTTTAATTAGTCGGTTAAACAATGTATGAAAAATAACTAATGATAGTTGTTCCTTGAGGATTCATACTCGTTAATTCCTCTTTGATAAATTCACTTACTCATACGTGTGATTTGAGAATTAATATTTTAATTAAAACTTTATTGGGAATAGATTTAAAATTGCATAATTTTTTATAACAAAATCTGATGCATCAATACCCCAACATGCAATAGCCTAAAAGACTTCCTTTTATCTGTAACCTTAGAAGACAAAGTGAACAAACTCTTCTCAAAATTAATTGCTGCCCTGAAGTAGACTCAAAATTTGCCAAAAATCATAGACAAAGCTTATGGCAATTTCCTAGATGCAATGGCAAATATAATTGTATCATTTGTAAAGCTCAAATGTGTAATTAATAAGGCAGTTCTTAGGAACTGAATAGGGCACAAAATACGATGAAGCTAGCAAAAAAATTAGGACTCTGTCCTTCCAACTCATGAGCCAAGACAAAAAGTACAGGAGACAAATGATCATCTTGATGGACACCCCTCGTAGATTTAAAAAAACCATGACTTTCACTATTGACAAGCACAGGAAAACAACAAATGTCTATGCAATGTCGAATCAGCATCTGAAATTGAGCATTAAACCCAAACCATTCCATCACCTTTAATAAATAATCCCAGCAGACCTGATTAAAAGTTTTTACCATTTCCAGCTTGACAATAGAATTACCTCTTAGGACCCTCCTATCAATAGAGTGTACAAGCTCATAGGTCAATAAAATATTATTAGTGATACTTGGACCCTAAATAAAACTAGTTTGATTTAAGAAATAATACACGAAATAACATAGGCCAATTGGTTTGCCAACACTTTTATAACTATTTTATTACAATAATTACACAAACTGACTAGTTTGAAATCCCTAAAAGATGGTGAAGAATCCTTTTTTTGGAATTAGAACTATCCGGACACTGAACCCATTTGGAAAAGGCAAACCTACAAAAAAACGTCTCTAGCTGCTTGGAGGACATTAGAAACCACAAAATCCCAGAATGCGGTACAAAAAGTTCTGGGAAACCAACAGGAATATGAGCAGAATCCACACAGAGAAAAGAATTCCTCCTTAATTTCATCTAATGAAGGTAATCCAGATTTTTAAAAAAAATTTATCAGCATCAATCACTAGACATGGAATATTTGAATATAAATAAGTTTGAACATTGACCATATCATTCTCAGAGAGCAAATTAGAAAGAACTCCATAACTTTAGTTTTAATAGCATATTGATCTAACAATATTGTTCCAGCATCATGCAGAATAGAAGATACATACAATTCTTCCTTCGACTTTTGGAACAAGAATGAAAGAAAGCTCTATTGTATCCCCTCTTTAGCACACCAGATTCTTGATTTTTCTTTCTAATAAACCTCCTTATTTTAAAGCCTATACCAATCTAGAAGCTTCTTTTTGACAAGCTTCTCATCCGATAGGAGCTTAGAAGTATCAAATTTGATTTTAGCCTCAAGGGCCTTATCCTCCCACAATTTCCTATTCCTAAACACACCCCCAGAAGAACCCCTATTCCAACTCTTTAAAGTAGCCTTTACAGATTTAAGCTTGCCAGGAAGACTATCCATGCCATTACCATGAACAGAAATATTCCAAACATTCGATACAGCCAAACGAAATTCCTTATGCCTCAGCAACATAGATTGGAATTTAAAAGGTTTGGGAAAGCAAGCTCACAAAAATCAATAACAATCAATAGAGGTGAATGATTAGAGCCACCCCTATGCACATGCGGGTTTTTGACCAAATCGAGTAAAAAACCTATCAATCTGATGTCAATGGGACGCATACTGAAGGTACTCCTATCGATGGGATACCTAACTATCGCCAAGCACGAGGTCATGCGCGATCTCGCACCAGGCAATATTGAGGAGCCCGCTGCCCATTTTGCATGAACATGGGGTGATGCATGAGTGATCACAGGGAGAATGAACATCATCCTCCCCATGATGAAATTTTGTCAATTTGTGGGTTTGGTATAAAAAAAAAAAATCCTTTCAATTTTGTTTATTTTTTTCCTTTAATTTATTTTCAAGAAAATTAAATTTTAAATTTTAAAATACAACAATATAAATTTAAGAACAAAATACAACAATATAAATTTTCAAAATGCAGCCTATTTAAAATACAACAATATAAATTAAATTTCTAGAAATTTAATTAGGATAAAATCTAAAATCAATATTTTAGAAAATTTATTACTTGTTATAATTATATTGTAAGAGCCAAAAAATAATATATGATCTAAAATCAATATTTTAGAAATATATTAAATTTTAAAATATAATTTTTATCCCAAATCATAGGTCCCAATTAAAAATTAATCATAAATAGATTTAATTTGCAAAACAAGATTAATTCTCGTTTTATTAATAATTAGATTTATCCCATTTTATTAATCTTGTTTTGTAAATTAAATCTAATTACGATTAATTTTTAATTGAGACACATGATTTGAGATAAAATTATATTTTTAAAATTAATATATTTTCTAAAATATTGATTTTAGATTATATATTATTTTTAATTCTTGAAATATGATTTTAACAATTAATAAATTTTCTAAAATATTGATTTTAGATTTTATCCTAATTATTTTTTTAGAAATTTTATTTATATTGTTGTATTTTAAATAGGCTGCATTTTGAAAATTTATATTGATGTATTTTGTTCTTAAATTTATATTGTTGTAGTTTGTTCTTAATTTATACTGTTGTATTTTAAAATTTAAAATTTAATTTTCTTGAAAATAATTGAAAGGAAAAAAAAACAAACGAAATTGAGTGGAAAATTCTTTTTTTTATACCACCCACAAATTGACAAAATTTCATCATGGGATCATCTTCCCCATGATCACCCATGTTCATGCAAAATGGGCAGCGAGCTCCTCATTATTGCTTGGCACAAGGTCGTGCGTGACCTCGCTCTTGGCTATAGCGAGATACCCCGTCGACAAGGGTACCTCCACTACGCGTTCCATTGGAGGTGGATTGATAGATTTTTGACCCAATTTGGTCAAAAACCCATGCACATGCTCCACCTTATAGAATAAAACACATCATCCCAATTCATATTGACCAAGAGTTTATCTAATCATCCCTAACAAGATCTCACACCTGATCTATGACAGGTATAGTTACTACCAGAAATGGGAGGCTGAATTAAGGTAGCTCCATTAACAAAAGAAATAAAGTCCTCAATGTAATACCCCGCCCAAAACCACCTTTGACTATGGGGAAAAGTCATGCATTGCATAGCATCTTGCATTTTATGTGGTAGCTAGAATAATTTTATTTGCATGATGCATGTGAATTTTTCCGTTGCTCTTGCATTTGAATTAATTGATGTGAAATAGTTGTGTTGTTAAAGACTGGGTTAAGGGAGGTTTGGTCGAAGATTTGGAAGGATAAGTATTGGGGTGGTAAGAACTTCTTGTAGAAAAATTAGCATTGGAGTTGTTTTGGAATAGCGGGGAGGTTGGTGATTTCTTTTGGTGACCCGAGTTCGAATCCTACCTTTTGTGAAGTTAGTTTCTCTTCTTGAAATTCTTTTCTTTAGAACATTTCTTGTCTTGGCCGAAAAAGGAACCTAGCTATCCTAGAGAACTTTTAGTATTTTTACTCCAAGGAAATAAGTCTCTATATTTATTTCCTAAATTCAAGGACTTTGATGTGAATAAAGTTCACCTTTAATTTTCAGCTTGTGTTCCTTAGGATTTTCGAAAAAACCCCTAGCTAGGAGCCACTTTGAAGAATTTCAAGTGGTATAAAACTCTTCTTGATGAATATTAGAGTTACAGAATATATTAGGGAAAAACCTTATCTTACCTCTTCAAGAATTCTAGCCATAATCCTTTTATTTATTTAATTATTTTAGAGAAATATTTTAACTAAAGTCTTAGATATTTTCTTTGGGTTTAAACGCCACTTCCATAGGAATAAGATTCTATATTTAACTCCTAAGTTCAAGGATTTTAGATAAGGATAAAGTTTGTTTTATTTTCAGCTTTTGTTCCCTTGAATTTTCGGAAACCATAAGCTGGAAAAATTCTGGAAATTTTTCCAGATTTTGTCCGCCACCTTAGAGCACCTTTAGCTCAATCCAAACTCTTCTAGGAATAGAGGAGATCCTATCCAAATCCTTGATAAAATCAGATTTTATTTCAATCCAAATTCAACTAGGATTTTCTTCTTTTTCCTAGCTGAATTTCGGCAGCTTTGTATCAACATAAGCTGTCCGAAAATTCTAGCTTCTTAGCTACAATCAAACTCTGGAAATCCTAGCACAAAACACCTAGAACACTCCTTAATAATTCAACTACCTTAGCTGCACAAAACCAGAATTTCTATCACCAAAAACTACTGATTTTCGACAGCTTGGAAACCAGAAAAATTCGGTCAGCTTGCACAGAATTTTCGTCCAGCTGTGCACTCCAAAACACACGAAATTTTGCACTCCAAAACCTACCAAAACTCCTTGTTTATTAAGCCAATTTCGGTGCCCAAAACCCTCATCTTTTCTCTGGAAATTTCGACAGAATTACAGCCTGAACAATCCAGAATTTCTTCTCCTTTTGTTCAGCGATTTCGCACAGCTTGCACAGGATTTTTCAGTCATCAACATCCACACAAACTCTTCCTTGTTTGGCCCAAAATTCTGAATACATTCAGCCTTCTTTTGAGCAGTATTTCGGCCAGCATAAAGGAGCAAAATTGCAGAATCTTTTTCTCCATAAAACTCACCTAAAAACCGGCAGCAAGGAGACGCGCGCAAGCTGAAATTTTGCCTTTGCTGTCCAAGAAACCTAAAGCCATTAGGAGTCTATCTAAACATCACCATCTAACCCTAAACCAATCTTCTCCAATTTTAAACCATAACAACCATCTACCCTCTCCATTCTACACAGAAATTTCAGCAACTTCTCTCTGCAAATTTTCGAAAACACAAGAGTTATTACAAGCAAAAATCGAACACCCCTTAAGGTAAGCACAAATCCTTTCAACCTCTTGATGCCGTTTTCTCTAATGATTATTTTCTCTTTCTTCTACCCTTAAATCACGCCCTATAGAGGCTGATTTCCTCTTCTTCCTAAATTTTCGATCAACTGAAGCAAAGGAGGTAGCTTCTCTCTTCTTCTCAAGCGAACTCGAGACGATCACCATAGGAGCATCGAATCCTCATTACCCGGTAGTTTCAAGGTAAGGAAATACCCTCCCTTGATGTCAAAAGTAAAGTTTAATGGTGTTTATTAGTGAGATAAACATGTGGTCATAGTATTTGATCTTTGGGGATTAAATAGTTTACTTGGAATTAAATAGGAGATTGCGAATTGTTATGAAAATAAATGGGATTAGAGTATGTTTGAATTAATTGAGACCCTGATCATGATAGTATATGGTTTAGATCAGGAGGATAATTGAGGAAAGCCAGCTGTGAATTTATCGCATTTATCTGAGGCATATCAAGTAAGTCCTTGCATAAACTCTTTTATTAAACGTTGTGATGGTAAGTCCTTTTATAAACTGTTTTGTTAAATGTTGTTATGGCAAGTCCATGTTGTGAAGCTTTGTAAAGCTATTGTTAAACTGTGTTTGCTTGGGTTGTAAACGTGGATATTTATTCTTTAAACGGTTTTGCCAAACTAACGTTTTTAGCAAGAAAACTATTCTTTTCCTTAAATTTTTAGAAATCTCTTTTAAAGAAAATCACGTTTTACAAAGCCAAGGTTTGGAAATATTTTGAATCAGGAATTGACGGATATGTTCGTTGAGTACTCAATAAGGGTAGGCTAACAATACTAGTTTTGGAGGGCTAGCGTAAGTCTTCTGGCAGGAGGCCACCTCCAGAAAATGAACTCTGCTTGAAAAGGCGACAGTGTTGGTTGGTCAGGCCAGTCCGAACTAGCATTATACCTGAAAGGTGTTATTTATATTCCCGGCATGGACACTCGGATGGTTTTGTTGGGTGTAGAGATGGAGGAGTATCTCACCCGGTGGGCTGTACACTCACCTTGATCAGAACGCCCAACGTGTGGTAATCTGGTCCGGACAAGGTGCACAAAGTGTGGTGCCTTGGCCAATTTGTTCTCATGGAGCCCAACGTGTGGTGACATGACTTTTATCCGAGTGGAGGATTTATTTTGTACAAAGTGTGTCAATGAGGAAAAACCAACTCCTTGCGAAAAGAGATTGTTTATGACTGGCCAAATTATTTCTACGAATGTTTTACACTTTGCATACACAAACTATTTAAAAACACCATGTGCACACACAGAACTTACTGAGATTTATTCTCACACCGTTTTACATCATGTTTTCAGGGGATAGACTGTGCTGAGGCTACGGGGCATGTAATAGTTGAAGCTTTTGTTATTTTCTCTATCTACTCTAGGAGACATTTATTGCTTATACTTCTAAACAATATTTTGTTTTATTCCGTTTTGCTCCGAGTTGAGCCTGATGTAATAAGAATATTTCTTTATTTATCTAAGTTGATCCTTTTGGAGATTGCCTTTATATTTTATACCTCGTTCTAAAGACCCCTTGTCCTATGGGACGGGGCGACATCCCCGCCCTTTTAGGGTATGTAGTTGTGGGATGTTGCACTCAAGGGCATGAATATTAGGAAAAGAGGAACCTAAACACTCCTAGACTTTATAAGCCGCATTAAAATAAGCCCCAATGATCCAATGATTCCGCATATTTAAAGAGATATTCAACAAAGAGGACCATACTGGAAAACGACATAAAAGAGAGCAAGAATCATGTACCAATGTACAGGAGATAACATCACCATTAAGCTAAGAACATTTAAGATGAATAGATTGCTCCTAATTTTTCAAGACTAATATATCAAGGAACTACCTCAACATTAACCAAATCTTCCCATAAACGGCTCAACAATAGCAAATCTTCCCATTAACATTGAAAAATGCATAAGAAAACCCCTACTTGAAGGAAAAATCACTAATCTAATAAATAAACATTAATGGCTCAACAATAGCAAAAAATCTAGACAATGAATACTAATTAACTTTCTAAGTCTTCCAAATGGAAAAGGAAAAGCAATGACTCTAATGTTCCATACCAGAAGATTCATATTAAATTGTCTAAGAAGAGGACTAGTTTGAAGTCTTAACCTTCCTCAGTAGTTGTACTTTCAACGGCTCAACCTGCACTTTGCTTTTCTCTTTCTTCCCTTTTTAAGCCGGCTTCTTCTTCTGTTGAACATTTGCTAAAAAACCACAAAAATCATTATAAATATCATCTAGCAAATCAGAATCTAAAAAATATGAATGGCAAGACAGCTTGACTTTGGAATAATAATCATCTAAAAACCCCAAACAAGCAGGACTCAATACCATCAGTAATGGAGGCAACACAATTTGGATACCTGAGATAACCTTAGTGACAACACTACCAATAACCCTACAATCAGCATGTTGAGAGGTTGTTTTTGCTAGGCCAACACTAGAGTTCAGGTCCTCAGCAATCACCGAATAAGCCAATTTGATTGTATCATCTGGATTCTCATATGAACTAAGTTCTAGGTTCACCGTAGCTATTAGTTTCTCGACTATGACTGAACATTGAGGAGCAACAAGGGGACTCTCACTATGTACATTCAACATCAGAGGCACTTTAACAATACAAGCATTCGGAACTTCCATCTATTTATTCAACAATAGCTATAAGATCACAAGCAATGATTGTTTAATATGTAATGCTAGATTAGGGTTTCTCTGGGATCAATAGTAGTGTTTCGAAGGAGCTTGTACCTGGATTAAGGTTTTTCTACCCCAGCACTAAAGGGGTGATACCATTCGATGTGTCATATTGTCGATTAGGCTGTGCTGCATTCTAATCTGAGCCACAATTTCCCTGCAAATCATTAGTACACATGGTGGGTTAGCTGAGAATCAGGAACTAGCTTTACAACCCACTTCCAGCTAGGTGGTGCATCACTCTCTGGCTGTTTCTAATTCTGACCACAACTAGATGCAACATGTACAATTTGACTACAATTCTATTAATATAAAGGCAAATTCTCATATAGGTTATATTTTAAGAAAACCCAGAACTTGTTAAAATTCCTTCATGTAAATTATATCAATGCAGTGGAATTCTAGCCAGTAGATATATGTATGTAATTTAAGGATCAAGAACAGAGATATGAGTGTTACCTTCCAATTGTAGTTTTCAAAATTTTTCTTGAGCCTTCAGTTCTGGGGTCTCCAAATGCACACCAACGAAACCCAGTTCTAATCACACCACAGTGTTCAAAGGATATGAACACCACTAATAGAAATCCATATGAGGTTTGGTACTTAAAAATCTTTAATTAACTACGGTTGTAGTTTTTAACAGAATAGGGTTATCGTGAAGAAGAAGAAAGGATAGGCTCTGTGTATTTATTTTCACATACACGGTGGTTTCCAATACATACATACATACATACATACATACATACATACATATATATATATATATGTATGTATGTATGTATGTATTTTTTTCATCTAGCAATGCATTACAACCATCCGAAAGTCCAAAAAGATAAGTGGTTGGACATGAATCTTTCAATAGTAAAATATCAGTGTAATAAACTCCTTTTGTCAAACTATATCTCAGTTTGGAGTGTTGAATTAGTGCCAACTCCCTATAGAATGTAATTAATTCTATTCTGAATTTATTAGTACTTGTTGCAGAATTCATTACTCAACATGTATATTATTTGACACTGTTTTCAACATATAATAGTCTTGCCCAAGGACTTCTTCAGTAATGACTCTCTACAAGAGGCCGTGAGATATACACCCTTACTATTATGAGTAATTAATCCTTTATTAACTTTCTCAACTACTTTTGTGTATTTTATGTTGTACCAAATATCTATCCTATAGCTAGTCCCTAATAAGAATCCAAAGATTAGTATTAAAGTACAAGGCTTAACAAAATAAGTATGTCGGTGATCTCAAATCTAAAGATACTTACACATTTGCTATAATCACTGGCACAATATAGTTATCAATGTGATTATCTCATAACTAGGTCATCCAATGAACTTGTTCATATAACAAGTATTCTCGTATTAACTTTGAGTATTACAATACTCACAGATGTAAAAACTACCACTTGACCTAATCAAGAAGTATAATGTGTGCTACTCTTTGTGTATTAATAATGTCCTAATTCATTAGTACTATGATTGGGGATAGTTTAAGCACAAGTATTATACAGTGTAATAGGAATCTCACATCATGATCTCTATCATGATTTGCTTAACACTATACATTGTGATAGGGACTTTATCAATTAGTTTTGTACATATACACAAATGGAACAAAGAAACTAGAAGGAAAAAAAAAATTCCTTTTATTGAATAATTATGTAAGATAACCGAACAAATGATTACTTCTAAGGTAAAATCCTAACAATCTCCCACTTACATGACTAAACTCCCAGACGAGGGGTCTTTATAACAAATCAAGACCAAAAGGAAAAACTAAATATAATAGCTGATGTGTTAAAACTGACCAAAACTTAAGTCATGGTATACAACCCAAAAGAAAATAGATCTTAATATACTTCAGCAATAGCTACTTACAAGCCGAAAGAATGAATTACATAGAGCAGTAGGGTGTGCAGAGCCAAAAGTGTAGGACCTACTTCAACTATACTAGATCTTGGTTCCAGATCCTAAAATAGAGCATAAAAATATTTATGAGTGATTTACACTCTATGAGTCCCGTGGGTGCTAATGTTTTTTTTTTTTTTTTTACGTAAGATATGGAAAAAAGAGTTATTGGACTTTTTCCTGAAAGCAGACAATAGAAGTTTGTTGTGTTTTTCCATTGAAAATAATTCTACAACTATGTAGAATAAAAATTCATCAAGGGTTGATTAAAATTTTAGGCTTGTTTAGAAAATTGGGTTTTATCAACACCATTGCCCCGTATTTCAGGCATACTTAGAAAATCGGGTGTTATCAACATCATTGCAGGGTCTTTGGAAAACTAAGTTTTATCAACATCATCGTCCCACATTTTTCAGGAAAATAGGTTGTCCTATAAATAGAAGGTTGACTTGCATGTAAAGCTCACTAGGCTTTGCCTTCAACTAATATGCTATATCATGCCAAGTACAATCCTGACACATAACTATAATTAGCTGGCCTAGTAGAAGTGTCGTCACACTCTACCTAATACATGCCTTCTAGTGGCCTTCCCATGCCATCCGTTCCTCACTCAAGGGGAGCCAAATTCGTATCTCGTCTATTCCTATTGTGCCAAGTCATTACTTATGCATGTGGATCCATTCCCATCTATTCCTTACCAAGAAGGAGCAAAGGGTCAACCAAGTACTTACAAAATTAAAATAGAAACTTCAGGACCAATTAAAAAATTTCAAAGTTCTTAAGCATATGTCACAAAATCATGTTATCAACTTATCGTAGAAAAATGACCACTTTAGGTGGTTAATTTTCACTACCAGAAATTTGCATGTTGCGATTGCAATTTTAGTAGTAATTTGGTTTCAATATAAGCATCTACAACCAAACTGTGACTGAAATCTGTCATTCGTGCAGGAGTAGAAGCTAATGTAATCAAGTACAGTTAGTCGTAGATCGCCACCGATGTTCAATTAGTTATCAGTCTCACAATCAAATTGACTGTTCGCATATCTCATTCAATTAGCTACTGATCTATGAATGTTTTTATTATTTTTTTTTGTTGCAATTCTCTCATAAATCTGCGACTAATTTGCAATGGCTTATCACCGTATCAATAGCTTCTGTAGTCATATTTGGTTCCAAAACTGTGACCTAATAGTGACCGATTCCTTTTGATTTTTTTACATAGAAACTATTTTACAAGCCCTTTTATGAATTAACAACCAACCTTTAAAGCCCTTTTATAATTAACCACTAACCTTTAAAACTCCAATACAAGAATTCCAACAACAAAGGAATAAATACCATCCATTTAAGTTATAGCTAAATCATTTAATGCAATCTATAAATAAATAACATAGTTTTCTTATCTAATTCATCAAAATTATAACTAAAACATTGCATACAATCTGTTCAAGTTACAAACAACTAATATAATAAAATATTATCCAAAAAAATTTAAGTTAGAGAAAGAGTGAAATATATGATCAAGTCAAGTCAATATCATCATCGAACAGAATATCACCACCAATTGCAACATCATTCATGCTAGTCCTCTTACTTCTTTGTAGCTCATCTAAAGTCTGTTGCATTAACTTCTATTGTTCTAACAAGTACTAGATTTGCTCATCTCTAGTAGCCAACTTCTTCTTTACCTCACTAAGCTTGGAAGTGAGGTTGCAAATAGTGTCTTTCTCTAAAGAAGAAGCTTCTGATTGGGATGAGCTAATTTGCAAAGTATGAGCTCTTTTTTTGTATTTACTTTTAGAGCACATCCCATAAAAATAGCCCTTGCGAAGGCCGCCTCCTACAATAACAAATAATTCTTTCTCATTCAAAGCTGCTGATGAACTTGAGCCTTGAGTATGTTGCTCAATAAGAGTAGCAAAATTTTCTTGGAAAGTAAATAAGATAATACTAAATAACATAATAAAGCAAAAGGTATCATAAAAAGAAATCTAAGTTCAAGATGCTTAGTTAAGTGCAAGGTAGCATGAAATTTTCAACTACAATAGTTGAGTTACTGACTTTCAAGATCACTTATTTCAAATTCCACTTTCTTGTTTTCACTCATGATACGTTATCTAATTCCTCAATCTAACTACTCAACATTACATTCAAAAAATATGATTTTTTGACAAAAAAGACTAACACTTTTTGAATGAAAATCAAATGAAATGCCCTAATTAACAATTAGTCTAATTCCTATACTACAAAAAAAAAAAAAAAAGATCATGAAATGGAAAACAGAAAGTTACACGTTCCTTAAAAAGGGAATTTTTAGCAAATCTTAATAGCTTAGATTATATTCTCAAGTTTCCAAGGAAAAATAAATAAATAAATAATAATAATAATAATAATAATAATAATAATAATAATAATAATAATAATAATAATAATAATAATAATAATAATAATAATAATAATAATAATAATAATAAAATGAAGTCTTAGTTTAAGTACAATTTTTCAAGCAATAGGAAACTAAGAATTGTAATCTTCAGGAATATCATAGACAATCAATTAACCATAGATAATACATGTTAAGCCTCTAGATTCTCTTATTCAGATCACAGTAGGAGGTTCAGTTAACCACGACATTTGAAACAATTCAATTTATCTATTTTAGTTAAAGAAAATGCATCAGAGACACTGATAACTCATTGGCAATAGAGTTAGTAGAAAGCAGGGATGAAGTATTGTAAATGAAGCTGATAAGGTCTCATCATATACATATTTTTTAGTATTTTAATGCTTTAATTGTGATAAATTCCTTTTGAGATCACTACTCACCACATCCTTTACATCTTCTTTTTGTTGGAAATGAGGAAAATACTAATTGAAGAAGATAAATATGAAAAGGAAGGAAAATAGACCAAAAATTGAAGAACCTTAAAGACACCAAGGAAGAAGCTGGTGGCCTAAGGAATTTTACTATTTATTGTATAAAAAAATTGCGGCTGATGAATAAATGTTGGTATATAAAATCATCCATTTTAAATCCATCCATTAATCAAGTTTTAATTAAAATATTAATTTCAAAATATACTTGTGAGCAAGTATACTCACCGCAAGCATAGTACAAGGAATTAACGAGTATCGATCCTCAAATGAACAAGTATACACTAATCATTTTTCTTTTATTGTTTAACCAACCTAAATAAAGTGAGAAAATAATAAAATGAAAAACTAAAGAAACATAGACAACTCAAGGATGTAAATTTATGCAATTTAGACAAGTACCCTGGAAAACATAACAATGAACCAATTAGCAATTCTCTCAACTAATTATCATCTTGGCTTCATGAAAGAATATAAAGTAAAACTCAACCATCTCATAAGTCATGATTCTACTTAGGAAATCCCACTTCATGTCTCAATCCATGGAATCCTATATTTTGATTATGTTAATAGATTTGCCAATTAAGCTAATTCTAACCAAAACATGCATTAGGCTCAATTCCTTATAAATATAAAATTATCTAATAACCCTTTCCACCAAGCGAAATTAACTAAAATTTGATCACTTAGTCCTATAACCTTAACTTCATCACTCAAGTCCATTAAGATTAAACAAACACAAAATTAATGCAATGAAACTGCTAATATAATTGGCTCAAGTCAATTAGAAGAACTCGCATCAATAACCAATGAATTCAAGTAATCAAATACCAAAGATGAAAAAAAAAATGATTAAATAACTAAACTAACCCAAAATCATAAATCCCAAAATAATGTTAAATTACAGTAAGAACATTGAATACATCATTGCTAACGAAGAAGAAAACAAAGAGAAAAGAAAGTACTCATAGACAAGCCTCTTTCTTCTTCCTTGAAAACTCCCTTGAACAATCCTCCTTGATTTGGGTGAACACCTCCTTTAATGAGAGAATTAGAATTTCTACCCTTTTATTCACCTCTCTATGTTGTATATCTCAAACCATTGTGTTCTCTTATGCTTTTATAAGCCTATTCGATGTCTATTTCGTAGCTGAAAAAGTCTTGGCTGAGTAGGAATAGGAAAATGCCAAAATCATTGGATATGCCCTAATTCCGCGTACAAAATTTTCACCTCCAAAACCTACCTGGCGCCGGATACCTTCGACCCACCCAGCACCAAGTACACTCTATTTTTCCTCTATTTTGCTCTATTTTTGGCCGTTTTTTCCATAGCAAACAGAATGCACCCGGTGCCAGGTACACTTGCCAGACCTGGCGCCATGTTTGTTCTAGAAAAATCCTTGAAACTCGTTAAATCTCCGCTGCTGGACAGAATGGACCCGATGCCTAGTCCACTGGCTGGGCCTGGGCCAAGTATATTCTGGTTCTGTGCACTTTCTGCTTGATTTTTACTTAAACTGCACATATTTGCCAAAAACACCTTTTACAAGCAAAATGTAAAATAGGAAGGAATATACCTAGTTATTAAAACAAATATATCTTAAAACAACCTCAAATAACTAGGAAAAGAATGGTGATTTTAACTCCTATCACATACCGCCACACTTGAATATTTGCTTGTCTTCAAGCTAAACACTTTTATCCAAGAAAAATTATTAAGACACTACAAGGTTTTCTTCTCATTCCAAAAGTTTCTTCACCATATCAAAGATCATGTATTCCATTCAACCTTTAAATACAACCCTTGTCATTCATGCCATTTGAAAATAATTTCAAACCTTGAAACATTGGCCAAGACATCACAAAACTCTTGAAATCAAATTAATCAAGTGCATACCTTCGTCTTAGAAAGTTATTTCACTTTTCAAGTAAAAATATAGATAACATGAATCATATTGGTAAACCCATCTACCAACTTAAGCGTTATGAATCCAAAAATTGCATACTTAAGTTATGATGTGAGGAAAACACTCCAATTTTTTTCTCCCAAAATTTTTCAATGACTTAGGAAATTAATGGGCTCAAGTGCATAGATTTCTTTTCACACATCGTATTGGCCCCCCTTTTACAGCAATCAATCATCATTTTTTTTTTCACAATTTTTTTTTCGATACCCTTGCTTGCCTTTTCGTCTTCGACATATCCTCAAGAGAGTGCACCGAATACACTTGGTACTTCTCCCTATATTGACCACCTTTTCAGCTAAAGGTCTTCAAAGATCATCAATAAGAATCTTTTCTCTAATTCACATCAACAATTGTGTTGTTTTCACTCATTTTTTTTCTCAACTCAAATCACATTTTTCAACATTCTCCTCAATCTTTCCTCTAAAAAAAAATCTTTTTACAGCTCTCATTTTTCATCATAACTAAAAGCTAGCAAAATTTAAACTCATAATACAAAAGTTAGCCAATAAACTATTCACATATTCATCATATCCTCTATATTTCAACTAGACAAGTCTAATAATATTCAAACACCAATGCATAAACAAGATTAATTAAAATTCTCAAGTCTTGACAAATATTTTTTCCAATTAAACCAATTTCATCAAATTCCACCTAATGAATGAAAAAACTCATATCCAAGTAAGAAAAACAATTATAACCTTACACAACAATGAAAACACTAAAATTTTTGAACAATTTTCACAAAAATGATATGGAAATATTTCTTCAACCTCATTCTCCCCCTACTCTTAAATTGGGCATTGTCCTCAATGGCCAAAGATAGAACAATAAAAGTACAGCCAAGAACACCAAAATAAATAAAGTGGAAGAATATAGAAAAGAAAATACTTCTATTGCGAATTAGCTCCAAAAGTTCCAAACTTTTAAATCTTCAAAATTTTCAAAACTTTCAAGGAACTAGCAACAAAGTTGTTTTTCAATCAAAATCTTTTCAACTAAAATTTTCCAAAGTAGCTCAATACCAAGAAAACATCAAGATGGTTGATAAATATTCAGACAAAAAATATCACCAAACCACTCCCCAACACTTAAACTAGATAATGTCCCTATTGGCCAAAAATTAAATACAAGAAAGTATCACCAAAGGGACCAACTCTAATAAAGAAAGTTTAAGCAATACTTCCTAAGTGCAATAAAGTACCAATAGATATCAAAACTGAAAATAGAGAGAAGGGCTTGTTCAAGAGGACTTTATTCTTACCTATCAAAACACAACTAACAACACAAAGAAAATATCAACAAACTAAAAACCCCTAAATAAAAGAAAACAAACTAAAGAAAAATACTAAAAAATCCTAAGAAAGCAAATAAAGACATGACTCACTCCCTCATACTTAAGATGAAAAATATTTTCCTTATTTGGGAAAGGAAAAACAAACAACTTAACCAAAAAAAAAAAAAACAAACAAACAAACAAAACAAAACAAAAACTCTTTTCACTCATTATGTTTTCTCATCAAACCTTTTGAAAAAAAATTAAAGCTCAAAATAGAAGACAGGCATGATGAATGTAGAAAGAAGAGAGGTTTTTTAGAAATAGAAAGTTTATGAAAACAATTTTTCTCACTAAAGCAAAATACATAAACTTCTTTCTCTAACATTCCTTTAGACACACAAATATTTTTGTCAATATATAAGTGCACATGGTTTCTAAAGAATGCATCAAACTTGAAATCACCTTTTAACCCTTCAAAAGATTTGTCACAATTGAAATTCCCCCTAAAACTTAGTATATAAATTTTCAAAGATGGGATCAAGAAATTCTTGCATTTCAATGCATAATCTACAAAAACTAAGTTACCTCCCTTACATTGGGGTGAAGGGTAGAAATTATCACCATTCTCCAAAGCCTTCTTATACTATAGTGTTGAAAGATCTAATTCCTTAAGGCATGGTGAGCTCAACACATCATCAATTACATCAATGGACCCGGTACACTATTTGTCTACAATTTTCAATTCCCTATTGAAGATCTTATCAACCAACTTTGCTAGTTGTGTCTTGTTAGAGCTTATGCATTGGGATGATTCTTCGTATCCCTAAGTAGATGAATTTGTATTGGCCACAACAAAAAAAAAAAAAATCACTAATGTTAGTAATGATGTCTCTCTAAAACATCAATGTAAGCTTGTAATCTTGCCAATCTATTATCATTGTAACTCCTTTTATTTTGTGCCCCAAAATAGTTGTCCAAGATGATGTTAACCTCGAACAAAAATCAAATCAAAAATAAAAACAAACAAAAATAATTTAAAAAAATTAAGAAAAGAATAAAACAAAAGGGAAAAGTAAATAATAGAAAAATAAAGAAAAGAAAAACACACACATTGACAAACTATTTAAATACAAAAGTTAGTGGTATTAACAGTACAATATGAAGTAAGTATTGGGTACCTCAGGCTCGTATCCTATACGGCTCAACGGAAAATAAACGAGATACCATCCCAGGACCCGCCTATGTGTGGAAAACAAGACATAAAGATAATAAAGGTAACAGTTTTTTACCTTTGTTTGATCGTCCGAAGAACAAAATTTCTTCTTCAAGTTGAGGCGCGATCCAACAATCCTCGTGATCAACCTCCATGTGAGTTGAACGTCTAACCATTATAGTCACAGTAATCCACACAAAGGAATACTTAAGCGCCAAACATTCCTATGCTAGCAGAAACAAAATGGCGGCTAGGGTTATTTCTCAAGAGAATCGAGAGAGATAGAAAAAAGAGAAGGTCGAGTGTTGTTGGTTTTTCGTGTGTCACTTTTCAGCTAGGGTTTCATGTGTCTTGTTAATATGTCACACGAAATTTCCCTTTCCAAAACTGAAAATTCTAATCCTATTAGAATTTCCTAATTGTAATTGGAAACATCATGTTCTCACAATTACAACTTGGACCATAAATTATAACTAATTATAATTTGTCCATAATAACTTCTCTTCTCTCAATTAACCCCACTATGTTATCAAATAATATCTTGAGTATATAATCCTCTATTATGTGTGACCTATTAGGTTTCCTAGTTGATTGGTAGGGAACATGAATTAATCCAAACGTCTTTGAGATTAATAATCCGTAATTAATTAGAATTAATCCTATTAATTCTAATTAGGATTGGTTTATTAATTCATCAATTAATAAACCCATATTCCCATATCATGAGCGGTATCTAGCAACACATCATGACCACCCAAGAGTCTAGGAAGTCAAGTGGTTGACTTGAACCCTTCAATAATAAACTTCAGTGCGATTAACTCCTTTCACCATAGAATATCTCATTCGGTTTGGAGTACGAAATTAGTGCCAACTACCTCCAGAATTAATTCTGGCTCAAATACAATAGTACTTATACCAAGAACTCACTACTCTAGATGCGTATCAATTGGAACTATTTTCAATACACAATCGCTTAAGCCAAGGACTTTCTGAGTAGTAATTTCTACAAGTAGCCGAGAGCTATTCGCCCCTACTATTAGGAGTGGTGAATCCTTTATTGACCCTTTTAACTACTTTCGTTTACCTCACAATGTACCCAATATTCATCCCATAGATGGCCCTCGATCGAGCTCTAGAGATTGGAATCAAAGTACAAAACTCAGCAAAGAAAGTACCTTAGAGATCTCAAGTCTAAGGATACTTGCACGTTTGCTATATTGAGATTATATCACTAGCACTAAATAGTTATCTATATGATTATCTCAAAGTTAGGTCATCCAATGAACTTATTGCATAAACAAGCATCCATGTGTTAACTTTGAGTATCTCAATACTCACAGTTATGAGAACCACCACCTGATCAAATCAAGAAGTCTAACACATGCTAGTCTTAACGCATGAATGATGTCCTGTCTTATTAATACTATGACTAGGGACTATTTAAGTACTAACACCATCTAATGTAGTAGGAATCTTATATCATGATCTCTATTATGATTTCCTTAAAACGGTGTTGTACTAGGGGCTTTATCGAATAGTTATATTACTTAAAGTAAACAAAAGAAACTGTAAGATAAATAGTGCCTTTTTTTGAAATAAAATGTGTCATATACAATGTACAAGTTATTGCCTCTAGGGCACAACACTAACAAACTCCTACTTGCACTAGAGCAAATCATTCATGTATCTAATACCGAATGACTAAACATAACAATCATGTTTCTTTTGGGATAGTACTTTCGTAAGCGGGTTTGCTATGTTTTCATCCGTGGGAACTCTCTCTATCTTTATTTCCTTAGCTGCTTCAGAAATGGCTATGTGCTCAGCTTCTGTCGTAGAGTTGGCAATAGTCACTTATTTGGAACTTTTCTAACTTATTGCCCCTCCACACAATATAAACCCGTAGCCAGATTCTGATTTAAAATCAACTTTGTCAGATTGAAAACTAGCATCAGTATACCCGTTTATTTTCAAATTACCTTCTCCATATACTAAGAACATATCCTTAATCCTTCGTAAGTACTTAAGAATATTCTTTACAACCACCCAATGACCCTCACTAGGGTCAGATTGGTATCTGCTCATCAAACTGAGAGCACAAGATACATTTGGCCTAGTACATATCATAGTATACATGATAGATCCAACTGCCAAGGCATATGGAATCTTACTCATATAATCCCTTTCAACTTGTGTCTTGGGAGACATCGATTTTGAAAGGCTTACACCATGTGACATGGGTAAGAATCCCTTTTTGGATTGATCCATGCTAAACCTCTGTAGCACTTTATCTATGTATATAGACTGTGAAAGACCAAGCAACCTTTTGGATCTATCTCTATAGATCCTTATTCCAAGAATATAGGTTGCTTCTCTAAGGTCTTTCATGGAGAATTGTTTGGACAACCAAATTTTAACCGTTTGCAAGACAGGTATATCGTTTCCTATTAGCAATATGTCGTCTACATAAAGTAATAAGAAAATGATTGCACTCCCACTAACCTTCTTGTATATATAAGGCTCATCCATGTGTTTGAATGAAACTAAACTCTTTGATTATTTCATCGAAACGGATGTTCCAACTCCTAGAAGCCTGCTTAAGTTCATAAATGGACCTTTGCAGCTTGCACATCTTTGTGCTATCATTGGATGTGAAACTCTCAGGTTGTGTCATATACACTTCCTCAGTCAGATTTCTATTTAGAAAAGCTATTTTCGCATCTATTTGCCAAATCTCATAATCATGATGAGCAATAATGGCTAGGAGTATCTTGATGGATTTCAACATGGCTACTGGCGAGAAGGTTTCATTATAATCAATACCATGTAGTTGACAATAACCCTTCACCACTAGTCGTGCTTTATAAGTAACTAAGTTACCATCTATGTCCATTTTCTTCTTAAAAACCCACATGCACCCAACAAATTTAATTCCTTTGGGTGGATCAACTAAAGTCCATACTTGATTGTCGTACATGGAATCCATCTTTAACTTCATGGCGTTAAGCCATTTGCCAGATTCTGAACTATTCAGAACATCCTTGTAGGTAGTACGCTCATCCTTAGCTATAAGCAATATGTCATTATGGTCACTGATGAGAAATCCATATCTCTCAGGTGCCACCCGTATCCTACTAGATCTACAAGGTTCTTGTGTATTAGAAGGTTCATTTATTCTCTCAATAGATGTGGGGTTAGACGGTTGATCCTTGTTTGTTTGATCTTCATAAACTTTACTAAGTTCAATCTTACTCCTACTGTCCCTCTTGAGCATGTGCTCCTTCTCTAAGAAGATGACATGCTTAGAAACAAACAATTTATTTTTGGAGGGTAGGTAGAAGTAATAATCTGAAAATTTCTTTCGGATATCCAACAAACAAACACTTGTCAGACTTACTATCAAGTTTGTCTGACTGTGACCTTTTGACAAAGGCAGGACAACCCCATACTCGCAAGTGAGATAACTTTGGTCTCTTACCAAAGAACATCTCAAATGGGGTTGTATCAACCGATTTTGTCGGAACTTTGTTTTGTATATAAACAGAAGTCTCTAGTGCATGCCCTCATAATGATTTTGGTAGGTCTGCAGAAGCCATCATGGTCCGTACCATATCCAGAAGGGTTCGATTCATTTTCTTAGATACATCGTTATGTTGAGGTGTATGTGGTGGAGTCCATTAAGATAATATCCCATTATCTCTAAGAGAATTTAGAAACTCTTGGCTCAAGTATTCCCCTCCTCGATCGGATCTTAGAGTATTAATACTTTTGCCAAATTGTTTCTCTATTTCATTCTTGAAGTCTTTGAACCTTTCAATGGTCTCAGATTTATATTTCATTAAATACAAATACCCGTATCGTGAGAAATCATCAATAAATGTTATGAAATAGTTATAACTTCCTCTTGCTTGTATTGACATTGGACCACATATATCAGAATGTATGAGTTCTAATAACTCCTTGACCCATTCTCCTTTTCCTAGAAAAGGAGTTTTAGTCATTTTATCTTGTAAACAAGACTCACATGTGCCATATAATTCATAATCAAATGACCCTAAGTCACCAAGCTTGTGTAACTTAGAAACACGATTTTTGTTTACATGGCCCAAACGACAATGCCATAAGTAAGAGGTGTTAGAGTTATCTATTTTAGATTTCTTATTATTTATATTGAGAATTGGATTATCTATGTCTAGAACAAATAAACCATTAACCAAAATTGCTGAACCAGAGTGAATATCATTCAAAGAAAAAGAGCAACATTTATTCTTAAATATTAAATGAAATCTACATAAGTCTAAACACACAACTGAGATAATATTTTTCATTAAAACTAGTACATAATAACAGTTTTCCAGTTCTAGAATTAATCCCGAAGGCAGGTTCAACTCATATGTCCCCACAGCAAGTACAACAACATTTGCCCCATTTGCAGTACGTAGGTCCACATCATCTTTCTCTAGCCTTCTACTGCTTTTTAGTCCCTGTAAGTTATTGCACAAATGAGATCTACATCCAGTATCCAATACCCATATCTCATTTCTAAAGGCACTATTTATCTCAATCATAAAAATACCCGAAGGAGAAGTATAAGTGCTTGTAAGCTTCTCTTTCTGCTTTTTGTTCTTTATGGTCTCCAAGTAGGTTTTGCAGTTGCGCCTCCAGTGGCCTATCTTCCCACAATGATGGCATGGACCCTTGGTAGCTGCGTCCTTCTTGTTCACACCACTTTTGGGCTTTATGGGGGCCTTCTTCTTCTTCTTTTGAACTTTCTTCTTAGAAGAAGAAGATTTTACCATTAAAACTGCATTAGAATCCTTCTTCATGGAGGACTCCGCAGTTTTGAAAAGATTGATCAACTCAGGAATGGTGGATTCAATCTTGTTCATCTGGTAGTTAATCACAAATGGTGAGAAACTATTAGGCAAAGATTGTAGAATTAAGTCAACACTTAAGTTATGATCCATTGCAAACCCAAGAGATCCAAGCTTCTCTATTAAGCACAGCATCTTCAGCCCATGAGTGGCCACAGAAGAACCTTCTGCCATTTTGTAATGGAATAGTTGCTTCGAGATCTCGTATCTCTCAGTTCTGGCTTGGGTATCAAACAGCTCTCGAAGATGCAAAATGATAGATTGAGCATCCATATACTCGTGCTGTTTTTGTAACTCAAGAGTCATGGATGCTAGCATCATACATGATGTTGTATCACTATCCTCCTTATGCCTCTTATGGACAGTATGCTCATCAGCATGAGCATTTTAGGTTGGCGGTGGTAGAATAGGAGCATCTAGCATGTAGAGCAACTTTTCCGATTTGAGAATGATTCTCAAATTTCTATACCAGTCGAGATAGTTTGATTCGGTTAACTTATTCATTTCCAAGATGCTACGTAAGTTTAGGTTTGTTGGCATGATGCAAGTGACCTAGATATAAAGATAAAGAACACTAGCTACTTGTATATGCACATGATATGCAAATAATTAAGACTTTAATTAAACGCATTTTTACTCCACTATTTTACTCAAACTAATAGCCCTCACTATTGTTTCGGGAAAGCCCGTTGGAAGTTTTCCTAGTGGATCGGTATCCAAATTCCTCAAGAATAACCTTGGGTTTGCCCAACAAGCCACCCTTAAGTTCATTGGTAGGTATCCAATACCAATTACATCGTATGTAACTACCAGATCATTGGGTGATTAACAGCCTTTAATCTTAAAGCCTTTTGGGCTACCCCAACTTTTCCTCTAAATTTCTTTATGCTTGAGTTTGCCCAACCGAGATAAAGAATTTAGTTAAACCCGACCTATTAATCAGGAATTTAATTCCATAGCTTTAACATGCCCAATGTCAAGTAGGCTTGGGTTTGCCCAACAACCTGGTCTCGAAAAGGGACTCTCATTCTTACTATATTAACGGAAGGAATTATGTTTACTATTAATTGAAGGATTTGTTCCTTTTAGTGTTTTCATTGAATGACATGAATAAAAATCAATAAATCACATAATTAATAATCATGGTAATAAAGCGATTACGTGGTATGGTTATGGACTTTTCCTAAATTAAATTCTTTGAGCCATAAAAGAAATTTTCATAGTTAACCCTATGTGTTCATGCATGATTTAAGTAGAAGGTCTTACCTTCTCGCCTTATTTTAGTTGCCATCTCCAAAATAAAATAATTCTACTCCTATCTAACCTATGTAAACTAATTACATAATTTCCTAAAGAGAGAAAACCTCGAGTTACATTCGAGGAGAGTTAGATGAGAAGAGAATTACACAAGAATTCTAGAGAAGGCAAGACATGCAGGCCCTATTTCATAAAAAAAAAAAAACCAAAACTATAAAATGCATGAATAGATATAATTGGTTTTAATCCATAACCATCCACCATGCTATTAACTATGCTTAAACAAAATAAACATATACTTTTATTATTCCCAAAAAAGTATTCCAAAATCATTATTTTGGAAAACTAAAACAAAATCTAAAATCAATATTTTAGAAAAATACATTAATTTTAAATTTTCAAAATCACTATTTTGAAAAATAAAATTATTTGTCTCAAAACTAATTTTGAGAAAGTGCTTTTGGGTCCTGTCTTGCAACGATAACGGCGGTTCCGCTGGCTGGTCAGCGGGCGGGGGTTAGGGGGGTAGCGCCCTCGTGGAAAAATTTTTATTTTGCCGCCTCTAATCAAATGAGATTTTTTCCTTTTCAAAATTCTATTCCATTTTTTTTTAAACAGCCGGATTGTGCAAAACAGACCATAACCGGTGTCGATTTGGAAGCCAGAACCGTCGCCGGCTCTGTTTTGGTTTCCAAAAATTTTTCTCTTCCAAAAATGATTTCTGGACATCACGAATAGAACGGAACCGGCACCAGTTTGGAGGTCAGAGCCGGTGCCGGTTGTAGCCGGGAAGTGGCGGCGATTTTCAGAAAAATTTTCCAAAAATAATTTCTAGTGCCCTAATCTCCTGCAGAATTTCAGTGAGAACAATTCTCAACAGAATTTTCTATTTTGAAGCTCAAAACAACAATCAATTTGTTAGTTTAGACAAAACAAAATAGAAAATCAAATTCACAAGATGAAACAGAGGGCAACTACCATGTTTAAGAAAACATTTTTCTGCATAAAATTTTCAACACATAAAGAAAGCACCTTTCGAAATATGCTATAACTTTTACATAATCATATTGTGCTATGGACCCAACCCACAAAGCTTGAAACGATTTCGACTCGAGTGAAAACAATTTTCACAGTGAAAAAAGACAAGCACAAATACATGAAAATAGTTTTTCATGCCAAAACAATATTCGTAGACCACACATAGCATGTCTCTGATACCACTGTTGGGTATCTCAGGCTCGTATCCTATACGGCGCAGCGAAAAATAAATGAGATACCATCCCAGAACCCGTCTATGTGTGGAAAACAAGACATAAAGATAATAAAGGTAGCAATTTTTTTTACCTTTGTTTGATCATCCGAAGAACAAAATTTTTTCTTCAAGTCGAGGCGTGATCTAGCAATCCTCGTGATCAACCTCCACGTGAGTTGAACATCTAACCACTATAATCAAAATGTGTGATTATCTCTAATAGTACTCCACACCGAGGAATACTCAAGTACCAAACTTTCTTGTGCTAGCAGAAACAATATAGCGGCTAGGGTTGTTTCTCAGGACAATCGAGAGAGATAGAGAGAATAAAAGGTCGAGTGTTGCTAGTTTTTCGTGTGTCAGTTTTCAGCTAGAGTTTCGTGTCTCTTGTTAATATGTCACACAAAATTTCCCTTCCCAAAATTGAAAATTCTAATCCTATTAGAATTTCCTAATTGTAATTGGAAATATCATGTTCTCACAATTACAACTTGGGCTACAAATTATAATTAATTATAATTTGTCCACAATAACTTCTCTTTCTCTCAATTAACCCCACTATATTATCAAATAACATCTTGAGTATATAATCCTTTATTGTGTGTGACCTATTAGGTTTCCTAGTCAATTGGTAGTGAACATGAATTAATCTAAACGTCATTGAGACTAAAAATCCATAATTAATTAGAATTAATCCTATTAATTCTAATTAGGATTAGTTTATTAATTCATCAATTAATAAACCTATATTCCCATATCATGAGCGATATCTAGCAACATATCATGACCACCCAAGAGTTCAGGAAGTTAAGTGGTTTGACATGAACCCTTCAATAACAAATTTCAGTGCAATTAACTCCTTTCACCATATAATATCTCATTTGGTTTGGAGTACGGAATTAGTGCCAACTCCCTCTAGAATTAATTCTAGCCCAAATACAATAGTACTTATACCAGGAACCCACTATTCTAGAAGTGTATCAATTGGAACTATTTTCAATACACAATCGCCTTGGCCAAGGACTTTCTGAGTAGTAATTCCTACAAGTGGCCGTGAGATATTCGCCCTACTATTAGGAGTGGTAAATCCTTTATTAACCCTCTCAACTACTTCCATTTACCTCACAATGTACCCAATATCCATCCCATAGGCGTTCCTCGATCGAGCTCCGGAGATTGGAATCAAAGTACAAAGCTCAACAAACAAAGTACCTTAGAAATCTCAACTCTAAGGATACTTGCACGTTTGCTATATTGAGATTATATCACTGGCACGAAATAGTTATCTATATGATTATCTCAAAGCTAGGTTATCCAATGAACTTGTTCCATTAACAAGCATCCATGTGTTAAAATTGAGTATCTCAATGCACACGGTTATGAGTACCACCACCTAATCAAATCAGGAAGTCTAACACATGCTAGTCTTAACGCATTAATGATGTCCTATCACATTAATACTATGACTAGGGACTATTTAAGTACTAACACCATTCAGTGTAGTTAGAATCTCATATCATGATCTCTATTACGATTTCCTTAGCACAATGTTGTACTAGGGACTTTATCCAATAGTTATATTACTTAAAGTAAACAAAAGAAACTGTAAGATAAATAATGCCTTTTATTAAAATAAAATGTGTCATATGCAATGTACAAGTAATTACCTCTAGAGCACAACACTAACTATAAGATAGTCAATTAAGTCACACAATGTTACAAACAATAAGATTGAACACCGATTTATACAATGAACATATATACATATTTACATATAAACATATTAACATGGTTAAATCAACAAAATCCAATCTTTCATGATATTGTTCTCCGGCAATGGCACCAAAAACTTGATGTGTAAATTTTGGGTATATAAAATTATCCATTTTAAATCCATCACTTAATTAAGTTTTAATTTAAACATTAATTTCAAAATATACATGTGAGCAAGTATACTCATCGCAAGCATAGTACAGGGAATTAACGAGTATCGATCCTCAAAGGAACAAGTATACACTAATCACCTTTCTTTCATTATTTAACCGACCCAAATAAAATGAGAAAATAATAAAAAGAAAAACCAAAGAAACATAAAAAACTCAAGGATGTAGATTTATGCAATTTAGATAAGTACCCTAGAAAATATAACAATGAACCAATTAGCAATTCTATCAACTAATTATCACCTTAGCCTCATGAAGAAATATAAAGTAAAACTCAATCATCTCACAAGTCACGATTCTACTTAAGTAAATCCGACTTCATGTCTCAATCCATGGAATCCTAAATTTTTATTATATTAATATATTTGTCAATCGAGCTAATCCTGACCAAAACATGGACTAGGCTCAATTCCTTATGAACATGAAATTAGCTAATAACCCTTTGCTCAAGGTGAAATTAACTAACCGTTGATCACTTAGTCCTATAACCTTAACTTCATCGCTAATATCCATTAAGATTAGACAAATACAAAATCATTGCAATGA
The DNA here is from genome assembly GCA_026120185.1 of Voacanga thouarsii. Classification (NCBI taxonomy): domain Eukaryota; kingdom Viridiplantae; phylum Streptophyta; class Magnoliopsida; order Gentianales; family Apocynaceae; genus Voacanga; species Voacanga thouarsii. The sequence goes on from JANUWF010002534.1 coordinate 110,371, forward strand.
AACTCTTAACATCATCATCTCAAGTCAATTAGAAGAACTCACATCAATAACCAATGAATTCAAGTAATCAAAAACCGAAGATGACCAAGAATTGATCAAATAACTGAACTAATCCAAAATCATGAATCCCAAAGTAATGTTAAATTTCAATAAAAACATTGAATACATCACTGCTAAAGAAAAAGAAAACACGAAGAAATGCCTCTTTCTTCTTTCTTGAAGACTCCCTTGAACAATCCTCCTTGATTTAGGTGAACACCTTCATTCATTGAGAGAATCAGAATTTTTGCCCTTTTATTCACCCCTCTATGTTGTATATCTCAAACTCTTGTATTCTCTTATACTTTTATAGGTCTCTTGGATGCCCATTTTCTGGCAAAGGAAGTTTTGGACGAGTAGGAATAGGAAAATACCAAAATCCTTGGATAACCCTAATTCTGTGTATAGAATTTTTGCCTCCAGAACCTACCTGGTGCTAGGTACATTTAACCCACCTAGTGCCAGGTACACTCTGTTCTTCCTCTATTTTACTCTATTTTTAGCGATTTTTTCCTAAGCAAGCAGAATGCACCCGGTGCCAAGTACACTTGCTGGACCTGGCACTAGGTCTGTTCTAGAAAAATTCCTGAAACTCGTTCAATCTCTACTGCTAGACAGAATGGACCCGGCGCCTAGTCCACAAGTTGGGCCTGGCACTACGTACATTCTAGTTCTATGTGCTTTCTACAAGATTTTTACTTAAATTTGCATATATTTGCCAAAAACACCTTTTACAAGAAAAATGTCAAATAGAAAGGAATATGACTAGTTATTATAACAAATGTATCTTTAAACAACCTCTGATAACTAGAAAGAGAATGGTGATATTAACCCCTATCAGCGGCCTAGTGAAATTCCGCCTAGATCTTTTCCTTAGCATGCCCAAGAAGGTACCAAGCGGCCTAGGGAAGTTAGTCTCTGGATGACCTGGCAGCCCAGGAAAGTTGAACTTTCCAAGGCCGCCCACTTGTGACAGAACGAGAATTCAATGCATTTTTGAAGATCCACGAGCAATATAGCAATAAAAATCCATTATACACTTCAAAACATGTGTTTTTGAACTTGAGTTTCTGTTTAAGAACCCTTGGAGGCATAGTTTTCACACAAAATGAAAAGAAAGAGCAAGAGATTCAAGAAAGAGAAAGGGAGGACTACAAGGAGATCTCAAGGAGGATGAAGAAATGGCTTGTCTTTAAGTGTTTTCAAGCCTTTGCTTTGTTATCTTACTTGTAATTTTTTTTTTCTCAGAATGGATTTATAATTGTAATAAAGGGTTGTAAACTATTTTTATACCTTAGGATAATGTATTTTTCTTAGATCTATGATTTTTGCTCTATGGTGATTAGTTATTTGTGCTTATTGGTTATCTTGGTTGAGATGGGTCTTGATTAATTTATTATAATTAAATGTTCTTCCATAATAATTTTGAGTGATGAAGCCATTTGAGCCAAGTTGATTGCACTATAGTTCTCAACTCGAGGGATGTGAGTCAACATAACTTTCGAAAAGTGTTGTAACAATGCCTTTACTTCTTTTAATTTATCTACCAAAACAGGGTTAGTGTATTTATATTCACCTAAAACCTGTCGGATGACAATTTGAGAATCCCGCGTTATATTGATCACTTATGAATCCAAAAAATTCAATATTTAAAGTCCCAATATGAGAGCATCATACTCTACCTGATCATTAGAAGTTCCTTTCCTTAACTCAAATAGAATTCTTTCGTGTCGTCCACAAGGGGCTTCAATGACCTAGCCGACACCTGCCTTAGACTGGGTGCTAGATCCATCAAATTGCAATCTCCAAAGTTTGTATGAAATGTACCTCTGTTCCACTTCTTTTTTAGGATTGGTTACTTCTAAACAAAGGTGTTCAGCCCAGAGGTCGACTATGGCCTGACCTTTAGTTGCTTTCAAAGGCATGTGAGTCAAAGAAAAAACATGTAGCTTAATTGTCCACTTCATTAACCATCTTTGTAGCAAGGGGTGGTTCACCTCCCTAGGTAATAGGTAATATTCTAGTTTTGTGCATAAATAAATATAAAGACAAGCACAGCTTTTCAACGGAGAGGACCTTGTTTCGGTATACGTCAGATTTCAGCTGAGGTACTATACTGCTCTTTCAACCCTCTATGCAAACCTCAAGGAAGAGAAAATATCTGTTTCGACTAAAGTTTCATCTCGTTTATTAGCAAATCTCAGCCTTCCTTCTTGCAAAGCCTTCTGAATTATGTTCTTGAAAACAACACAGCTATTGGTATTATGAGAAAACGAATTACACTACTTACAATATCTCTTCCCTTTCAACTCTTGTGGACTTGGGACTTTGTGGCCGAAAGGTAAATGGATCTATTTGTCTTTGACCATCTGATCAAAGATCTGCTCGGCCTTTGATATATTGAATGTGTAGTTGGATGGTCCCATAAGAGAAAATTCCTCCTTACTTTTGCCAGGTTTCAAAAAAGGACAAGTATAAGATAAAAATTTCACTTATTCTACTGCCATTACCTCCATCAGCTGTTCCTCCTCGTTTTTCATAACATCATCAACAACTGATATCATGGTTTGCCCATGAGAGAATTTAACAGACAGTTTCTTCTCATTTTCCTTGATCATTTCTTGTATTCTAACAGCATGGAAAAGTAAATGGGATAAATAAGAAAAATCCTTAAGAATGAGATGCTCCTTGAGCAACGGATGTATTCTACTAATGGCTATTCTAGCACATTCCATTTTTGGCAATTGAGTGGTACATTGGGCCTAGGTCTGCCGAAAACAAGCAATGAATTCTACTATTGGGAAATATGCCCTCTTAGATTAGGTTTCTAATGTAAAAAATCGAATGTTCTAATAAAAGAATTTATTTTAAAAAATTATTTGTGAATTTACAATTTTATTTGTGCACAATTACGTTTGGAAAAGACCCGTTGTGTTTAAGTAAGTGGTTCATGTGAATGGAGGTCTTTCACAGTAAGATATGGATCACGGGTTACTTAGCACATAAACTTTTGTTCTTAATCGATTGATGAGAATGGGAATCTCATCATGTTTAGATTATTATGTTCTGAATTCTAAATGAGAAATGGCTTACCTTTAGCCAATGAATAGTTCACCCACTTCATGACATAAGCGTATTTCGAATACATAGAACTGGACCTATAGTAGTAGTTTTTAAAAGTACTATATGGTAAAAACCTAGACTACTACCGCTACAGCGTAGACTAGTACTCTACGACTTAAGTATGAGTTGGTGATCTGACGAAGCTGGAAGTATATACTTTGATATGCTATAGTTAAGGTTCTATCATAGGGCCAATATACTTGCATGTTGGTTATGTATGACCAGTTAGTTAAGACAGACTTGTACAAGATATTTTCTATACTATATTGCCCCTTGTGATTGTCTGAATGATCTAAATATCCAAGGCCCTGGGAAACATGACTTGGATATTTGCTTTAGGGTAGCTCCATTGGAAAGCGGAAACAATTTAGGAAGTCGTGGATCATTGGACTAGAGGCCTAAGGATGATAGATGTTATTTAGAGTGGTGTTAGTACACGTCTTCCTCTTTAAATGTACGACGATGTATAGAGGGGTATTTTAGTCATTGCACTGTAGGTTGAAAACTTTGCTAACGTAACATTGTCATTGTGGTCAATATTTCCTTATGGTGATATTAGAAAATATTTAAAATGCAAAATACAGCTATTTATATGGCAAGGGTATTTGGTCATTTTAGTAACCAAGGCGGTATGTCTTTTGGTCCCCAATATAGACCGTAAGTTCTAATTAAATACGGGCTAAGGAATTGGTCTTAAATTAAATAGAATTTATTTAATTTAAGTAGCCTAATTATTTGTTAGGCTAGAATAAAATAAAGGTCCATGGAGAGAGAATTAATTAAATTAGTTTAGTGGGTTAATTAATTCTTCAGGGCTTTGGCCTAGTTTGAATAATTAAAGATTAATCTGGGACTAAATTAACATAGGCTTATTTATTAGACTAGTTTATTTGGGCTAGAAAATTAATTATTTGTTGGGCCATTAAGTTGGTTCTAACAAGAATAATTAATTACACCCAAAAGGTTATACTAAGAGTCCAATGGCCCAGTCCAGTTTAACCTAGGATTTTTATTTAGGTTAAACACGAGGATTGGAAATATCGTTGTTGACATAACACACATACTCTGACACAGCTTCTTCTCTGTAGAGCCAGACGTCTCTCTCTTTCTCTCTCCAGAAAAATTCCCTTGCCTATTAGTTGTTCCCTAAATGGTAGTTAAACAGGCCATATACTGGAAGACTGAAAGTTCGTCATTCGCATACATGCAAAGGCGGAGTAGGAGGCTTGTAGGAATCGCACCAAAGGCTTCTACCAGCACACCTACCCCGGTTGTGCATGTTCCGATCTAGCCATCTTTGGGAACTAGACAGAGAGGTAATATTTTTAAAACCTCGGGATTGGGACAGGGCACAACCGGTGCTAGCTAGGGCTGCCGGAGCCAGTGCCAGCCCTGCCCTGGAATCCCTGTTCTAATTTTTCTAATTTTTTTATTCGCTTCCGCTGCGTACTCCGTATTTCCCGCTTTCCGTGCCTTCATCTACTACACCTTTAGATGGCTTTTGTTTGACCACCAAAAGATTTGCTCTATGTCTTGCTAAGAATACACAAAATTGGGAGTCAAATTTGCATACCAAGTAAATGCTGCTTCTGTTAATGACAAAGGAAACAATTGCAACTTATGCTAGTCACTGTGCTTGAATTCTCCACATTAGGCTATGAACCGCCTGACATGTTCCATGGCTGATTTGTTGTCATCTCTCGAGAATGTGGTAACCTCAGGTAAGTTAAACCCTTGAGGTAATACTGCCATAGAGTCTACCCATTCTGCATAAGGTTTTTTACAGACCGGCCAATCCTTGGTCTGCCGACGCAATGCTTCTGCCATTGCGTTAATATCGGTTGATAGTGTTAGTTGTTAACTCTGCATGGAGGAATTTAGTATGGTTGGCCAAGAACCCCCTCTATGTATGGGGCCATCTCAGGGTGTCCTGCTCCATGTATCGGATAAGCTATCACTGATGTAGGGTACATGGGAGGAACAATTGTAGCATAGCTATGTGGCCTCTTTTACAGAGGGAAAACACTCCTATTAGGAACTGCCGCAAGGTCGAATAGTACTTGTACCCCCATCGGTGCTTGGATCCCCGTAATCAAGCATAGTGCAGTTCTTCCCAAGAAAGGCTCTGTGGGAACAACACATTATGCTGCTAAACCTGGACCCCCTTAATGCCCATTGGGCATCGAACAGGATGTCTCCCTGCACAATAATTATACTGACCCATAAGATGGTGCACTAACAATCGAGGCAGGACTACACACAACTGCCTGAGGTATCTCGTGAACTTTTTGTCTCAGTTCAAAATTATGGAGCTCGTTCTAAAGTGGTGGCCGGAACACCGTGGCAAATTGGGAAATAAGGCTCTAAATAAGTTCACATGTACATTGCTCTATGGCCTGCCATATGCTAGTTAAGGACGTGGGTGTTAACTGAGACACCTTAGGTGGAGACGAGGACTATGATCCTTGCTTAGGAAGAGTAACCTGGGCATTACTGGAAGTCATTCCTACAAGATCAAAAACTCCCTGTAAAACACAATCTGAAGGCTAATCGGGTGACTCTAATAAAGGCCCTGAGGACTGCTGCTGAGGACTCGACATGAGGCGTCCTGAACTCAGTTGCATACAATACCTACCATTGGCCCCACTGGCCGTGCCAATTTATGTTTCCGTACAAAAGGGGAGCTGATGAAATTAGTGATCGGCTTCTCTTCCGATAAATATAAACAATCCGATGGAAGTACGAATGCTAGAGTTGGACCTTTTAAAAGATGTGGGTTCCTTGAACTTACTATAGAAAAGGTCCACAAAAGTATGAAGATTGCATGCAGGAACCAAAAAAGGACTGGAATTGGTGTGTTTTGATTGACTTTGATAAATGAAATACAAGATTGCTGGAATTTAAACCCAAAGTAATATGAACCGGAAAGTTGGTAATTAAGAACTAAAGAAAACACCTGAAACTAATCAAAGATATGAGAAAAAAACATGAACAAAGGAAATTGAAACTTGAAATTGGTAATTGAAGCTTGTTGTGGTGCTATAACCAACTATCTGTAGGTGGAGAAAATTTTGCTTCATGGCTCAATTGTAGCAATTGGGGGTAGTAATGCTTTATCGATCGTGTCGAGGTGTGGGGGTGAAGTCTATTGACTCAATGATTCCTAATTCCAACGTTGACCGAGTACATCGAATGAAAAAATAATTTAGCGTCATCATCGACTTGGAGAAATTCCCATCGGCATCAGCTCAATATTACCATTGCAACAACTCGACAAAAGTTGATGTCAACAATAACATTTGTATTTTAAAATTAAATAAGATATGTATATATGTATGATTTTGATTTGTCCTTAAATTATTTAGATATTATAAATCAAGTATTTATTTATTAAACACAGAAAGTCTGATCTATAATATAATTCAAAATAAATTATCCATTATCTGAAACAAATTTGGACAACTTATGTTGGTGAGATAATCCTAATTTTATTAAAGTCTATCATTGACTTTGGTAATAAAATGAATATATATTTTGATATATTGGATTGGACTGTCAATGCTCAATTTGTAGAATGGACTATACAAATGAAACGTTACATTATTGTCATATATGATACCTTAATTCTGAGCGAATAATAATCTATATTTACTAAATTAAAATTGCTTGAGTTATTAAAGAATGTGGTTAATTTAATAATCAATATATCGATATCTTAAAAATTAAAGTGAAATAAATATGAAACATTTATTTTGTAAAATGGAATCTGTCACCTTTCATAGACAAGGTCCGGTCCTCTTCAGTACTTCTAAGGATAGAGAAATACGAGCGAAGTAATTCAGTAGACTTATGCCTATCTAATATGCTTAGGAAGAGAAGGAAATGAGCGAAAAATATTATTAATACAAAGCATAGATGCATATTTGGACAAACTTTTCGCAGCTTTATTTCGTTGCCAGAAGACATGATTTATTTGGACATTAGAAAATACAGATGTGATGAAGCCCCCACAATGTGACAGGATGATCATTCACTATTTGAAATGCCTTAGCCGAAGCTGATTAGACCTCAATTACATTAAGGCCATAAGATAGAGCCAACTTCAACCTTTCTTCTACAGCCAATTCTTCAGCTAGACTGCACATCATGATTATAAGTTCCGTGCCTTTTAGATTTGGGTGTTTAGCGTAGACTGCACATCTCCATATCTTCCCTCAACCGTCTTGCTTAAGATATCATGACCTGTTTCAAAGATCAAAATGAATAAACATGCTATATATAAAGAAAAGAACATTTAAAAAAATGGCAAAGGATATCAAACATTAAAATTAAATATATGTGAAATTAATGATTTTTATTATACTTACCTTTATGAACATGAAAGAGGACAAACATATGACCCGGCATAAAAAAATACCAGATGTTGTGTTCAGTGTAACTATAATTACAAAGAGAAATTATTTTTATAAATTAATGTTGTGAAGTATCTAAGGGGTGCATTTGGATGTATAGCATAAAAGACGTATATATCAAGAGAAATTCTTAATTCTTAATAATATCCTTCTAACGACTTAATTTTGGAAGGCTTCAAAAATATTTATTTTTAATACTCAAAAACCAAAGATATAATTGCAAATTTGATAATATTTCGTGGACAAACGTACCCAAAGCTCTTTAAAAAAAGTCCCAATATTTATAGGGATAGCCTGTTGGGCAAAAGCTCATGTTAGATACTACTTAATTAGGGTCCACTCATTTAATTTATCTATTTATTACTTTCTTTGAAAAAGAAAAGTCATGTTATTAAAAAGTATTCTAAAAATAAAAATAAAAATTATTTAAAAAATACACACACATACAACAGTGCCAAACGCAACATCAGCCGAACGCATGGAGATGCTAGCTGCATTGCTTTGTTAAATGAAATGAATACGGAAATTTTCTATGCATCTCTTAGCACAATATGCCTTATGCATAGATAGTTTCAACTCATCGCTTGGGTATTCTCTTTGACATGGGTTAATCAAACATTTTTCCCTTCAACAGAGGGGGAAAATTTTTTTTAACTATTCACTGTCACAAAAAATATTTCTTATTACATCATCCTTCCCTCAAAAACTAAGGTGGAACTATGAGCGTGGGAGGTGCCATCTCCCCTTCAAAATATTTTTAAAATTTGGACTTTTCTTAGAAATTAATTTTTTTTAATAATCTTTATAAATTTTACCAAAAGCCTAAAAAATATTCTTTTTAAATCCTCCTTTTTTAAAAAAAATTATAACAATATTTTCTATTGTATTTTTAATCTTTTTTTAATAAAATAACATACAACCGTTATTTAAAAATACGCACTAGGCTCATGTACCAAAAAAGGTTCGAATTCGAGATATTGTGTGTAATTTCCAACACTAACCATTACGGTCAACCCTCATATAACTTCCTTCTCAAATCTAAAATTTCTGATTCGTGTTCCTGCTAAAGAAAATAAATTTTTTGGATTTGCAGCTTCAAGAGATTGATAGATTCTATCACATACACAAATGAGAGAGAGAGAGAGAATAGGCTAAGGAATCCAATTAGTAAATTTTGGCAGAGCTAAGTATAGTCATAGGCATCAAATTAATAGAATGAGAATTTTACATGTTTCTGTTGTGAGGATAGTATTACCACTTCAAAAATGTGAATCTCATGTTCTATATAAACCAAGAAATGCGTTCTTTTAGACACAGTGAACAAGATCAGTTCACTACATCAACATCTTTTCAGATATTTTGCATTGTTCTTTCCAAGCATGGCGATTCACAGGACATCGATATGTCTTCTGATAACACTCTTCTCTATTTTGGGGCATACTACTGTGAATGCTCAGACCTCTAGCGCAAATGTGGGTATATCGGCGGATAATTTGGATGTTATCTGCAAAATTCTCCAACTTTTAGGCGTCCAAGACTTACTTCCCCAGTGCCTGTCACAACCACCGCCGCCTCAAACAGGATATTCTTCACCTCCACCACCACCTTCTATTTCACCATCACTTCCTCCACCGCCTCCCAAACATTCCCCACCACCAGTTACTTCACCACCACCACCACCACCACATTCTGTTTCGCCACCACCTCCTCCACCACACTGCAATATGTTCTCTCCACCTCCGCCTCCCAAAAAATCCCCTCCACCGGTTTCTTCATCACCACCACCTCCTCCACCACACTGCAAAATTTTCTCTCCACCTCCACCTCCAAAACATACAAAACCTCCAAGGTATGATTAGAGCTCGCCACCACCACAATGTTTCAGATTCTAATACCGGTCTCCATATTATGCAAACCACGATGAGGTTTTTACGATACATTCTAGAAATAAAGCATATCAATGAGTTATGCAATAGGCACTAGAAATTCAATAAAACTTGTGAATCCAGAATAAGAAAGACGGAATTTCTGACTTTCTTGTATTTCTGGTCTTGATCAATTGGTTTCGAACACTGATATGACATGTTCTTTTACTGCTTTCCGGTCTATAATTTTTACATGCTCTTAAGTATAGCAAAATGATTCAGATATTGGCCATTTCATGCATTGGCTGTCATACTACAGTCATCGTTTCTTTCGTATGAAAACACAAACGTATATATACTCCACAAAACCCATTAATTTTCTGTTGTTTCAGCGAATAACCAATCTGCCATGCAATAAAATACTAAATCCTTGTCAATAGTCAATCCCTCCCTCATCTCCTATGTTACTCTTTTATAATTCTAAACAAATTTCCAACACGATTCATATAATCATAGACAGTATAAAGTATGTTTTCTCTCATAAATTGTGGATATTCGAAGACAAATCATAGAAGTTTTTTCTTTTGCAAACCATGAAATTTCAAAAAGATATAAGAACAAATCTAAGATAATTATTTTTTCTTTCTCTTACAAAATAAAACTGGAATGAAATATTCCAAAATTAAGAATAGAGATTGACATAAATATTATTCATTAAATAACGTAAATTGATCGTATCGCATTCCTTAAGGGTCACCATAATAATTTTATTATTACTAACCGAGTGAAAATTTAAAATTTAGGAGCATACATCGCCTTTTTTATTTAAATTTTCTAATAGACAGCTAAAATAAAGTGTTCATATTAAATTCTTTAAGGAAAATAAAAAAGAATTATTTTCCAAGAGTTTTCTTATTCTTTTTATTTTTACAAAATTAACCTATTTAGTCCCTAAAGTTTGGGGTTTGTAATGTTTTTATCCTTAACATTTTTTCTGCCTTTATATTTCTTAATTATTTTTTTCTACCATTATGGTCTATTCTGTTTTGTTTTTCTGCCTAAAAAATCAACTATTGTGGTCCCTAAAAATTAAAAATTAGGGACCATAATGGCAGAAAAAAATCATTGGGGACCTCAATGACAGAAAAAAATATTGAAGATGAAATATTACAAACACCAAACTTTAAGGACCAAATAGGCTAATTTCCCTTTATTTTTTTGTTTATTTATTAACTTTTTGGGTCCAATGAACAAAAGCAAGAAAATTTAGTACAACAAAATTCATGACATTTACGTTCAGGAAAAAATGGGCCGGGAGGGGGGGGGATGTACGTGCTTCCTTTCTGTCAAAATGGAAGTTAAATCTACTTCCAAAAATATTTGCATCTCAAGGGAAGGATGCATAACTAAAATATGCCTCTATCACCAACAATTAAGGGAGAATACAATTTATTTAAAAAAAAAATTTGTCAGAAATGCTAAATAATACTATTGACTTGTCAAGAAATTGAATCATTTCGTCTGTCTCATGCCCTATTCCAGCCAAGCGAGGCTCGTCTACCATGCAAATGGAACTGGACTTCTTCCATTGTTTATATGAATATACACCATGTCAAAAACAATTATACTTAATTGTTGAGATTGAATAAAAAGAATTCTTTTGAATAAGATAGTTATTAAAAGTGAAATTTTTGTAGAAAGGAAAGAGAATTGTGATGGTGAATCACAACCACATATATCATTAGCAAAGAACTTATCTTGTTATGTAAAATTGGAAGATGTCTAATTTTATTTACTTTAAAAGGAGCCATTCCCTGTGGAGCCTAACTGGTGGCATTACTGCTGCCTACTTCGACTAGAAGTTTCCAATTTGTCATCTGGCCCAATGGGCTTTTACCGTTTTCTGGCTTTCATAGGTTGGCTACCGGCATTTTTTTCGGTTCCAATAGTTGTTCCAAAAGCATCCCAACCAATAGGATTCTTTTCCCTTTTTTTTTGGGGTGGGGGTGGTGGGGGGGGGGGTATGTTTGGAGTTAGAACTGTGCCAAACGCAAGGCTTCATTTGTTTCTTTTTAAGAATAGGAGTAATACTCCTATGTAATGAAATCAAGATGATTAAGGTGGCTATTCATTTTATTAGGATCTGGGCTACTGAAACTTAAACAAGGAACTTTGGCAATCTGATGATGGTGTTTTAGTTTGTTTAGGAAACAACAATAGTAGCATGGTTTGATACAATTTGGAAACCAATGTTCCGGTGAAACTTTGCAAGTTTGGAGAAGATATTGAAAGTGAATCTAGTAAATACTCTATATGATGAAACTTAAATTCAAGACGGACAAGGAGTGCAATGTTTTTTGGAAAAATGAAGTACATAAAGTTCATTTGCCAGCCTTTGTTGCATGAGAATCTTGACATTCAGAATAAGGTCACTTAAATGCAATCGTCATGTATCCTTCAAAAAGTATAAACTATTCTCCCTTAGATACAACTTTGTATAGCAGTGAGTAGAGTGTTAAACCCACAAGAAACTCAAGAGAAGTATATTATTATATTTTATCCTTATCTAAACCTTATGAAAAAACTCCTGTATAATTAAATTAATATTATGATGTCTTAAGCATAAAGTAAATTGGGGGGAAGTAAATTAGGAAATTACCTAAAACTAATCCTAAACAAAATTAGAAACTATTATCTAAATAGGATACAAAATTAAAATAGAAATTTCAAGAGTAGTTAAGAAATTACCAAATTCTCAGGTATATGTCACTAAATCAAGTTATGAACTTAAAATAGAAAAGTGGTCGCTTTGAGAAGTTAAACTGTCAAAAATTCATATCCTTTCATAACTGGATTAATTTTTGTCAAACGCTTCCAGTTTACCCCTACCTTCTTCTCGATCTACTTCAATTTGATTAATCTTTTCTTAAAGATATTAATACTTTTAATCAATTGTTATAGATTGAAAGCGAGATTGATAAGCAAATTAAGGTAGATTTAGCATCAAGTTAGACTATGTTTCAAAAACTTGCAAACATATGCAACATGAATCATGCAATTCTGTATCTATCCTAATTAATTCAAAAAACTTGCAACTCAATCACAACAAATAGATGCTACTAGCAAATCAACTTAAAGACCAATCATGGCAAGTCAATTAATAGTTAACATTCCTGGCTATTCAATTATTCAAGTTAATCATGTTGACCAAGTATAGAAACTCAATACAATTGATATGAAAAGAAATTTGGAATTACACAAATACTGAAGAGGTAATCCTTCTAATATCATGGATAGAATCTTTAATACATACATCTCCAAGTATCTAAACCCAAATAACAAACATAGCCCCAAAACATAGATAAAAACATAGTTGTTTGAATACGATAGATACTAAAAGAAACCAGTTACTTGGAAATAAGAAAAAAATAAAATAAGAGAAAGATAGAAAGATAACACTTAGAAAAGCCCCACAATCAGAAGTCTTTTTACCTCCTTACCATTTCCTCCTTTCCTAGCCTCTTTTGATGCTTTTCTCTCAAAGTATTATGTTTTTGGAGAAGTATATTCCAAGATATCTTGAATTTGGATGTCCTTTACCTTTATAGAACCCTCATAAACCACATTTGATTGAATTTGGGAAGCTTGCACTGCCATTGGATTTGTTTAGGACATTCTAAACTCTTCAGAAGGGTTACACGGCTTGTAGGCACGGGTTTACATAGAAGCCTTGCACTAATTCTGAACAAAAATTCTTGCTGGAGGCATGAGATCACGCATGACCATGTAAGCTGGTTGTCTCCTACCCGTGTTTATTGTAGAACACAATTTTCTATAGTTTTTGAATTACATTTTTTCTTGGGATTTATAGCCTTAAGTGAGTGTGTTTCACTCCATTTTACCGTATTAATCCCCTACAACAATTTTCTCCTTTTTAACTCAAGAGAATGAAACTAGTTTTGAGCACTTACATCCCTTTTTAATTCCTTTATCACATTTATCTAAACCCAAATTTAAGACTAGTTTAGGAAAATTTTCAACAAAAATTTGCATATATACCAAATTTATACTTCATCACATCACTTATATAAATCTTTCAAAGACAAGTTTCATTCATATAGGGTTAGATTAAATTATCAAGACTTAGTTATCTTCAACTTAATATAAAAGTTCAACAAAAATCAACTCAACTAAATAAAAATCAAGAAAATTTTCGAAGTAAAAGAGAAGAATTGTTTCCACTAATTTATTCATTAGAATTCTCTAATTTCTTCTCTAAATTTCAAAATTTTCCAATATTTGCCCAAGTCTAAATTATGCCCAATGATCACATAAGAAACTTGGAAAAAGAATTCTAATTCGACATTCCCACACTTAAACCAGACATTGTCCTCAGTGGATGAAAATAAAGCAATTAAACATAACCTAAAGGGACCAAGCAGATGATGGTGTAAAGAAAATCAAAACTTCCAAGTGCATGCAATTATATGAGTGCCTAATTTTCATAAATACATAATTTCTAGAAGTTGTGAGTAAAAATTTTGGAAAAAGAATTTGCAAGTCCTACCTTCGCACTTAAATAGTCCATCATCCTTAATGGAAGAAAATAGAATAAGAAAGTTCAGTAAAAAACAATCAAGTTGATAAAGGGAGAGGACAACAAAAACTTCCCAAGAACAATGTTGTCATGGATTGCCACATGCTGATAAATAAATATGCTCCAAAAGTTGTATCAATTAACATCCATAAGAAAAGCTTGAAGGCTGGATAGTATAGATGTTAGAATTAAAAGCACATGTCCAAAGAAAAGAATCCTTAGTAGAAATAATAAAACAAAAACTCACCTTATACAATCCTAACCTGGACAAGAAAAACACATGAAAAAAAAAAAGAGAGAGAGAGAGAAACAAAGACGCAATCAAAAGTAAAGGATGAAAAATCACAAAAGCATCAATATTTTTTAGATAAAAAGAAATATGGCATACGTACGATATTGCATAGGCATGCACAAACTGGTGCAAATTGTAGAGAAATAATATTTGCCTGTTCACGGCTTGTTGCACGTGCATTCATCAAGCTGTGCATACCTACTGTAGCTTTGAGAATTCTTTTATTGAAAGCATGACAAGGTTGAAAAACCATGCAATATGGGACAGCTTAAAGCACGACAGTGCCACTGGCCATGCAACCGGTCTGAGAAATTTTTTGGAACGTTGAATAAACACAACTTATGACTTTCAAAATTCTTTTCCAATCTAATAGTTTAGGCCTTGTGCAAAAATGTTTCCCTAACAAATTCAGCACAAAAACAAAAATAATCTCAAATACTCAAACAAAAATATGTTGTTAAATCACTTATTTGATGAAAAGAAAAGAAACCTAACCTAGCAGTGATAAACTTATCAAAACGAAAATAAAGACTCAACATGTGATCATATCGCTTATGTAAAATCAAAAAGGACTCAAAGAATGATAGACTCCCTTGGGTATGGCCAATTAGCTTATTAGTGGGGCATCAATTGTAGAAAACTCAAATTAGGCAAAGCATCTCCTACGGATGAGTTACTTCTCCACAAATCCTTGTCTCATTGGGATTGAATTTAGAGGCTTAGAAAAGTTCGTCATTCGCATCTCATCTTTCCATTTTATTACATTCATACACCAAGATGGAACAACTTCAAAAACAAACAAAAACAAAAGTTAAAAGTAAAAAGAAAAATTAGACATCAAATGAATTAATCATGATAAACAATCACAAGAATCATTCCAAAATCAAAACAAGAAGATAGAGTTCCCCAGCAAAGGCACCATTTTTGTTGTAGGAGAATCACAATGTTCAAAATAGGGTAATTTAAATGCTGCCATCATGCACCCAAGAAAAAATAAAATTATAAACCTTTCTCCCTAAGCTATAACATAGTATAATAGTAAGTAGGGTGTCAAACCCACAAGGAACTCAAGAGAAGTATATTCTTATATTCTCTCCTTATCTAAACCTTATGGATAAAACTTGTATAATTAACTTAAATGAATCTTATGATGTCTTGAACATAAAGTAAATTAGGTAGAAGAGAATTAGGAAACTAAATAAAAATAATCATAACCAAATTATGAAACTAGAATCTAAATAGGAAAAAAATAAAATAAAATTTTCATGAACAATTGAGAAATTACCAAATTGTTAGGCATATATCATGAAATCAACTTATAAACTTATCATAGTAAAATGATCACTCTAAGTAGTTAATTTTAGAACTCTTGCAAAACAATTAAAATTTTTTATCCTTACATAAGTGGATTAATCTCTGTCAAACACTCCCAATTAACCCCTAACCTTCTTCTCAATCTACTTGAATTTGATTAACATTTTGTTAAGGGCATTAATACTTTAATTAATCAATTGTTATAGATGGAAAACAAGATTGATAAGCAAATCAAGACATCATCAACATCAAGTAATAATATATTCAAAAAAACTTGCAAACATATGCAACTTAAATCATGTAATTCCCTATCAATCCTAATTAAGTCCAAAAACTTGCAACTCAATCAAGACAAATTGACACTATTAAAAAATTAACCTAAAAACCAATCATGACAAATAAATCAATATTTAACATTCCTAACTTTTCAATTATGTAAGTTAAATATGTTGATCAAGCATAAAAGCTCAATATAATTGGTATAAAAAGAAATATGGAATTACCCAAACACACAATAGAGAAAAACACCCCCACACACAAGTGTGAAGATTTGAAAAGAAGAATGGATGGTTGCTTAAGGAAGGCTTGGAGAAGATGAAGAAAGAAGCTTGTCAATGAGTCTCTTTTGTTCTATTTTCTTTGTTTTCACTTTGGCAATGTGTATTTCTTTATTTTAATTGTTCCTGAAGTGTGAAACCCCAGTTGAAACCAACCTTAGAGTAAGGGGGTTAGGATGCATATCATATTTTATTGCATGCTTAAATATATTTTTATACGATTTTATATGCTTTAGATTTGTGGTTTGTGGCCTAGATGGCTTATTTGTGCTTGTTGAGTAAGAAGGGCAAAATGATAATTTTTGCTTGAAGTGAAAATAGGGAGATAGCTTGAGGATTAAATAGAAAAAATATTTTGGAGAGAAAATAAGTACAAGAGTTGTTATGGTGTAGTGGTTAGAGCTTTGGAATTAATTCTTGAGGTCTTGGGTTCAAATTCCATCATTTGATGTTTTGCATGATTGGATTTTATTTTTGTTTAGGGAGGATATTTTCGGCCTTGTATGCTTTAGGGAAGAGTAAAGGGTTGTCCTAGGGGAGACATGATAGGAGTATCCTAATCCTACTCTTGTGCCCTACAAAAATTTCTAAGGGAATTCACACCCTTCTTAATCCTTAGTTTTTCTTACTTCTCAATTCATTAAGTTGTTCAATTTATTCAAGCTAATTTTATTCCAGAAAAATTCTAGCAAAGTGTTGTGGCTTTGAAGGTTCAATAAGACATCTTATGGACCAAAAATGGGTACGAGTTGGGGAAGGTTCTCAAGAGAATTAATCTCCATGGTTGAACCTTCAAAACTCCGCCCTAGCTATGTTCATTTTCTTCATGAAGTAATATGGAATTTTCCAGCTTCTTGTGCATTAAAAGTGTCGAAATTTTCAGCCATCATTCCATTCCAAATGATGCCAGAAAAATAGCCCCCTTGTCCAGCTTAAAGTCTGAAATTTATGGCCAAAATCGGACTTCACAAATGCTGTGCAAACTAGAAAATTTTCTGGGCAAATTCGCAGCTTTGGTGAGCCTAAACCAAGCTGTTTTCTTCCAATTTTCACCTAGCATCTTAGCCACATTTTTCTTCCATAAGAAAGCTGGAAACCAGCCTTGAAAGACCTCTAAATACCCCTTCAAATCTTCTGCAAGTTGGCTGGAAAATGGCAGCAAAAGCTGCCCAAAAATTTCCAGCAACTAGCGAAAAACCTGTACAGGAATTTTTCCAACTTTCTTCCTTCTCCAGCCCTGACCGAAACGTCACCATTTTTCTGTTCAAACTTCTCTTGAATAGCCATGAACTGAGCTCCATTATCTTTGCCAACCTTCTGCTCAAAAAACCTGTGCATGGCTGCCCTAAAATATCTCTAACAATTACTCCAATCAAGCCATTGATTGAAGACCAAAATTTCGGCAAATATGTTTAGTAAACTTCCATAAAACATCCCTTAAACAACCGGACATTCCTTCACCATTGTACTCCCTCTTTTCAGCCACCATTAAGTTCCTTCAAACAGCTTTTATCCAGCAAAAACTCTGATCAAACCAGCCGGCCATTAGAACTTCCAAAAGCTCTCCTCAATTGAAAATCTTCTTACCATATTTTGTTTCCTAAATTGATTCCCTAAAATATTCTTTTAGGATTTCAAACAACCAGCCTTTCCTTTTCCTCTCAAACCAGAAAATTCAGTTGCCAAAACCTCTCAAACAATTCAGCCACTCCCTTCTACATAGAATTTCGGCCAGCCTCTCCCTATTCTCTCCATTCTCTTCAACCTTTAAGAACACCAAGAACACCTACTCACCTTCTCTCATCTAAGGCCACCAAAACTACTTCAATCTTCTCCAAAAAAAAATTCTAGATTACACCTTCTCACTTTCGGGAATCCATTCATACCACTTTTAACATCAAACTCCAAAATTCAACTCTCTCTTTTGGATCGAAAACTAGTATTTTTGTGAAGGCTCAAGAACACCTTCAAGGTAAGCATATTCAATCAACTTCATCTTCACTCATCTTCAACCTCTAATGAATATATATATATATATATATTTATATATATATATATGTATAATCATACTAATGGACTCTCTTTCTCTCTCTTTCTCTCTCTCTCCCTCTCTTTCTCTCTTGGCCGAATGCTCTCTCCCTCTTGGCTGAATAGTGACTTCAACCATGACCATGTTTTCTTCATCTCTCTTGGGCGAATCTAGTCTCCTAGGATTTAGGATCCATTTGAAACTACTCCAAGGTACTCATCAACCAAGTAAGCCTCTCCAACCCTCTCTTTAAATTCTAAATTCATGTCTCTAGGTTGATATTGGAAGGAGATGGATTATGATTGGAGCTTGAGCATGTGTTGTTGTGATGAGTTGAGATTGAAGCATGAATAAATGTGTGTATATGATGGAGATGGGATTTATACATGAGTTGATTGTCTTGGTTGATTGTATGGCATTTTTAGGGTTTAATGCATGTCTTCATGTCGTGAGTGGTATATATGATGAAGCATGTTAGAGATTATATCATGTTTGGTGAATAGGATTTATGTTATTGTTAAAGTCATGATTATGTTTATGCTAGTAGAGGTTGGATCATTTCTTGGTAAATTTAGATCTATGCCTTTATTCATGATTTGGATGATTTGATGAATTGAAGTGGAGTGTATGTTCATGATTGTGGTTAGCAATGGAAATATGTTCATGATCTAGTTGTCCCCAAGCTAATTTTATTTTATCAATAAAATGAGTAATATTATAATTTTTGCTAGTAAATTTCGAAAACCCCTAGGAAGGGTGAATTTGGATTATTATATATAAAATAAGGATATTTTAGTCAAATAGATGATAGCTTTTATTACAGAAATAAAATATATAGATATTATATATAATAATAATATCAAATAAAGTTTTTTATATAAATAATCATAATAAGTAAAATATTAATTTTGTAAGTCTTGTATTCAAAAATACTATTAAAATTTATTTATTATCTTTCAATCAAGACCCATTAAAATTTATTTTCAACTAATTTTAGTAATCAATTATTTTTTAACAATTAATTATTAATAAATCATTATTTTACCTAATACCACCTGAGACTCTTCATCAAATAAACTCTAATTTATTCTTAGCAAGATTTAAACCTTCAACTTATTAGTACCTATTTCCCAAAACCCTAATTATTTTAATATCAAACTAGACTTAGCTTATAAACCCTTTTATTTATTATCTGGCCTTAAAGCTTGGGACACTAGGATAATGGTTGAAGTAAGTTGAGTTAGTTTTATTTGTGAAAGTGGATTTTGGCTTGAGTTTAATTATGGCTTGTATTTACCCTAGGTGGGGTTAGGTCAGCTGTTGAAAACCTTTATTTTATCTCAAGTTAAGGATCAGGTAAGCTCCTTCATAAAACCTGATTAATGCGAAATGGTTCTATGGCAAGCTAATTGTGGAGTGCATGGTCACTCATTTCTGTAAAGGCAATTGATTATTATCTCATTTCTCATTTCAATCAACCAAATTATTTGAAAATCAACAAGCAGATTTGCTCAAACTCTAAACTTTTTCTAAAACCAATTTTGTCTCAAACTTTGGAAATCCTTAATTGCCATTTTTAAGTGGAGCTATGTTTATTTCCTTTTCCCCCAAGTGGGATGACTTACGTTGAGTACTCAATAAGGGTGGACTGCTAGGACTAGTCTTTGAAGGGTTAGGGTAAGTCTCTCAGTAGGTGGCCATCTCTGAGGGGTGAGTCCTTTCCGGATAGGATGTCAGTCTAGTAGGTTGGGCCGGTCCGAGTTAGCAGCTTTCAGTCAAGTGGACTGTGTGTTATCGGAATGGACAACTGGTTTTGTTTAGGTATAGAGAATGAGGAGTATCTTGCCCGGTAGGAGGAGTATCTTGCCCAGTAGGCCGATCACCTACTTTTTTTTGTCAGTCTACAAAAAGTGTGGCATTCTGACTATTGCATGGTTATGGGGCCCAACGTGTGGTAACCCATAACCACCTTTTTTTTGAGTGGTTGATTTATTTGATCATGTATGGATGGAAAAACCAGAACACCACTCTTGATTTTGACTATTGATTATTGCTTGCCAGTATTTCTCTTACGAAGATTTTATACTTTGCATCCACGAACTGTTTTCACTGGACACTCAAAGCACACACGGACTTACTGAGATTTTTATCTCATCACCCTTTTTACCATGATTTTAGGTCGATCCTACTGTGGGGATGAGTAGCTAGTTGTTGCCTGCCTTGAAAGATTTTTCTGATATTTATTTTGTGTAATGCTTTAGGAGTTGAGAGTGAACAATTTTTTATTTTGGATTTGATTTGAATTCTTGGATTGTAATAAGTTTGAAGTTTAAAGTATTATTTTTATTCTATTATTTTGATTGTGTGATCTAGTTATAAAGACCCATTGTCCTTTGGATGGGACGACATTCTCGGCCTTGTCGGGCCTAGGTAGTGGGGTGTTACATGAAAGGTTAAACCCCTGTTAGCTTCTTGTATTGAATATGCCCTAGGAAACTTGGATTTTAATTTCTACTGAATGATTACTTGCGTTTATTATATTAGAATCATGGTTTGGTTACTTTATTTTAGAGAATTCGAGAGATAGGGTTAGGAGTTGAATGCCAAGCGAATGTGTTCAACATGGATTTTCCTTACATCGCCTCGAGAAAGGCGCTGAGGGATTATAACTTGGTAATCATTGGGAGTGGATATTGATAGTAGTATTAGTTACTTCTAGAAATTAGAGGTTTTGTATTTAATGCTTCTTGGGCTCAATTGGGAAGCTAGAGACACCCTTCAAATTTGCCCAAAAATAGGGAATCTATAACTTGAGAGAGAGTGTGTGGGTTTTGCATTCGTGGCCTCTGCTAGTATTAGAATTGAGATTCAATTATCTTGGGTTGTGTTTAGTATAGTTGGCAAATTTTGGGGGATTCTTGACAATTACCCATCTTATACTCTTTTTCTTATCTTTGATTTTTGCATGGCCAATCTTATGTGGGGTTATGTTGATTCTCTAGGTTCTCTCATTATAATTACTCTATTTTATTAATGTGTTTGGCTAGACAATAGAGGAAGAGTTTATAGTGCTCTCTTTATCTCTCTTCTGGGGATCTTCGATACTTGCTAGTAAAACTCTATATTATATAATGGGTATATATGCCATATATGCGTTGTTGTGTAAGTAATATTAGCATTTTATTTAAAACTTGATTTGTTGTGTGATTTGTGATAATACTTCCCAAGTAAAACATATGCACATAAAACGCGCATTAAATTTTTTGCACCGTTGCCGGGGAATAAGGATTGTTTCATGAAAACTTAAATTTTATTGATTTAGCCATGTAATTTTTTGTATCACTGACATTTTTTAAATTTTTATTAAAGTATTTTTTTGTATATATTTGTATTAAATACTAACTTTTACGTGTATAGACTTGTATAGAATTTTCCTGATTTTATTTGGTTAAATTGTGCTGATTGTTGTATTCAATTTGTTATTCATATTGCCATAGTTGTATGTACTTTTCATATTTGTACCATAAGGTATTTTTCAATAAATTTTCTTATTGTACTTAGATAACTTGTACTTATGGTATTTATATTGAGTTGTTTGTTGTATGAAAGGACTTATGCTATATAATGTACTAGTTTTGGTTATTTATATATTATTATTTTATGTATATAGTGTGTATTGATGATAGTATATTAGCCTATATATTGATCTAGTATACCCCTAGTTTGTACATTTTAGTTTGGTCATTATGCTTTAATGTATTGTAAATATTGTTGATATTAGTGTTGTATTATTTTGGGTAATAGATATGGTTTTGGTATTTTATTTATTTTGCTTTTGTTTTTGTAAATAGCCTTGTTCTGGATTATTTTTGTTTTGTTGGGGAGATATTTTGCGTTGTACTAGTGTTTGTTGGATAAAATTTTTTATTGTAAATGGCTACTAAATTGAGGAGATCTTGCCATATAATCGTTATTGTGGATGATTGTTATATAGTAGGATTTTGTTCATTGTTGTTGTAATGGTGTTGAAGTTTTGAGGATGAAAATATTGTTGGCAGTTTTGGTTGTTGGTTTACTATATATTGTGAAGATTGAAAAGTTGATTGTAGTAATAGTGAATAAATTGAAGAGTTGGTTGGTTAATATAGTTGGTATTTTGTGTTGTGGAATATTGTGGTGTGATTGAAAACTATTTGTCTTAAGTTTTTTAGAACCCTTTGTATAATAGTTTTTGTATTGGTGAAATTATTTGTTGGTATTTTGGAGATTTTATTATGCTATGTGGAGTTTGTAGTATTCGTGGATTGGTGGTTGTAGTGTTGTGAAAATTTTTTGGGTTTCTTTTCAATAAGCCACTAAACCTTTGATTCTTTACTTTTCCTTGTTATTTATTAAGTTTCTAGTGTGTTGTAAAACATGACTAGTTCTAGTATTCAGTTGTGGTGTCTATATGTTATATAGTGAAGATACTACATTGGCATATGTATTTATATAGTGATTTAGTGTAGCTCTTGTAAAAATGTTGATTTGGTTAATTGAATTGTTGTGTTGTTGTATTAGCATTAGTGTAGTTCCTAGTATGTATATGTTTTGGTTTTTTTCATAGTAGTTGATCTTACATTTTGGTAATAACCTTTGTGTACATCTTTTGGTGTTTCGTGATTAGTGTTATTATTTGTATGGATACTAGTGAATATCGTTCCCTAGTTGATTTAATTAGTTATGATTACTAGTTATATCCTTATTGTTTGTAGTTACTTTTGTATTAGTTTTCATTGTGTACTATTTCTTTTTGGTCTTTTAGTTGTTTGTATTCATTTTATTGCTCTTTCTTTGGTGTTTTGTGTGATATTGTATTTGTTATTGTTTCTAAAGGAACAAAGACTAACCGGCACCGTTTAGTCCATATAAACAAGCGTCGGTCAATTGCACAATAACAAAGCCATTGAGCTACTGGAAAGAACTGGCATCGTTTCTTACCTTCAACCCATGTCGGTTATATCACCCATTTGGACAATAAGCTTCAAGATATTTGGGATGTATTTCTTACTTTTTGCTCCATATTTTGTTATTTTGTATCATGTAAATATGTTTGTACCATATATTTCGGACAATGATGACATTGTCCTATTTTAGTGTGGGGGAAAGGTTGAGTAATTTTTCATGTGCAAGTTTTTATTGATTATTTTGAGAACTTTCTTACTTTTCGCTAAAATTTTTGTTGTTGCATTTAGGCTAAGTTTTTTTTTTTTGAATTTTTTTGCACTTTTAGGTTAACATTCAAGATGTTTTGGTAGATGTGTTAATATATGTTAATTTGGTGGAGTTATTATTTATATTTTTGTTTGGGAATTCTACTTAAGACTTGTTGAGAAGAGTTGAGTTTTTGTAAACTTATATATTGGGTATGACATTAGCTAAGTTTTATGATATAAGATTAACCTTATTTATTCCTTTGAAAATGTTGTGAAGCTTGAATTTTTTGGGAATGGATGAAAACTTTGTAGTGAAATATAGTGTATGGATTGTCAGCTTATCTCTAGTTTCGTGGCATTCCCAAATTACTTATTTATTTATTTAGTTATTCATTTATTCTTTATTACATTATATTATACAAAACTACATTTGTTTGTTGTATTTTTCAATACAAAGGCAAATAGGAGTAAGAGGTGGATTGGTAAATGCACCTACTAAAGTGAGAAAAAAAGACTCAAGGAATGCAAAGTACATGTGCTATGATGAAAAATAACGTGTGATGAAGAAGGAAAAAAAAAAAGAAAAAAGAGAATAAAAGCAATAGAAGAACAAGAAAAAAAATTCAAGGGATGTAAAAGAGTATTGAAATCAAAATCATTATACATGCATTCCTTTGTAGAAAAATAATGAAGTTTGAGATGCTTTTTTTTTTTTTTTTTTGTTCTTCCAAGTTAAAATGTATTGTTGTTTCAAAGTGAATGTGGAGTTCTAATGTTGTAATGTTAAATGAATAATGTTGTAATGTATTGTTATGTAGTGTAATGTAACATGTGTATTGTTTGTACTATTTGTAAGCCATGAAATTAGATTTAGCCAGTTGGTCCTAACTTATATAAATCATGTTATTCATATTCTTGACTGAATTGGTAGAGTGAATCATATTGAATTGGCAAAAACCTATTGAATTCAACTTTGATGTTCTTAGTTGTGTCTAGCTTAATATATGGGTATACATGGGATTAACTTGGATAGATAAGCGTTGGGATGAATTCTAAAGTAGTGGATAAAATAATGTCTTTATCATTTTGGCATTATTTTATATACGTTGACTTGTTCTTGTTATTTTTCCTAATATGCTATGATTTAATTAATTCATTTTATTTGTAAACTATTTGTTTGTTGGGGAAAATTTGTGGTTTACTTAAGGACAAGCAAAAGTTAAGTGTGGAGGAGTGATGAGTGCTTAAATTATAAATATTTTCTATATAATTTATACTGTATTTGTTGTAAACTAGTGCCTAAAAAACTATTAATTTCCACACTTGTATATTACTTTGTGTAGGATTGAATAAAAGACTACTTGAAGAATTATAATCTGCACATATCTTTTCTGCTTGAAGGATTATAATCGGCCAATGGTTTGAAAATCCATAGACCGACTACTATATTAAAAAGACACCGTTCATGAAGAAAAAGAAATAACAGGTGCCAAATCTATTTAATAACAGGCGGGAATTTTCTTCTCGAAAGCCGGTGGAAAGACTAACTGGAAAGAATAGATGCCGGTCCACGGACTAAATAGGCGCCAATTATGTACACATGCACACTAGATTGTCAGAGAACAGGTGCCAGATGTATCAATAATAGGCATCAATTATGTTCGTAGATCGGATTTATGCTATTTTTTTAATCACAAATTTGAGGGCTTCCTTAGGCAATAAATAGAACATTTTTAGACTATTGAGAGCAGCCACCAAAAGAGAAAAACACCCACATGCATAAGAGTGAAGATTTAAGGAGAAGAATGGAGGGTTGCTTAAGGAAGGCTTGAAGAAGATGAAGAAAGAAGCTTGTCTATGAGTCTCTCTTTTTCCATTTTCATTGTTTTCACTTTGGCAATGTGTATTTCATTGTTTTAACTATTCTTGAAGGGTTGAACCCTTGTTAGATTCTTGTACTGAATATGCTCTTGAAAACATGGATTTCAATTTCTAATGAATAATTACATGTATTTATTGTGTTGGATTCTTGGTTTGGTTACCCTCTTTTAATGAATTCAAGAGGTTGGATTAGGAGTTGAATGCCAATATAATGGGTTCATTCTGGGTTTTTCTTAGATCGCCTTAAGAGAAGGGTTGAGGGACTAGAATTTGGTAATCGTTCAGAGTTGATATCGCCTAGAGATAGCAGAGATATTTTCTATCAGAAATTAGATCATTTCATACTTAATACTTCTTCGGCTCAATTCGAAAGATAAAGATAGCCTTCAAATTGGTCCAAGAATAGGAAGTTCATTACTTAAGAGAGAGTGGATGTTTTTATTCGTAACCTCTGCCAATATTAGAATTGAGATTTAATTTTCTTAGGTTATGTTTAGTACTTGGCTAATTTTACGGGATTTTTTACAATTACATGTCTTATACTCTTTTTCTTATCCTTAATTTTCTCATAGCTAATCTTGTGTAGGTTTGTGTTGATTTTTTAGGTTTGCCCATTATAATTAGTCTATTCCATTATTTCATTAGGCTAGATAACAAAGGAAGAGTTAGTAGTGGTACATTTTTCCCTTTTCCGAGGATCTTCAATACTTACTAGTAAAATTCTATACTATAGGACAGGTATACTTACCTATATGTGCGCTATTGTGGGACTAAATTTGGCAAAAACTTAATTTGTAGTATAATTTTTTATAATACTTCCTAAGTAAAATATATACCCACAAAATGCGCATCACTACCCCTTTGCCAAATTGTCTAAATGAAGGCCTTTAAAGAAGTATTTATAGTGTCAGCCTCATAAAACCTTAAAATTGTAGAATAGTGTTTTCTGCAACTCCAACTGATGCCTATTATGGGCTTGAACTGATGCCTGTTATTTCAAGAATGTTTTGGCCAACCTTTAGCATTGAACCGGCACCTGTTATGGTGCTTAACTAGTTCTAGTTTAATTACCTTTTAGCTCATTTTTCCTTACTTTTTCACCTTATCTATTCAATAAATCTTCTACCTTGCAATCTACACAAAATAGGGGTAAATTAGGAGAAATAAATAGCCATCTAGCCATTAATCTTAAACAACTATAGTGCAAATGACATAAAGATATGGACATTTTAGGCTCTTGTCACTATAAAGGGACATCGTTGAGTAACTGGAGGGCTCTCATCATGTACACTCATGATAAGATATATTTTAGCAATAGGAGCATTCTAAACTTCCATCTACTTATTTACAAGAGGCTCTGTGACCACAAGCAATGATTGTTTATTATGTAATGCCAGATTAGGTTTTTTCAATATCGATGGCGGCATTTTGAAGGAGCTTGCACAAGGATTAGGATTTTTTGAAACCTGCACCGAAGGGGTGATAGCATTAGGTATGTAATATTATCAATTATGAGGCAATGCATTATAATCTGAGCTATGGTTTCCTTGCAAATCATTAGCAACATGGTAGGCTAGTCAAGAATCAAGAACTAGCTTTGCAACCCACTTCTTACTCGGTGGCGCATCATTGTTTGGTTGTTTCTGATTTTGACCACAACTAGAAGCAACATGCCTAATCTAACTACAATTCTTGCAATATAAATGCAAATTTATATAGGTTACATTTTGAGAAAAGCTAGAACTCCCCTCAGTAATCTTGATTCATCTGAACCTCCACAATAACCCTAGCCACGCTAAGTTTGGTAAGGTTAGCTTTAGCCTTATCCATTTTTTAATGGTTTTCCAAGAACAACAACTAATATAAAATGAGCAGATTTGTCAAATAAATGTATGGGCAAATTCTTAAAGCTTATCTAAATTAGAACTATTGAAGGCTCAGAAGGTATTCAAAAGTCCTTAGTCCACTTCAAGTTATGCATTCATAACCCCGTTAAGTACCAAGTGCTCTTGAGCCATAACCGCAAATAATCTTCTTCACAACAAGGCCTTAAAAGAACATGGCTAGTATCTAGCTAATTGATAGAAACATCTCTTTGAAAGCTAATTGTTTGAATATCCTTACTATGAGACGGCATTGACAGTTTCCTTGGGAAAATTTTCCTACTAGAGCATAGTGAATAGGATCAATAAGTGGATGAACTTTTGAATTAGTGAACAACACTACTGGCTTTCCCTTTTAAGATGATAATACCTTTGGTTTCCAATGGAAGAATCTAGAACTACTTGAAATAATCCAGTAAATGATTTCTTCCCCTAGGTACCAGGCGGTATAGGAGGAAGGAGTGGTTGAGATAGCAGCTCGACCACCGTGGTTCAAATTTAAAAAACAGTTAAACAAATAAGAGAGAGAGAGAGAGAGAGAGAGAGAAATAGCATCTAGAAAATAAATTTCACGTTTAAATTCTGACAAATCTTTGTAACTATAGAGAAGGCCTTAGAAATGAATCTAGTAAAGATTATATGCAAGAAAGATGAATCCATGATAGAAAGGGTGATGTGAGCTCTTTAGGGGTTGATTTTTATGTAAATTTCATGACTAAAAATGGGGAAAAAATCAAGACCCAAATGTCGACTAAAAATAGTGATTTTACGTAGAAAACACATGCCCAACTTAAAGCACTAGAACCCTAGGCTAAAATAAAGATCCAAGAACTCAAGAACAATGAATCAAGTCTTCCAAATCACAATAAAGACCCTTGGTTTAGTTAAAAGCCAAGAAAAATTGAAGGAATGACATAGGCTGTGAAACCCCAATTAAAACCAACCCTAGAGTAAGGGGATCAGGATGCATATAATATTTTCTTGCATGCATAAATATATTTTTGTATGATTTTATGTGCTTTGGATATGTGATTTATAGTCTAGAATGCTTAATTGTGCTTAATGAGTAAGAAGGGTAAAATGATAATTTTGCTTGAGATGGAAATAGGGAGATGGCTTGAGGATTAAATAGGAAAAATATTTAGGAGAGAAAATATGAACAAGAGTTGTTGTGGTTTAGTGGTTAGATCTTTGGAATTAATTCTTGAGGTCTTGAGTTCAAATTCCATCATTTGAGTTTTAGCATAATTAAATTTTATTTTTGTTAGGTAGGCTATATTTCGGCCCTTGCATGCCTTAGGGAGGAGTAGGAGTGTTGTCCTAGGGGAGACATAAAAGGAATGTCCTAATCCTACTCTTATGCCCTACAAAAATTTCTAAGGGATTCATACCCTTTTTTATCTCTAGTTTTCCTGAATTCTTAATCAATTATGTTGTTCAATTTATCTAAGCCAATTTTATTTCCAGAAAATTCCAGCAAGGTGCTGTGATATTGAGGTTTCGAAAATGTCTATGTGAGGATATCTTGTTGATTGAAAATGGGGAAGAGTTATGGAAGGTTCCCAAGAGAATTAATCTCCATAGTTGAACCTTCAAACTCCAACTTATGTGTGTTCGTCTTCTTCATGTAGTAATTTAGAAATTTTTCTAGCTTCTTGATCAGTTCAATTGTCAAAATCTTTAGCCATCTTTCCCTCTCAAATAATGCTAGAACAATAACCAATTGCCTCAACTTGAAGACTGAAAATTTCAGCCAAAATCAGACTGCTCAAAAAACTGTGCAAACCAGGAAAATTCCTGGGCAGTTTTCGCAGCTTGGTGAGCCAAGAACCAAGCTGTTCTTTCCAGCTTTTCAACTAGCAATTCAACCTTGTCTTTCCTCCATAAAGAAGGCTGGAAACCAGCCTTAAAGGACCATCCAAAACCCCTTCAAACCTTCTATAAATTGGCAGAAGCATGGCGGAAAAATCTGCATAGAATTTCCATCAATCCTTGCGAAAAAACCAACCAGAAAATTCCAGTTTTGTTTCTTCTTCACCTTTGTCCGAAACTCATCCCATTTTTCTTTAAAACCCACCTTGGTCAGCCGTGAATTGAACTTCATCTTCCTCACCATTGTCCTGCACAAAAAAGCTCCATGACTGCTCCTAAAATCTCTCCATCAATCACTACAATCAAGCTATCAATTGGAGTCTAAAATTCCAGCAAAATATTCTAGCAAACTTCCATGGATTAAGCCTCAAACATCCAAAAAATTCCCTCACCATTGTACACCATATTTCGGCCACCCTAAGGCTCATTCAACCAGCATTCATCTCAGCAGAATTCCAGCAATTCAGGCAGCCATTGAGGCTTCCAAAAGACCTCCATCAATCAAGATCTTACCATATTTCCTACCATAATCTATTCCCTAAATCGTTCATTTTGAATTTCAAACAACCAACTTTCCTTTTTCTCCCAAATCTGAAAATCCAATTACCAAAACTCTCCAATCCATTCGGCCACTCTTTCCAAGCAGAATTTTGGCCAGCCTTTCTCCCATTCTCTCCAAACCTCCCAGAACACCTACCACCATTCTCACGCCTAAGACCACTCAAAACCTCTCCAATCTTCTCCAAAAACTCCAAATCACACCTACTCATCCTCTTGAATCCATTTCTGCAATTTTTAACATCAAACGCTGAAATCAAAGTTCCACTTTTGGAACAAAAACCAGAATTTGCTTGTGGACTCAAGAACACCTTCAAGGTAAGCTTGAACAATTAACTCCATCTTCTTCCATCTTTAATCTTAATGAATATATATTAATAAACTCTCTCTCTCTCTCTCTCTCTCTCTCTCTCTCTCTCTCTCTCTCGGCCGAATGGTTACTCCAACCATGGCCATTTTTCTTCTTCCTCCTTGGACGGATCAAGCCTACCAAGCGTGGGGATTCTCTTAAAACGTCTTCAAGGTAGTCATCATTCAAGTAAGCCTCTTCAACCTTCTCTTTAGTTTCTAGATTCATGTCTTTAGGATGTTATTGGAAAAGGATGGATTATGATTAAAGTTTGAGCATGTGTTTTGTGATGGAGTTGAGATTGAAGCATGAGAATGAATGTGTTTATATGATGGAGTTGGGATTGATGCATGATATGATTTGTCTTGGTTGAACTTTATGGCGTTTTTAAGGTTTGATGCATGTCTTCATGTCGTGAATAGTATGAATGATTGAGCATGTTAGAGATTATGTCAAATTTAGTGAAAAGGATTTTATGTTCTTATATTCTTGTTGAGGCCATGAATATGATTATGTTTAGTGGAGTTTGGATCATGTGTTGGTAGATTTGGATTTATGCTTTTATTCATGATTTGGATGTTTTGTTGATTGGTGTAGAGTGTATGTTCATGATTATGGTTAGCAATAGGAATTATAATCATGACCTTGTTGTCCCTAAGCTATTTAAGTTAGCCAATTTGACTTCATCAATAAAAATTAATACGATAGTTCCTTCTAGTGATTTCGAAAACCCTAGGAAAATATGAATTTGGGCTGTCATATGAAATAATGATATTTTAACCAAATAAATGATATCTTTTATTAAAATTAAAGTATAAAAATATTATATATAATAATAATATTAAATAAAGTCTATTTTTATAAATAATCATGATAGGTAAAATATCAATCTTGTAAGTCATATATTCATAAATACTAATAAAATTTATTTATTCCCTTTTAATCAAAATATATTAAAATTTACTTATTATTAATTTTATTTACCAATTATTTTCTAACCATTAGTTATTATAAATCATTATTTTAAATAATATCATATAGGACCTAGGATCCCTCATCAAATAAACCCTAATTTATTTATAGTAAGATTTAAACCTACAATTTATTAGTAACTATTTCACAAACCCTAGTTATTTTAATATCAAGCTAGATTTATTTTATAAACCCTTTTATTTATTATCTAGCCTTAAAGCTTGGGACACTGGGGTCGTGATTGTAGTAAGTTGAGTTAGGATTATTTATGGAAGTAAATTTTGGCTTGAGTTTAATTATGGCTTATGTTTATCCCAAGCGGGGTTAGGTTAGCTTTTGAAGATCTTTATTTTATCTCTAGCAAAGGATCAAATAAGCTCCTACATAAAACTAGTTTGTTATAAAAGGTTACCATGGCAAGCTAAACACAAGTATGTGAGCACTAATTTGGTAAAGGCAATTAAGGATTGTTTCCTTTCTTGTTTCAGTCAAACTAATTATTTGAAAATATTCAAGCAGTTTTACTCAAACACCAAACTGTTTCTAAAACTGATTTTTACATAGACTTTAGAAACCCTTGATTGCCATTTTCAAGCAAAGCTACATTTTATCAGTTTTCTCTCAAGTGGGACAATCAAACGTTGAGTACTCAATAAGGGTAGACTAGTAGTACTAGTTTTGAAGAGTAAGAGTGAGTCTTCTGGCAGGAGGCTACCTCTAGAAGATAAACTCAACTTAGAAAAATGCCAGTTCTACTTAGTCATGCAGTCCAAGCTAGAAGGTTTCAGTCATGTGGACTGTGTGTTGCTGAAGTGGACAACTGGTTTTGTTTGGGTGTAGAGAAGGAGGAGTATCTTATCCGGTAGGCCGATCACCTACTTTTTGTCAGTCTGCACAAAGTGTGGCATTCTGACCGTTGTATAGTTATGGGGCCCAATGTGTGGTAACCCATGGCCGCTCTTTGAGTGGTTGATTTTATTGTTCATGTATGGTTCGAAAAGCCAAACGCCACTCTTAACTTTTAATATTGTTTATTGCTTGCCAGTACTTTTCCTTATGAAGTTCTTACACCTTGCATACATAAATTGTTTTCACTAGACACTCAAAGCACATACAGACTTACTGAGATTTTTATCTTATCACCCTTTTTACCATGATTTCAGGTCGATCCTACTGTGAGGATGAGTAGCTAGTTGTTGCCTGCCTTGGAAGATATTCTGTAATTTAATTTATGTAATGCTTTAGGAGTTGAGAGTGAACAATTTGTATTTCGGATTTATTCTTGAATTTTTGGGTTGAAATGAGTTTTAAATCTTAAAGTATTGTTTATTTTTGTTGTGTGTCCTAGTTATAAAGACCCCTATCCTTTGGACGGAGCGACATCCCCGGCCCTGTTGGGCCTAGGTAGTGGGATATTACATAGGCTGCTAATTTGACCTCTAACAAGAACCTTTAATTGTCAAGAAGCCCAACATAGTAAGCTATTAATCTATCCCAAAAGCTTTATAGACTAGATTCAAAGTTAGGATTAGGCCCTAAGCGACCGATTCCTTTTTATTTTTTTACATAGAAACTATTTTACAAGCCTTTTATGAATTAACAACCAGCCTTTAAAAGCCCTTTTATAATTAACAACCCACCTTTAAAACTCCAATACAAGAATTCCAACAACAAAGGAATAAATAACATCCATTTAAGTTATAGCTAAATCATTTAATACAATCCATAAATAAATAACATAGTTTTCTTATCTAATTCATCAAAATTATAACTATAACATTGCATACAATCTGTTGAAGTTATAAACAACTAATATAATAAAATATTGTCTAAAAAATTTTAAGTCAGAGAAAGAGTGAAATATATGATCAAGTCAAGTCAATATCATCATCGAACAGAATATCACCACCAATTGCAATATCATTCATGCTAGTCCTCTTACTTCCTTGTAGCTCATCCAAAGTATGTTGCATTAACTTCTGTTGTTCTAACAAGTACTAGATTTGCTCATCTCTAGTAGCCAACTTCTTCTTTACCAGACTAAGCTTGGAAGTGAGGTTGCAAATGGTGTCTTTCTCTAAAGAAGAAGCTTCAGATTGGGATGAGCTAATTTGCAAAGTATGAGCTCCATTTTTGTATTTACTTTTAGAGCACATCCCATAAAAATGGCCCTTGTGAAGGCCGCCTCCTACAATAAAAAATAATTCTTTCTCATTCAAAGTTGCTGATGAACCTAAGCGTTGAGTATGTTGCTCAATAAGAGTAGCAAAATTTTCCTGGAAAGTAAATAAGATAATCCTAAATATCATAATAAAGTAAAAGGTATCATAAAAAAGAAATCTAAGTTCAAGATGCTTAGTTAAGTGAAAGGTAGCATGAAATTTTCAATTACAATAGTTGAGTTATTGACTTTCAAGATCACTTATTTCAAATTCCACTTTCTTGTTTTCACTCATGATATGTTATCCAATTCCTCAATCTAATTACTCAACAATACATAAAAAAAATATGGTCTTTTGACAAAAAAGACTAACACTTTTTGAATGAAAATCAAATGAAATGCCCCAATTAACAATTAGTCTAATTCCTATACTACAAATAAAAAAAAAAAAAAAGATCATGAAATGGAAAACAGAAAGATACACGTTCCTTAAAAATGGAATTTTTAGCAAATCTTAATGGTTTATATTATATTCTCAAGTTTCCAAGGAAAAATACTAATAATAATAATAAAATGAAGTCTTAGTTTAAGTACAATTTTTCAAGCAATAAGAAACTAAGAATTGTAATCTTGAGGAATACCATAGACAATCAATTAACCATAGACAATACATGTTAAGCCTCCAGATTCTCTTATTCAGCTCACAGTAGGAGTTTCAGTTAACCACGACATTTCAAACAATTCAATTTATGTATTTTAGTTAAAGAAAATGCATCAGAGACATTGATAACTCATTGGCAATAGAGTTAGTAGAAAGCAGGGATGAAGTATTCTAAATGAAGCTGATAAGGTCTTATCATATACATATTTTTTAGTATTCTAACGCTTTAATTGTGATAAATTCCTTTTTAGATCAATAAAACCAATTTCATCAAATTACACCTAATGAATGAAAAAACTCATATCCAAGTAAGAAAAAGAATTATAACCTTACACAACAATGAAACCACTAAAATTTTTGAACAATTTTAACAAAAATGATATGGAAATATTTCTTCAACCTCATTCTCTCCCCACTCTTAAACTGGATATTGTCCTTAATGGCCAAAGATAGAACAATAAAAGTATAGCCAAGAACACCAAAATAAATAAAGTGAAAGAATATAGAAAAGAAAATACTTCCATTGCGAATTAGCTCCAAAAGTTCCAAACTTTTAAATCTTCAAAATTTTCAAAACTTTCAAGGAACTAAGTTGTTTTTCAATCAAAATCTTTTCAACTAAATTTTTCCAAAGTAGCTCAATACCAAGAAAACATCAAGATGATTGATAAAAATTCGGACAAAGAATATGACCAAACCACTCCTCCACACTTAAACAAGACAATGTCCGCATTGGCCAAAAATTAAACACAAGAAAGCATCTCCAAAGGGACCAACTCTAATAAAGAAAGTTTAAGCAATACTTCTCAAGTGCAATAAAGTGCCAATAGATATCAAAACTAGAAATAGAGAGAAGGGCTTGTTCAAGAGGACTTTATTCCTACCTATCAAAACACAACTAACAACACAAAGAAAATAACAACAAACTAAAAACCCCTAAATAAAAGAAAAAAAACTAAAGAAAAATACTAAAAAATCATAAGAAAGCAAATAAAGACACAACTCACTCCCTCACACTTAAGATGGAAAATATTTTCCTTATTTGGGAGAGGAAAATCAAACAACTTAACAAAAACAAAACAAAACAAAACAAAACAAAAATTCTTTCCACTCATCATGTTTCCTCATCAAACCTTTTGAAAAAAAAAAATTAAAGCTCAAAATAGAAGACAGGCATGATGAATGTAGAAAGAAGAGAGGTTTTTGAGAAATAGAAGGTGTATAAAAACAATTTTTCTCACTAAAGCAAAACACATAAACCTCTTTCTCTAACATTCCTTTAGATACACAAATATTTTTGTCAACATATAAATGCACATGGTTTCTAAAGAATGCATCAAACTTGAAATTACCTTTTAACCCTTCAAAAGATTTGTCACAATTAAAATTTCCCTTAAAACTTAGTATTTAAATTTTCAAAGATGATATCAAGAAATTCTTGCATTTCAATGTAGGGTCTACAAAAACTAAGTTACCTCCCTGACATTGGGGTGAAGGGTAGAAATTACCACCATTCTCCAAAGCCTTCTTATACTAATTCCTTGAGGCATGGTGAGCTCAACACATCATCAATTGCATCAATAGACTCAGTACACTATTTGTTTGCGATTTTCAATTCCCTATTGAAGATCTTATCAACCAACTTTGCTAGTTGTGTCTTGGTAGAGCTTATGCATTGGGATGATTCTTCGTATCCCTAAGTAGATGAATTTGTATTGGCCACAAAAAAAAAAAAAAAATCACTAATGTTACTAATGATGTCTCCCTAAAAACATCAATGTGAGCTTATAATCTTGCCAATCTATTATCATTATAACTCCTTTTATTTTGTGCCCCAAAATAGTTGTCCAAGATGATGTCAACCTCACACAAAAATCAAATAAAAAATAAAAACAAAAAAAATTAAAAAAAACAAAGAAAAGAATAAAACAAAAGGGAAAAGCAAATAATAGAAAAATAAAGAAAAGAAAAACACACAAATTGACAAACTATTTAAATACAAAAGTTAGTGGTATTTACAGTACAACATGAAGTAAGCTAGTCAATTAAGTCACACAATGTTACAAACAATAAGATAGAACACCGATTTATACAAAGAACATATATACATATTTACATATTTATATATAAGCATATTAACATGGTTAAATCAACAAAATCCAAGCTTTCATGATATTGTTCTCCGGCAACGGCACCAAAAACTTGATGCGTAAATTTTGGGTATATAAACTTGCCCATTTTAAATCCATCCCTTAATTAAGTTTTAATTTAAACATTAATTCCAAAATATACATGTGAGCAAGTATACTCACCGCAAGTATAGTACAGGGAATTAACGAGTATTGATCCTCAAATGAACAAGTATACACTAATCACTTTTCTTTCATTGTTTAACTGACCCAAATAAAGTGAGAAAATAATAAAAAGAAAAACCAAAGAAACATATACAACTCAAGGATGAAGATTTATGCAATTTAGATAAGTACCTTAGAAAATATAACAATGAACCAATTAGCAATTTTCTCAACTAATTATCACCTTAGCCTCATGAAGAAATATAAAGTAAAACTCAATCATCTCACAAGTCATGATTCAACTTAGGTAAATCCCACTTCATGTTCTAATCCATGGAATCCTAAATTTTTGTTATATTAATAGATTTGCCAATCAAGCTAATCCTAACCAAAACATGCACTAGGCTCAATTCCTTATGAACATGAAATTAGCTAATAATCCTTTGCTCGAGGTGAAATTAACTAATCATCGATCACTTGGTCCAATAACCTTAACTTCATCGCTAATGTCCATTAAGATTAGAAATATATAAAATCAATGTAAATGAAACTGTTAACAACATCATCTCAAGTCAATTAGAAGAACTCGCATCAATAACCAATGAATTCAAGTAATCAAATACCAAAGATGACAAAGAATTGATCAAATAACTAAACTAATCCAAAATCATGAATCCCAAAATAATGTTAATTTACAATAAAAATATTGAATACATCACTGCTAAAAGAAAAAGAAAACAAGGATAAAAGCCTCTTTCTTCTTCCGTGAAGACTCCCTTGAACAATCCTCCTTGATTTGGGTGAACACCTCATTCTTTGAGAGAATCAGAATTTCTGCCCTTTTACTCACCCCTCTATGTTGTATGTCTCAAACTTTTGTGTTCCCTTATACTTTTTATAGGCCTCTTGGATGCCCATTTCCTGGTAGAGGAAGTTTTGGACGAGTAGGAATGGGAAAATACCAAAATCCTTAGATAAGCCCTAATTTAGCGTACAAAATTTTTGCCTCCAGAACCTACCTGGTGCTGGGTACATTCAACACACCTGGCGCCAGGTACACTCTGTTCTTCCTCTGTTTTTAGCCATTTTTTTCCTAAGCAAGCAGAATGCACCTGGTGCTAGGTACACTTGCCAAGCCTAGCACTAGGTTTATTCTAGAAAAATCCCTGAAACTTGTTCAATCTCTATTGCTGGATAGAATGGACCCGGCACCTAGTTCACTAGCTGGGCCTGGTACCAGGTACATTCTAGTTCTGTGTACTTTTTGCTAGATTGTTACTTAAATTTGCACATATTTGCCAAAAATACCTTGTACAAGAAAAATATCAAATAGGAAGGAATATACCTAGTTATTACAACAATTGTATCATAAAACAACCTCAAAGAACAAGAAAAAGAATGTTAATATTAACCTCTATTAGCGGCCTAGTGAAATTCTGCCTAGATCTTTTCCTTAGCATGCCCAAGAAGGTACCAAGCGGGCTAGGGAAGTTAGTCTCTGGATGACCTAGCAGCCCAGGAAAGTTGAACTTTCCTAGGCCACCCACTTGTGACAGAAACGGGGATTCAACGTATTTTTCAAGATCCATGAGCAATATAGCTATAAAAACCCATTATACATTTCAAAACATGTGTTCTTGAACTTGAGTTTCTCTTTAAGAACCCTTGGAGGCATAGTTTTCACACAAAATGAAGAGAAGGAGCAAGAGATTCAAGGAAAAGAAATGGAGGACTACAAGGAGATCTCAAGGAGGATGAAGAAATGGCTTGTCTTTGAGTGTTTCCAAGCCTTTGCTTTGTTATCTTACTTGTAATTTTTTTTTTCTCAGAATTGATTTATAATTGTAATAAAGGGTTGTAAACTATTTTTATACCTTAGGTTAATGTATTTTTCTTAGATCTATGATTCTTGCTCTATGGCGATTAGTTATTTGTGCTTATTGGTTATCTTGGTTGAGTTGGTTCTTGATTAATTTATTATAATTAAATGTTCTTCCATAATAATTTTGAGAGATGAAGCCATTTGAGCTAAGTTGATTGCCCTAGGGTTCTCAACTCGAGGGATGTGAGTCAACATAACTTTCAAAAAGTGCTGTAACATTGCCTTTACTTCCTTTAATTTATCTACCAAAATAGGGTTAGTGTATTTATACTCAACTAAAACCTGTCGGATGACAATTTGAGAATCTCCCGTTATATTGACCACTTATGAATCCAAAATATTAAATATTTGAAATCCCAAGATAAAAGCATCATACTCTGCTTGATTATTAGAAGTTCTTTTCCTTAACTCAAATAGAATTCTTTCTTGTCGTCCACAAGGGGCTTCAATGACCAAGCCGACACCTGCCTTAGACTGGGTGCTAGATCCATCAAATTGCAATCTCCAAGGTTTGTACAAAATGTATCTCTGTTCCACTTCTTTTTTAGGATTGGATACTTCTAAACAAGGGTGTTCAGCCAAGAAGTCGGTTATGGCCTGACCTTTAGTTGCTTTCAAAGGCATATAAGTCAAAGAAAAAACATGTAGCTTAATTGACCACTTCATTAACTGTCTTTGTAGCAAGGGATGGTTCACCTCCCTAGGTGACAGGTATTGTTCTAGTTTTGTGCATGAATAAATATAAAGACAAGCACAGCTTTTTAACGGAGAGGACCTTGTTTTGGTATACGTTAGATTTCAACTGAGGTAGTATACTGCTCTTTCAACCCCCTGTGCGTCGTCCTTAGCTAACAAGCTCCCGATAGACTCCTGAGTCACTGAAATGTACAGCTATAGGGGCACCTTATCCTGTGGCGGCGCTAAAATAGGTGATTGTGATAGAGCCACTTTGATTTGATAAAAAAGTCTCTAATGTTTAGACTGCTAGATGTACTCTTGAGATAACTTCAACTGAAGTAAACAGGAAAACGCCTTTTACTTTCCCGTAGCATTTGCTAAAAAATGTTGCAGAAAATTAATCTTTCCAATGAAACTTTAGAGTTCTTTCTTGGATCGTGGTGGTCTTGCCTATAAAATATCTCTTGCTTTGTTCTAATCTACCTCAATCCCTCTTTGGTGTACTAGAAATTTGAGAAAATTTCCAACAGAAACTCCGAAAGAGCAATTGGTTGGGTTGATTTTAAGTCGGTGCTTGCGCATTCGGAGAAATACTTACTTCAAACACATCAAGTGTTGTGAAAAAGTAGGCGATTTGACCACCAAATCATCAGTGTAAACGTCCATTCTTTTGCTGATGAGATTATGGAAAATGAGGTTCATGGCTCTCTAGAAAGTAGCCCTAACATTCTTCAAGACGAAGGGTATAACTAACTTTTTGAACAAACCAATGGAACCTAGACATCGAAAAGCTGTCTTTTATGTATCCTCTTCAGCTACGAATATCTAATTATAACTAAAATACCTATCCATAAAACTTAAAAATTAGTTCTCTACTACCGAGTCTACCAACATGTCGGCCATCGACATGGTGTATTCATCTTTTGGCATAGCCAAATACAAATTCCTGAAATCAACACACACTCGCAGCTGTCCATTCTCTTTTATTACAGGAATGACACTCTGCATATCGATAAGTACGGATGAAACCACACCGAAGTAACCTCTTGATTTCTTGTTTGATTCTAGGTAGGAGTATGGGATTAAAATGCCGGGCAGGTTGCTTATGAAGCTTGAAACATTCCTTTATTGATAGGCAATACTCAACAATGTTTCTGTCCAACCCTAGCATTTCATGATAATCCCATGTGAAACAATCTTTGTACCTACGAATCAAAGCTATTAGGGCATTTTATTGACAGAGAGTTAAGCATAATCTTACCTTTGTAGTTTTATTTTCTCCAGGACCTCTGATATCCACTTCTGCTAGCGGATCCTGAGCAATGAAACTAGGTGCATGCCGATCATCAGGATCTTCTATTTTGTGGGCCATGGTGAGTTTAGCATACTAGCTCAGATTAAAGGTAGAATGGTAAAATAAAGCCTCATTCATGTGCAATTCTACTAAGAATGGGTTGGGATTGGCTATTATCTTTTCCACTCGTTCTCAATCCCAGGTTAACATCATTTGATGAAGTGTTGATAGAATATAATGATTTGCGTGAACCCAATCTCTACCCAGTTGGATAGAATAAGCTGAATTTTCCATGGTTACAAAGAAAATAGTCTTACTAACCTTAGGTTCAACTGTCACCTCAAAGGTAATAATTCTTTTTGCTTTGGTTGCATCCCCAGTAAAATTGAGAATTTGGACATCCATAGGTGAGAAATCAGATTTGTCTTTACCCAGGCATCTTAAGGTTGCTAATGACACTATGTTTAGTATAACCCCTCCATCGATAAAGACCCAAGAAAAGGGTCTTCCAATAATATACGCCTTGATGTACAACAACTTGAGGTGATTAGTATGTTCTGCCATTGGGATTAGGAAGAATATACCTTCCGACGGTGCCTTGAATTCTAACAGTGCCTTCAACGATAACCTTTTTCGTCACTTAATAGTCATCTTCCACTTCTGCTTGCTTACCATTTGCTCGAAATTGTGATGGAAGAATGCCAAGAATATTCTGACTCGGGGTCGGACGCACCTACTCGTCTAACCACTCCTCAAACATTTGTCTCTGCTGAGTCCGCTTCCTCTGTTCCCACTGTTTCTGAGTCTTTGACAAGTGGGAGCGATAATCCAGAAAGAATGGCTCTTTGTGAGGCACGTACAATTTGACCTTCTCATCTTTTCCATGAAAGTGAGCTGTGAGAGTTGAGATAGTAAGCCGAGTGAAAATCGATGGTCGATTATCCAGCCTTTGAAACGCTATTCCTTTCACTTCACAGGCTTTGGACTGTTCCTTGATGAATGAATCTCCCAATTTACTTTCAACTTCTTCCTTACAGGTCTGTATCATGTGTGTTTCAGCCACTAGAAAAATATCTGTATCGACTAAAGTTTCATCTCATTTATTAGCAAATCTCAGCCTTCCTTCTTGCAAAGCCTTCTGAATTGTGTTCTTGAAAAATAACACATTTATTGGTATTATGAGAAAATGAATTACACTACTTACAATATCTCTTTTCTTTCAACTCTTCTAGACTTGGGACTTTGTGGCCGAAAGGTAAATGGATCTATTTATCTTTGACCATCTGATCAAAGATCTTCTTAGTCTTTGATACATCAAATGTATAGTTGGATGGTCCCACAAGAGAAAATTCCTCCTTAATTTTGCTAGGTTTCAAAAAAGGACAAGTATAAGATGAAACTTTAACTAATTCTGCTACCATTACCTCCATCAGCTGTTCCTCCTCATTTTTCGTAACATCATCAACAACTAATATCATGGTTTCCCATGAGAGAATTTGACAGACTGTTTCATCTCCTTTTTCTTGATCATTTCTTCAATTCTAACAGCATGGGAAAGTAAACGGGATAAATTAGAAAAATCCTTAAGAATGAGACGCTCAATGAGCAGCGGATGTATTCTACTAATGGCTATTCTAGCACATTCCATTTTTGGCAATTGAGTGGTACATTTGGCCTTGGTCTGCTGAAAACACGCAATGAATTCTGCTACACCTTCAGATGGCTTTTGTTGGACCACCAAAAGATTTGCTCTATGTCTTGCTAAGAATACACAGAATTGGGAGTCAAATTTCCATACCAAGTAAATGTTGCTCCTGTTAAAAACAAAGGAAACAATTGCAACTTATGCCAAATCACTATGCCTGAATTCTCCACATTAGCCTATGAACTGCTCGACATGTTCCGTGGTTGATTAGTTGTCTTCTCCAAAGAATGTGGTACACTCAGGTAAGTAAAACCCTTGAGGTAATACTGCCATAGAGTCTACCGATTCTGCTTAAGGTTTTTGATAGACCGGCCAATCCTTGGTCTGCCGACGCAATGCTTCTGCCATTGCGTTAACATCGGTTGATGGTGTTTGTTGTTGACTCTGCATGGAGGAATTTAGCATGGTTAGCCGAGAACCCCCTCTGTGAATAGGGCCATCTCATGGTGTCCTGCTCCCTGTATTGGATAAGCTGTCACTGATGTAGGGTACATAGGAGGAACAGTTGTAGCATAGCTATATGGCCTCCCTTACGGAGGGAAAACACTCCTATTAGGAACTACCGTAGGGTCGAATGATACTTGTACCCCCATTGGTGCCTGGATCCTCGTAATCGGGCATGGTGCAGTTCTTCCCAAGAAAGGCTCTGTGGGAACAACACTTTGTGCTGCTAAACCTGGACCCCCTTGATGCCCCTCAGGCATCGAACATGATGTCTCATTGCGTAATAATTGTACTGATCCATAAGATGGTGCACTAACAATCGAGGCAGGAGTACACACAACTGCCTGAGGTATCTCATGAACATTTTGTCTCAGTTCAAAATTATAGAGCTCGTTCTAAAGTGGTGGCCGGAACACCGTGGCAAATTGGGAAATAAGACTCTAAATAAGTTCACATGTACATTGCTCTATGGCCTGCCATATGCTAGTTAAAGACGTGGGTGTTAACGGAGACACCTGGGGTGGAGACGAGGACTGTGTTCCTTGCTTAGGAAGAGTAACCTGGGCATTACTGGAAGTCATTGCTACAAGATCAAAAACTCCTTGTAAAACACAATCTGGAGGCCGATCGGACGACTCTGATAAAGGCCCTGAGGACTACTGCTGAGGACTTGACATGAGGCGTCCTGAACTCAGTTGCATACAATACCTACCATTGGTCCCACTGGCCATGCCAATTTATGTTTCCATACAAAAGGGGAGCCAATGAAATTGGTGATCAGCTTTCTCTTCCGATGAATATAAACAGTCCGATGAAAGTACGAATGCTAGAGTCGGACATTTTAAAAGATGCGAGTTCCATGAACTTACTATAGAAAAGGTCCACAAAAATAGGAAGGTTGCATGCAGGAACCAAAAAAGGATTGGAATTGGTGTTTTTCGATTGACTTTGATAAATGAAATACAAGATTGCTGGAATTTAAACCCAAAGTAAAATGAACCGAAAAGTTGGTAATTAAGAAATAAAGAAAACACCTGAAACTAATCAAAGCTATGAGAAAAAAAACAAGAACAAAGGAAAATGAAACTTGAAACTGGTAATTGAAGGTTGCCGTAGTGCTATAACCGACTATCTGTACGTGGAGAAAATTTTGCTTCATGGCTCAGCTGTAGCAATTGGGGATAGTAATGCTTTACCGATCATGTCGAGGTGTGGGGGTGAAGTCTGTTGACTCAACGATTCCTAGTTCCAACGTTGACCAAGTACATCGGTTAAAAAATAATTTAGCGTCATCATCGACTTGGAGAAATTCCCACCGGCATCAGCTCAATATTACCATTGCCACAACATGACAAAAGTCGACGTCAACAATAACATTTGTATTTTAAAATTAAATAAGATATGTATATATGTATGATTCTGATTAGTTCTTAAATTATTAAGATATTATAAATCAAATATTTATTTATTAAATACAGAAAGACTGATCTATAATTTAATTCAAAATAAATTATCCATTATCTAAAATAAATTTGGACAATTTATGTTGGTGAGATAATCCTAATTTTATTAAAGTCTATCATTGACTTTGGTAATAAAATGAATCAAATATTTTGATATATTTGATTGGACTGTCAATGCTCAATTTGTGAAATGGACTATACAAATGAAACGTTACAATATTATCGTATATGATACCTTAATCCTGGGCGAATAATAATCTATATTTACTAAATTAAAATTGCTTGAGTTATTGAAAAATGTGATTAATTTAATAATTAATATATCGATATCTTAAAAATTAAAATAAAATAAATATAAAATATCTATTTTGTAAAATGGAATCTGTCACCTTTCACAGACAAGATCCGATCCTCTTCAGTACTTCTAAGGATAGAGAAATACGAGCGAAGTAATTCAGTAGACTTATGCCTATCTAATTTGCTTAGGAAGAGAAGGAAATGAGAGAAAAATATTGTTAATACAAACTTTTCGCAGCTTTATTTCGTTGCCAGAAGACATGATTTATTTGGACGTTAGAAAATCCAGTAAGTAGATTAGCTATGCGTCTACATATGTGATGAAGCCCCCACAATGTGACAGGATGATCATTGAATATTTGAAATGCCTTAGCCGAAGCTGATTGGACCTCAATTACATTAAGGCCATAAGATAGAGCCAACTTCAACCTTTCTTCGACAGCCTATTCTTCAGCTAGACTGCACATCGTGATTATAAGTTCCGTGCCTTTTAGATTTGGGTGTTTAGCGTAGACTGCACATCTCCATATCTTCCCTCAACCGTCTTGCTTAAGATATCATGACCTGTTTCAAAGATCAAAATGAAAAAAACATGCTATATATAAAGAAAAGAACATTTAAAAAAATGGCAAAGGATATCAAACATTAAAATTAAATATATGTGAAATCAGAGATTTTTATTATACTTTACCTTTATGAACATGAAAGAGGACAAGCATATGACCCGGCATAAAAAAATACCAGACGTCGTGTTCAGTGTAGCTATAATTACAAAGAGAAATTATTTTTATAAATTAATCTTGTGAAGTACGGAAGTGGTGCATTAGAAAATATACCATAAAAGACGTATATATCAAGAGAAATTCCTAAGTCTTAATAATATCCTTCTAATGACTTAATTTTGGAAGGCTTCAAAAATATTTATTTTTAATACTCAAAAACCAAAGATATAATTGCAAAATTGATAATTTTACGTGGACAAACGTACCCAAAGCTCTTTAAAAAAAGTCCCAAAATTTATTGGGATAGCCTGTTGGGCAAAAGGTCATGTTAGATATTACTTAATTAGGGTCCACTCATTTAATTTATCTATTTATTACTTTCTTTGAA
This sequence comes from Voacanga thouarsii, assembly GCA_026120185.1. Lineage (NCBI taxonomy): Eukaryota > Viridiplantae > Streptophyta > Magnoliopsida > Gentianales > Apocynaceae > Voacanga > Voacanga thouarsii. Next base: position 155,298 of record JANUWF010002534.1, read on the forward strand.
AAAGAAAAGTCATATTATTAAAAAATATTCTAAAAATAAAAATAATAAATTATTTAAAAACACGCACACACGTACAACAGTGCCTAACGCAACATCAGCCGAACGCACGGAGATGCTAGCTGCATTGCTTTGTTAAACATTTTTCCCTTCAACAGAGGGGGAAATTTTTTTTTTTTAACTATTCGCTGTTACAAAAAATATTTCTTATTACATCATCCATCCCTCAAAAACTAAGGTGGAACTATGAGCGTGGGAGGTGCCATCTCCCCTTCAAAATATTTTTAAAATTTGGACTTTTCTTAGAAATTAATTTTTTTAAAAAATCTCTATAAATTTTACCAAAAGCCTAAAAAAATTCTTTTTAAATCCACCTTTTTTAAAAAAAAATTATAACAATATTTTCTATTGTATTTTTAATCTTTTTTAAATAAAATAACACACAACCGTTACCTGAAAATGCACACCAAGCTCATGTACCAAAAAAGATTCGAACTCGAGATATTGTGTGTAATTTTCAACACTAACCATCTTATTCAACCCAAAAGACTTTTGACATATCTTTTCATATAACTTCCTTCTCCAATTTAAAATTTCTTATTCGTGTTCCTGCTAAAGCAAATAAATTTTTTGGATTTGCAGCTTCAAGTGCTAGATTCTATCACATACACAAATGAGAGAGAGAGAGAGAGAGAATAGGCTAAGGAATCCAATTAGTAAATCTTGGCAGAGCTAACTATAGTCATAGGCATCAAATTAATAGAAATAGAATTTTACATGTTTCTGTTGTGAGGATAGTATTACCACTTCAAAAATGTGAATCTCATGTTCTATATAAACCATGAAATGCGTTCTTTTTGACACAGTGAACAAGATCAGTTCACTACATCAACATCTTTTCAGATATTTTGCATTGTTCTTTCCAAGCATGGCGATTCACAGGACATGCATGTCTTCTGATAACACTCTTCTCTATTTTGGGGCATACTACTGTGAATGCTCAGACCTCTAGCGCAAATGTGGGTATATCGGCGGATAATTTGGGTGTTATATGCAAAATTCTCCAACTTTTAGGCGTCCAAGACTTACTTCCGCAGTGCCTGTCACATCCACCGCCGCCACAAACAGGAAACACTTCAACTCCACCACCACCTTCTATTTCACCATCACTTCCTCCACCGCCTCCCAAACATTCCCCACCACCACCTCCACATTCTGTTTCGCCACCACCTCCTCCACCATACTGCAATATGTTCTCTCCACCTCCGCCTCCCAAACAATCCCCTCCACCGGTTTCTTCATCACCACCACCTCCTCCACCACACAGCAAAATTTTCTCTCCACCTCCGCCTCCAAAACATACAAAACCTCCAAGGCATGATTAGAGCTCTCCACCACCACAATGTTTCAGATTCTAATACTGGTCTCCATATTATGCAAACCACGATGTGGTTTTTACGACACATTCTAGAAATAAAGCATATCAATAAGTTATGCAATAGGGACTAGAAATTCAATAAAACTTGTGAATCCAGAATAAGAAAGACGGAATTTCTGACTTTCTTGTATTTCTGGTCTTGATCAATTGGTTTCGAACACTGATATGACGTTGTTTTACTTCTTTCCGATCTATAATTTTTACAGGCTCTTAAGTATAGCAAAATGATTCAGATATTGGCCATTTCATGCATTGGCTGTCATACTACAGTCATCGTTTCTTTCGTATGAAAACACAAACGTACATATACTCCACAAAACCCATTAATTTTTTGTTGTTTCAGCGAATGACCAATTTGCCATGCAATAAAATACTAAATCCTTGTCAATTGTCAATCCCTCCCTCATCTCCCATGTTACTCTTTTATAATCCTAAACAAATTTCCATCACGATTCATATAATCATAGACAGTATAAAGTATGTTTGCTCTCATAAATTGTGAATATTTGAAGACAAATCATACAAGTTTTTTCTTTTGCAAACCATGAAATTTCAAAAAGATATAAGAACAAATCTAAGATAATTATTTTTTCTTTCTCTTACAAAATAAAACTGGAATGAAATATTCCAAAAGAATAGAGATTGACATATATATTATTCGTTATATAACGTAAATTGATTGTATCGCATTCCTTAAGGGTCACCATAATAATTTTGTTATTACTAACTGAGTAAAAATTTAAAATTTAGGAGCATACATCGCCTTTTTTTATTTAAATTTTCTAATGGACAGCTAAAATAAAGTGTTCATATTAAATCCTTTAAGGAAAATAAAAAAGAATTATTTTCCAAGAGTTTTCTTATTCTTTTTATTTTTACAAAATTAACCTATTTAGTCCCTAAAATTTGGGGTTTGTAATGTTTTTGTCCTTAACATTTTTTTTACCTTTATATTTCTTAATTATTTTTTTCTACCATAATGGTCTATAATGTTTTGTTTTTCTACCAAAAAAAATCAACTATTATAGTCCCTAAAAATTAAATATTAGGGACCCTAATGGCAGAAAAAAATCATTGGGGAACTCAATGGCAGAAAAAAATATTGAAGATGAAAATATTACAAACACCAAACTTTAAGGACCAAATAGGCTAATTTCCCTTTATTTTTTTTGTTTATTTATTAACTTTTTGGGTCCAATGAACAAAAGCAAGAAAATTTAGTACAACAAAATTCATGACATTTACGTCAAGAAAAAAAAAAGGGGGGGTTCCTTTCTGTCAAAATGGAAGTTAAATCTACTTCCAAAAATATTTGCATCTCAAGGGAAGGATACATAACTAAAATATGCCTCTATCACCAACAATTAAGGGAGAATACAATTTCTATTTAAAAAAAATTTGTCAGAAATGCTAAATAATACTATTGACTTGTCAAGAAATTGAATCATTTCATCTGTCTCATGCCCTATTCCAGCCAAGCGAGGCTCGTCTACCGTGCAAATGGAACTGGACTTCTTCCATTGTTTATATAAATATACACCATGTCAACAACAATTATATTTAATTGTTGAGATTGAATAAAAAGAATTCTTTTGAATAAGATAGTTATTAAAAGTGATATTTTTATAGAAAGGAAAGATAGAATTGTGATGGTGAATCACAACCACATATATTATTGGCAAAGAACTTATCTTGTTATGTAAAATTGGAAGATGTCTAATTTTATTTAGTTTAAAAGGAGCCATTCCCTATGGAGCCTAACTGGTGGCATTACTGCTGCCTACTTCGACTGGATGTTTCCAATTTGTCATCTGGCCATTGGGCTTTTACCGTTTTCTGGCTTTCACAGGTTAGCTGCCTGCATTTTTTTTCGGTTCCAATAGTTGTTCCAAAAGCATCCCAACCAATAGGATTCTTTTCCTTTTTTTTCTTTTTTTTTTTGGGGGGGGGAGGTATGTTTGGAGTTAGAACTATGCCAAATGCAGGGCTTCATTTGTTTCTTTTTAAGAATACGAGTAATACTCCTGTGTAATGAAATCAAGATGATTAAGGTGGCTAATCATTTTATTAGGATCAGGGCTACTGAAACTTAAACAAGGAACTTTGGCAATCTAATGATGGTGTTTTAGTTTGTTTAGGAAACAACAATAGTATCATAGTTTGATACGAGAACAAAAATTAAAGACAATTTGGAAACCAATGTTCCGGTGAAACTTTGTAAGTTTGGAGAAGATATTGAAAGTGAATCTAGTAAATACTCTATATGATGAAACTTAAATTCAAGACGGACAAGGAGTGCAATGTTTTTTGGAAAAACGAAGTACATAAAGTTCATTTGGCAGCCTTTGTTGCATGAGAATCTTGACATTCAGAATAAGGTCACTTAAATGCAATCGTCATGTATCCTTCAAAAAGTATAAACTATTCTCCCTAAGATACAACTTTGTATAGCAGTGAGTAGAGTGTTAAACCCACAAGAAACTCAAGAGAAGTATATTATTATATTTTATCCTTATCTAAACCTTATGAAAAACTCCTGTATAATTAAATTAATATTATGATGTCTTAAGCATAAAGTAAATTGGGGGGAAGTAAATTAGGAAATTACCTAAAACTAATCCTAAACAAAATTAGAAACTATTATCTAAATAGGAAACAAAATTAAAATAGAAATTTCAAGAGTAGTTAAGAAATTACCAAATTCTCAGGTATATGTCACTAAATCAAGTTATGAACTCAAAATAGAAAAGTGGTCGCTTTGAGAAGTTAAACTGTCAAAAATTCATATCCTTGCATAACTGGATTATTTTTTGTCAAACACTTCCAGTTTACCCACAACAGGAAAAATCGTCATTTGCGACGGCAAAAAACCGTCGCAAAACCGTCGCTGACCGTTTTTGCGACGGTTTTAGCCGTCGCAAAAAACGACGTCGCAATTTGCGACGGCCATGGGAAACCGTCGCAAATTGTGACGGTTTTGCGAGGGCAAAAAAAATTCGTTGCTATTTACGACGGTTTTGCGAGGATTTTGCGACGAATATTTTTGGTCAAACTTCACCAGAGGAACAATTTTTGAGACGATTTTGCGACGAAAAAGTGACCTCGCAAAACGTCGCAAATTGCGACGGTTTTGCGAGGGTCAACTTTGTGCCCTCGCAAAACCGTCACAAATTTGCGAGGGTTTTGCGAGGGCCAACCTTGTGCCCTCGCAAAACCCTCGCAAATTGCGACGGTTTTGCGAGGGGACAATTAACCCCAAGTCGTGACCCTCGCAAAACCGTCGCAATTTGCGAGGGTTTTGCGAGGGCCACCCTTGTGCCCTCGCAAATTGCGACGGTTTTGCGAGGGCACAATTAACCCCAAGTTGTGACCCTCGCAAAACCGTCGCAATTTGCGAGGGTTTTGCGAGGGCCAACCTTGTGCCCTCGCAAAACCCTCGCAAATTGCGACGGTTTTGCGAGGGCACAATTAACCCCAAGTCGTGACCCTCGCAAAACCGTCGCAATTTGCGAGGGTTTTGCGAGGGCCACGACTTCAGCCCTCGCAAAACCCTCGCAAATTGCGAGGGTTTTGCAATAAATTTTTTTTATTATTATATTTATTTTAAATTATTACCCTATAAATCAACCCCGAAATATTATATAAATAAATATCAACAAGTATGTTCATAATCCAAAAAAATACTATAAAAAATTAAAAATAAACCCAAATAAATATAATTAAATATTAAAATATAATATAAAATACATAATAAGTATCTAAAAAAGTAAAATAATTCACAAAAATAAGTAATAGTGTATAAAGAGTATAAAATAAATATAACAAGTCTATGTAAGCAATGAAGGAGCAAGCTGCAGAAGGAGGTGGAGGAGGGGAACGAGAGCCACTACGTGGGCCCGGTGCTCATCGACTGGATCAAATCCATCGTCAACATTTGGATCTTCATCTTCGACATTAGCAGCCGCAATGCGCGCTTCTATCTCCTCTATGGATGGCATAGATGGTGCAGAATACCCATTTTGTCCGACATAGCTGCCATCCAACCACCAAATGTAGACTCGTTGTTGCCTCATGAAGTCCCGGTACAAGTCTATTTGTCGATTGAATCTCCGCTCAGCTCGTTGAACCCTTTGCTCTACTAGATGTCCAATATCAACTTGTGTAGGAGAAGATGCATGCAGTCCACTTTGAGACAGTCTAGTTCGAACATGTGTCGCCTCTGAGCCTAACCCAAAAACTTGTCCCCTTTTGAACCCGCCTTGTGCCTTTACAAACATGGCTTTTTCATCAAGAGGAACAACAGAGTTTACGTAGTCACTAGACTCGGACCGAGGAGTGCTCGTATGAGATTTCGCACCTCATCCTAAAAAAAAAAAAAGAATTGTCAATAGTAATTATCAAAATAAAATACAAATTCCACACAGTATAAAGAATTTCAACATATTTAATCTATATAGTACCAATGTCTGGCGAGATCGCTCACCGACAAACCGACCCTTTTGTGGCTCCGCTCCGAAAGACATGTAATGTCTCAAACATGTCTCGTGTAGCTAAAAGAACTCCCCTCCTTGGCCCGCTACATTTATGTTAACACAATGTAATCATTACAATCTTACATAAATTTGTAATAAAACAATTTAGATTAATAATTAATTAAGGCATGTAGGTGAATTACCAAACGGTCCTCGTGTTCTGTGAACGAAATAGACCCTCCAAGATGGGTGCAACTACTCCCACGATTCTTTTTGTTGGTGGATGAGAGCTTCGATACTTCTCTCGATCTCCGCGACTCGCAAATGTCATTCCAATATCGTGCCTCTATCCAATGAGGACATACCCAATCATCCCTCTTCCTCACCTAGACATTATGTCCGAAAATCGCGTCCGACACTTCTTTTCCCAAGTTGATCGAATTAGCGAAGCATACTCTTCCCTCCACCGAAAATATTTCTGCATGATCATGATTAAGATTTCTGATTAACATATAACATAGTACTTAAACGATAAAAAATACTCAAAAATTGCTTACCCCAAATTCTTGAAACCATAAGTCTCGCACGGTTATCGGGACGTGCGTGTATGTCGGATACGAACCAGTGAAGTACTGTTGTATTATATTTGAAATTTCTCGGACACATTTGTCCGAGCCGACGAACCTATTTTTGGTGCAATGACAATGTACAATATAGTTATGTTAATCTCAAAAATAATAATAATAATTGAACTAATAATCAACATCTTACAAAGTATGAATATGTTACTTACCCGTTTCCCCGTGGAACAATCCAAGGTCGGAGTCCGTAACTTGCAACCCAACGAATGCGAAGTCGAAGCAGCGGATGATTGAAAAGCCGGGATGGTACTCCCTCATCTCCAATAGAGCCATGTAATGAATGAGGCACCGAAAGCCTTTGTAGCCGAGTAGGGGATGGAGTATAAGGCTCCTGACCCTCCTGACTCCCCTCCCTCAATGATCCTTCATTAGAAGACATTGCTAAAGGAGATGAAAAAAGAAAAATAAGTAACCAATAAAGACGAAGCCCACTCCAAAAGAAGGATGTAAATAACCGTGAATAAAAATGATAAAAGAATAATAACATTGAAACGTTATATCTATTCGCTAGTTTAAAGTAATACAATAATAATGCTTTGTCGATGATGGATATGTCAAAATAAACATTGTACTTGTAAATTGAATTTTAAAAAAAATTTGACAGAGTCTCCCCTATAATTGGGCATTTCCCAGGCACAAGGCCACCTCAAGATTTGACAACCAAAACGCTGTTACAAACAACAAAGACAGATCTTTTAAATATAGAAAAATTCAAAAGATAACTAGGGGTAATCACCCATTACCCAAGAGGAATGATCATCCATCACTCACGGGGAATGATCACCCATCACTCACGGGGTTCCAATTAAAATGTTAGATATAGTTAAAATCAAGCTAAAAATTATAAATGCCTCTCGTCCTTGTGAATTGTCCGTCAATACAACGAACAATACAATATATAAACTACCTTGTTGTTTACACCACAAAAGAATATAATAAGGAATAACAAAAATCCTCCGGGCTGTACAAGTCTAAACGAAAGATTCCTGCAAAAAAAAAAGAAGGAGATGAGATTCCCGACAATTAGACAAAATTGTGAAACAAAATTGTATGTGATGGAATTTAAAATAATAAAAATTAAAAGATTCAAGGCATGTAGATTCAAGTAACAAATAAATTGTAAGTTAAAATTTGACATGGGATAGTAATGATGCAATAGATTTCAGGATTCCCTTACCATTAACTATATTATTTGTAAATGAATTGAAATCAGGCCTATTCACTAGAATCATTCTCCGATACAGACTCATCATCATCTACTGAGGTATCGCTACTTGTTTCCCATTCATCTTCTTCCTCTTCATTTATAGGAGAACTATCCCTTGCTGTTATAGCCTCATCATGAACATCCAACATTTCACTCATACCATTCTCATGCGTCAGAATACCAAGATCAACAAATAACGATATGCTGACTTCGTCAGTAGCATCTATATTAATAGTCCACAAAAGTGCCGCCCGTAGTTGGAAGTTTTGTTTCTTCGATATGTCATAAGTGGTGACACCTTCAAACCACAATTTGGTTAATTCGTCTATCAAGGGTTGTAAATAAACATCCACCTGGTGCTTTGGATTCTTGGGGCCCGGGATAATGATTGTTAAAAACATGACTGGATCCTTCATACACATCCACGGGGGGAGATTATACGGTGTGAGAATGACCGGCCAGGATGAATATTGCTTACCCGACATCCCAAATGGTGAGAATCCATCTGTACATAAACCAAGTTTGACATTCCGTACTTCTTTTGCAAACTCAGGATATATTCGATCAAAGTGTTGCCATGCTTCAGTTTTTAATCTTAATTGAGGAATTTGATTAAGATTAAATACTATTAAAGCTAATTATATTCTTATTTTACACATTCCAATGGTTAAATAATAACATTTTATTTATTTTCATTCCAATGTTTATATTTGTTTAAACTCTCTCTATAACGTATATTATTCCTGCTATTATTAACATCGACCTATATATGAAATTATTATTATTACTCATTTCATTACTCCTATTCTTATTCTTATTAGCAATATTATTTTTAATAATAATGCTATTATGGGATATATACTCATGCTCAATCGAATAATACACTCCAAGATAAGGGTAGTTATTCTATTCCACATTAAGTAGCGGCAGATTTTGAAAAAAATTTTGACAGAGTCTCCCCTGTAATTGGACATTTTCCAGGCACAAGGCCACCTCAAAATTATACAATCAAAATGCAATTGCAAACAACAAAGACAGATCATTCATTTATACAAAAAAATAAATAAATAAATAAAAGGATAACTAGGGGTAATCACCCATTACCCAGGAGGAGTAATCACCCATTACTCACGGGGAATCCAACATTTGAATTCAACAAAAAGGCAATTTATATGAACAACACGCACATCCTACATCTTCATAATCTAAGGAAACGGATTTCTCACATAAAAGAGCCTTCAAAACATTCTACTAGAGTTAAATCTTCCACTAGAGAGACTAATATATTATTATAATCAAGTAATAAGATTACTAAACTAATTAGAAATCAACCTTCCTATTATGGCATCATAACCAATCAAATTAATTTATAAGGGTTTATATAGCTAAAACATAGTTCTCATATAATTTGATCAAAGTAGTAATTTTTTTATAACGAGGGTAAAAAAGAGTGCACTATAAGTATAGATCAAAACACATTGAATGTTAAAAAAGGACAACAATTCCAACTAACAATTTAGCAATTCCAGTTCACAATTCCAAATTTAAATCAATAATCTCACATCAAACCACCATCATGTCACTCACAATCTCCTCAAACTCAACCCCAACATCAATACAACTTTTATACATCAATTCAAACTCTTCTCATTCACAAATAATCGCCCAAATTTCAAAGCTTCAGGGGAAATGCAAATCTGCCCAAAGTTTATAAGATAATGAAGTAGCTCAAAGAGATAAATTCTAACTACTTACCCAAACGAATCAACTTCAAGAACAACGACAACGATAGAGCACAGGAATGGCAGTGCGCCGATCGAGGGGGCGGGCTGAAGGGGGTAGGAAGAGCAGGGGGAGTTGAGGGGGGGGCGCTAGCGGGATGGGGGGGTCGCCGGCGGGGAGCGGGGAGGGGGGGTCGCCGGCGGGGAGCGGGAGGGGGGCGCGGGATGGGGGGGTCGCCGGCGGGGAGCGGGAGGGGGGGTCGCCGGCGGGGGAGCGGGAGGGGGCGCGGGATGGGGGGTGCCGTGAGGGAGGTGAGGGAGGGGAGTTGAGGAGGAAGAAGGAAGGGGGAAGAAGGAGGGAAAAAAAAAAAAGAGGGAGTGAAAAATTTTGGAAATTTTTAATTTTTTTTTAAATTTCTAGCTATTTCGTCGCAATTTGTGACGAAAAAATAAAATCCTCGCTAATTTCTCATAAATTAATACGAATAATATTATAAATCGATCTATACATTATAATTTTTATTATTTTTTAGTGATTCTAATAATAATATTATTATGTACATTATTTTTCGTTATATATTTTAATTTATACACCACTTAATCAAATAAATAGATAAAAAAATTAGAATATGTATATATATATATATATATATATATAACTATATAGTATAATATATATTAATATGTTCGAGATGAATAACATTACAAATCGATCTCTACATTATAATTTTCAATATTTTTTTTAGTAATCTCAACAATAATAACAGTATTTGAATTGTTTTTCTTTACATATTTTATTTTATACACTACTTAACAAAATAGATATATTAAAAAATTGGACATATGTATATACATAGCTAAATTAGTATAATATATATTAACATGTAGGAGACGAAGAACATTACAAATTGATCTCTACATTATAAATTTCATAATTTTTTTAGTGATATCAACAATAATAACAAGTATTTGAATTATTTATCTTTATACACTACTTAATCAAAGTGATAGATTAAAAAATTAGACATATGTATATATATACCTACATGTTATAGTATATATATATATATATATATATATATATTAAACTAAACAGATACTTATATACATTATATACATATACTTATATATTAGAATAAGTATATAACATAACATAATTAACTATATACATTTACTTATGCAATACATTAGGTGTATAACATGACATAATTACATATACAAAATTATAATAAAATGCACTAATTGAGACATGTTATTAAAAATATTTCAGTAAATTTGTCAAAATACACCATCACATAAACACATAAAGAAATTAAAAAAAAAATTAAAACCCTATTTTGTTGTAAAACCCAATTTAGCGACGAATTGGGGTTTTGAGATTTTCTATACATTTTGCCATTTATTTATTTTTTAATTAAAAATATTGACTGTCGCAAAACCCTCGCAAATTGCGAGAGCCGAAAATTCGTCTCAAAACCCTCGCAAATTGCGAGAACTTTGCGACGGATGTTCAAAAATTTTTAAAATATTTTTTTAAAAAATAATCGATCGTCGCAAAGCCCTCGCAAATTGCGAGGGTTATTGCCGTCGCAAAATCCTCGCAATTTGCGAGGGTTTGCGATCAACGTTCAATTTTTTTTAAAAATAAATTACCGTCGCAAAACCCTCGCAAATTGCGAGGGCTAACTACCGTCACAAAACCCTCGCAATTTGCGAGGGTTTTGCGATGGAAGTTCAAAAAATTTTTTAAAAATATTTTTTTAAAAAATAAATTGCACGTCGCAAAACCCTCGCAAATTGAGAGGGTTTATTGGCCGTCGCAAATTGCGAGGGTTTTGCGATGGACGTTCAAATTTTTTTAAAAAATATTTTTTAAAATTAAATATCCGTCGCAAAACCCTCGCAAATTGAGAGGATTATTTGCCGTCGCAAAACCCTCGCAATTTGCGAGGGTTTATTGGCCGTCGCAAAATACTCGCAAATTGCGAGGGTTTTGCGACGGACTCGCCGTCGCAAAACCCTCGCAATTTGCGAGGGTTTATTAGCCGTCGCAAAATCCTCGCAAATTGCGAGGGTTTTGCGACGGACGTATCTGAAAATTTATTTAAAAATATATTTTTTAAAATAACTCGCCGTCGCAAAACCCTCGCAATTTGCGATGTTTTATTGGCCGTCGCAAAATGCTCGCAAATTGCGAGGGTTTTGCGACGGATGTACGAAAATTTATTTAAAAATATTTTTTTTAAAATAACTCGCCGTCGCAAAACCCTCGCATTTTGCGAGGGCATAAATACCGTCGCAAAACCGTCGCAAATAGCGATGATTTTGCTACGAATTGCGATGGGTATTTTGGCCGTCGCAAAACCGTCACAAAACCGTCGCAAATTGCGACGGTTTTGCGACGATTTTGGTCAACTCGCTACTTGTTTGAAAATTGTCGCAAATTGGTCGCTATTAGCGACGGTATTGAAGCCGTCGCAAAAAATTCGTTGCAAATCGCGATTTTTCCTGTAGTGACCCCTACCTTCTTCTCGGTCTACTTCAATTTGATTAATCTTTTCTTAAAGATATTAATACTTTTAATCAATTGTTATAGATGGAAAGCAAGATTGATAAGTAAATTAAGGTAGATTTAGCATCAAGTTAGACTATGTTTCAAAAACTTGCAAACATATGCAACCTGAATCATGCAATTCTATATCTATCCTAATTAATTCAAAAAACTTGCAACTCAATCACAACAAATAGATGCTAATAGCAAATCAACTTAAAGACCAATCATGGCAAATCAATCAATAGTTAACATTCCTGGCTATTCAATTATGTAAGTTAATCATGTTGACCAACTATAGAAACTCAATACAATTGATATGAAAAGAAATTTGGAATTACACAAATACTAAAGAGGTAATCCTTGTAATATCATAGATAGAATCTTTAATACATACATCTCCAAGTATCTAAACCCAAATAGCAAACATAGCCCCAAAACATAGATAAAAACATAGTTGTTTGAATACGATAGATACTAAAGAAACCAGCTACTTGGAAATAAGAAAAAATAAGAGAAAGATAGAAAGATAACGCTTAGAAAAGCCCCACAATCAGAAGTCTTTTTACCTCCTTACCATTTCCTCCTTTCCTAGCCTCTTTTGATGCTTTTCTCTCAAAGTATTATGTTTTTGGAGAAGTATATTTCAAGATATCATGAATTTGGACATCCTTTACCTTTATAGAACCCTCATAAACCACATTTGATTGAATTTGGGAAGCTTGCACTGCCATTGGATTTGTTTAGGACATTCTAAACTCTTTAGAAGGGTTACACGGCTTGTATGCACAGGTTTACATAGAAGCCTTGCACTAATTTTGAACAAAAATTCTTGCAGGAGGCACGAGATCACGCATGACCATGCAAGCTGGTTGTCTCCTACCCGTGTTTATGGTCGAACGCAATTTTTTATAGTTTTTTAATATTGCATTTTTTCTTGGGATTTATAGCCTTAAGTGAGTGTGTTTCACTCCATCTTACCGTATTAATCCCCTACAACAATTTTTTCCTTTTTAACTCAAGAGAATGCAACTAGTTTTGAGCATTTACATCCCCTTTTATTTCCTTTATCACATTTATCTAAACCCAAATTTAAGACTAGTTTAGGTAATTTTTCAACAAAAATTTGCATATATACCAAATTTATACTTCATCACATCACTTATATAAATCTTTCAAAGACAGGTTTCATTCATATAGGGTTAGATTAAATTATCAAGACTTAGTTATCTTCAACTTAATATAAAAGTTCAACAAAAATCAACTCAACTAAATAAAAATCAAGAAAATTTTCAAAGTAAAAAGAGAAGAATTGTTTCCACTAATTTATTCATTAGAATTCTCTAATTTCTTTTATAAATTTAAAAATTTTCCAATATTTGCCCAAGTCTAAATCATGCCTAATGATCACATAAGAATCTTGGAAAAAGAATTCTAATTCGACATTCCCACACTTAAACCAGACATTGTCCTCGGTGGATGAAAATAAAGCAATTAAACATAACCTAAAGGGACCAAGCAGATAACGGTGTAAAGAAAATCAAAACTTCCAAGCGCATGCAATTATATGAGTGCCTAATTTTCATAAATAAATAATTTCTAGAAGTTGTGAGTAAAAATTTTGGAAAAGAATTTGCAAGTCCTACATTCGCACTTAAATAATCCATCATCCTTAATGAAAGAAAATAGAATAAGAAAGTTCAGTAAAAAAACAATCAAGTTGATAAAGGGAGAGGACAACAAAAACTTCCCAAGAACAATGTTGTCATGGATTGCCACATGCTGATAAATAAATATGCTCCAAAAGTTGTATCAATTAACATCCATAAGAAAAGCTTGAAGGCTAGATAGTATAGATGTTAGAATTAAAAGCACATGTCCAAAGAAAGGAATCCTTAGTAGAGATAATAAAACAAAAACTCACCTTATACAATCCTAACCTGGACAAGAAAAACACATGAAAAAAAAAAAAGAGAAACAAAGACGCAAGCAAAAGTAAAGGATGAAAAATCACAAAAGCATCAATATTTTTTGAATAAAAAGAAATATGGCATACGTAGGATACTACACAGGCATGCACAAACTGGTACAAATTGTAGTGAAATAATATTTGCCTATTCACGGCTTGTTGCATGTGCATTCATCAAGCCGTGCATACCTACTGTGGCTTTGAGAATTTTTTTATTGAAAGCATGACAAGGTTGAACAGCCATGCAATATAGCACAGCTTAAAGCACGGCAGTGCCACTGGCCATCCAACCGGTCTTAGAAATTTTTCGGAACGTTTAATAAACACAACTTATGACTTTCAAAATCCTTTTCCAATCTCATAGTTTAGGCCTTGTGCAAAAGTGATTCCTTAACAAATTCTGCACAAAAAAAAAAATAATAATAATCACAAATACTCAATCAAAAATATGTTGTCAAATCACTTATTTGATGAAAAGAAAAGAAACCTAACCTAGCAGTGATAAACTTATCAAAACGAAAATAAGGACTCAACATGTGATCATATCACTTATGTAAAATAAAAAAGGACTCAAAGAATGATAGACTCCCTTAGGTATAGCCAATTATCTTATTAGTAAGGCATCAATTGTAGAAAACTCAAATTAGGCAAAGCAACTCTCGCAGATGAGTTACTTCTTCACAAATCCTTGTCTCAATGGGATTGAATTTAGAGTCTTAGAAATGTTCGTCATTCGCATCTCATCTTTCCATTTTATTACATTCATACACCAAGATGGAACAACTTCAAAAACAAACAAAGACAAAAGTTAAAAGTAAAAAGAAAAATTAGACATCAAATGAATTAATCATGATAAACAATCACAAGAATCATTCCAAAATCAAAACAAGAAGATAGAGTTCCCCGGCAAAGGCACCATTTTTGTTGAAGGAGAATCACAACGTTCAAAATAGGGTAATTTAAATGTTGCCATCATGCACTTAAGAAAAAAGAAAATTATAAACCCTTCTCCCTAAGATATAATATAGTATAATAGTGAGTAGGGTGTCGAACCCACAAGGAACTCAAGAGAAGTATATTCTTATATTCTCTCCTTATCTAAACCTTATGGATAAAACTTGTATAATTAACTTAAATGAATCTTATGATGTCTTGAATATAAAGTAAATTGGGTGGAAGAGAATTAGGAAACTAAATAAAAATAAACATAACAAAATTATGAAACTAGAATCTAAATAGGAAAAAAATAAAATAAAATTTTCAAGACCAATTGAGAAATTACCAAATTGTTAGGCATATGTCATGAAATCGACTTATAAACTTATCATAGTAAAATGATCACTCTAAGTAGTTAATTTTAGAACTCTTGCAAAACAAGTAAAATTTTTTATCCTTACAAAAGTGGATTAATCTCTGTCAAACACTCCCAATTAACCCCTAACCTTCTTCTCAATCTACTTGAATTTGATTAACATTTTGTTAAGGGCATTAATACTTTAATTAATCAATTGTTATAGATGGAAAACAAGATTGATAAGCAAATCAAGACATCATCAACATCAAGTAATAATATATTCAAAAAACTTGCAAACATATGCAACTTAAATCATGTAATTCCCTATCAATCCTAATTAAGTCCAAAAACTTGCAACTCAATCAAGACAAATCGACGTTGTTAAAAAATTAACCTAAAAACCAATCATGACAAATAAATCAATATTTAACATTCCTAGCTTTTCAATTATGTAAGTTAAATATGTTGATCAAGCATAAAAGCTCAATATAATTGGTATAAAAAGAAATATGGAATTACCCAGACACACAAAATGTATTCCTCAAAATATCAAACACAAAATCTTTAATACATACATCTCAAAGTATGTAAACCCAAATTGCTTAAATACAATGCAAACTAAAAGAAATAAAAATCTTGAAAATAAGAAAGAACAAGAGAAAATTTGAAAGATAACACAGGGAAAGCTCACAATTGCAAGTCTAATTGTAAGTATTGTTTCCCTTGTGTAGCATAGAGTTCTAATGGTAAGTATCATTTCCCTCGAGTAAGGAGGCTAACAAGTACCCCAACTTCCATTCTTGTTTTTATTGTTAAACCAAATCAAAATAAATATTTATATAAACAAAGGTGACGAATTGACTAGGGAGTCTGCCAACCCAAACACACAAGAAAACTTACTCAAGGTCCCAAAATCATCCAAGGAATCAGAAAAGAAGATAAATTATGTGTTCAATAGAAATCTCTTAAGTTATATGGATCCACCTCAAATACTCAAATTAGCACAATAAAAATCTAGATCTTGCACCCCAAGAGTTGGTGTCAAATAAGGTAGCTGCTTGAAAAAGACACAGTTCATGAAGAAAAAGAAATAATCGGTGCCGGTTCACAATAATAATATGTGACAGATCCATTTAATAAGAGGAGGCAGATTTTGTTCTCGACAGGCACCAGAACAAAATAAAAGGACTCACTGGAAATAACAAGTGCCGTTCCAAGGACTAAATAGGCGCCAATCACGTACGGTTGCACAGTAGATTGTTATAGGACTGGTGCCAGATGAATTAATAATAGGTACTGGTTATTTCATAGATATGATTTCTGCTATTTTTTAAATCACAATTTTTTGGGCTTCCCTTGAGCTATAAATAGAACTTTTTTAGATATTAAGAGTGGCCACCAATAGAGAAAAACACCCCCACACACAAGTGTGAAGATTTCAAAAGAAGAATAGACGGTTGCTTAAAGAAGGCTTGGAGAAGATGAAGAAAGAAGCTTGTTAATGAGTCTCTTTTGTTCTATTTTCTTTGTTTTCACTTTGGCAATGTGTATTTCTTTGTTTTAATTATTCCTGAAGGGTTAAACCCTTGTTAGCTTCTTGTATTGAATATGCCCTAGGAAACTTGGATTTTAATTTCTAATGAATGATTACTTGCATTTATTATATTGGATTCATGGTTTGGTTACTCTATTTTAAAGAATTCGAGAGATAGGGTTAGGAGTTGAATGCCAAGCTAATGGGTTCAACATGGGTTTTCCTTACATCACCTCGAGAGAGGGGCTGAGGGATTATAACTTGGTAATCATTGGGAGTTGATATCGATAGCGGTATTAGTTACTTCTAGAAATTAGAGGTTTTGTATTTAATGCTTCTTGGTCTCAATTGGGAAGGTAGAGACACCCTTCAAATTTTCCCAAAAATAGGGAGTCTCTAACTTGAGAGAGAGTGTGTGGGTTTTGCATTTGTGGCCTCTGCCAGTATTAGAATTGAGATTCAATTATCTTGGGTTGTGTTTAGTATATTTGGCAAAATTTGGGAGATTCTTGACAATTACACGTCTTATACTCTTTTTCTTATCTTTGATTTTTGCATGGCCAATCTTATGTGGGGTTGTGTTGATTCTCTATGTTCTCCCATTATAATTACTTTATTCTATTAATGTGTTAGGCTAGACAATAGAGGAAGAGTTTGTAGTGCCATCTTTATCTCTCTTCTAGGGATCTTCGATACTTACCAGTAAAATACTATATTATATAATGGGTATATATGCCATATATGTTGGGATGTATGCCCTCTTAGACTAAGTTTCTGATGTAAAAATTGAATGTTTTAATAAAAAAATTTATTTTCAGAAATTGTTTGTGAATTTACAATTTTATTTGTGTACAATTACGTTTGGAAAAGACCCTTTGTGTTTAAGTAAGTGGTCCATGTGAATGGATGTAACACCCCACACCCTAGGTACCTAGATAGGGCAGGATGTCACCCTGTCCAAAAGACCACTAAAGGACCAGGGGTCTTTATAACAAGGTACAAAATAAAACGAAAACTGCTAAATAAAATTAAAAGGATAATTCCATTATATCTGAAAGCAAAACTTATACAAGTCTGGAAAATCAAAACTAACAAGCGTCTCTTGAAATAAATTCAACCACAACTAAATAAATAAATTGGAGCTCAACCCTAGCTTCGCCCCGCTCACTGAAAGCAATCTCCTGAAATCATGATTTAAAATGTGTGAGATTGACATCTCAGTAAGTCCCGTGTGTGCAAATGTCAGTTAAAACCATTTCATGTATGCAAATTTATCAAAACCACAAAATCGTGTTTGCAAGCCAATCTCATCAATAACCGTCAAAAAAGGAGCCTTGCTCAATCAATCCAAAACAGTTCACAATAAATCATTGTTTCATCACAACCATTATTCATTAAATAGGGATTAGCAAATGATTCAACAATATAGTAACATAATCCATATCATGGTTACCACCATGATAGCTTCCCAATGTATTCTTTCAACAATGGGTAGTGGGGAATTCACCCACCAGGTGAGATACTCCTCCATCTCTTCACCTAATACTCCGGTTGTCCAATCCGGGTCATCAGTATCCACATGGACCAATAGGCTATCTCGGACCGGCCTGACTAAGTAGTACTGTCGCCTCTCCAAGTTGAGTTTATCTTCTGGAGGTGGCCACCTGCCAGAAGACTGACTCTTACTCTTCGAAACTAGTACTACTAGCCTACCACCGCTGAGTACTCAACGCTCCCCGATTAGGGAAGAATCATTTTTCCCTTTCTCGAAAGTCTTTGATTAGTTTGATTGCAAAACGTGGTTTTTCGCAATAGCGTTTCCAAATCGTTTAGTAAATATGGTAAGAAATCATTTTGATGTTGAACAATTAAAATTTAGCAAATTCGTTTTGAAAATAGAACATCCACATTTCCAATCCAAGTCTCACAACAATCCAGTATAACTCATCATTTTTAGTTAAGGCTCAATCCTTGTGTCAAAACATCATATTGACATCAATTCCAAATAACATTGTAAAAATTGCTTGCAAACATATAACTTGTATCAAAACAGTTATGCAGGGACTTACCTGGATATATCACAACCAAATCCAACTCAATCGATTGCTCTAATTTCCTCTCCTTTCTTATCTAGAGCAAATAACCCCGCCATTAGGATTTAATCATTCCACCCATTATTTCATACAACATGACTCTTCAGGATTTTATTACTTACCTATTGCATCCATGGTATTTGATTCACTAAATCACATATATAACTTTCCTTTACGATTCTATTGATCATGGCCATGCATTGATCTAGATCAATTCTTCACATGACCTTTTCCATATTAAACTAACATAAAATCATTATGAATAGCCCCATAAACATTAAAAGATCTCATCTTTTGCCTATTTAGCATGAATCTAGGTTCATCATGGCTAGATACATCAATGTCCTATCTCATACATGCTTTGTCTATGGCTTTCATCAACATGTTCATCAATCTAATATATTCATGCGTTCATACCAGACTCCATAAGCATCCTTAAGTCAATATTTTGAAGTTTAAGACCTTGTAAATCAATAAAAATAGGATCTTGATTACCTCTTAGTGATTTAGACTTAAATCACGGCAACTCCTTGTTGACTAGCTTGAGTTCGATCACTAGTTGAAGAGTTTGGATCGCTTGGATGTCCTTGATCAAGAATCCCCAAAGAATGGGTAAAATCAGTCCCTTATGATCGAGATTTAGGATAAGAAGACGACAGGAATTGAAGAGGAGTTGATGAAGAGTTGAGGAGTTGCTTACCTTAGAGTTGGTTTTCAGCTTTGATGGAGTTTTGGGTGCTATTTTGGTCCAGGTGTGGAGGAGGGTTGGCGGCTGGAATTTCGAGCAATGGAGGGTTTTTAGGGTTTGTTTGAGGCTGATTGATGAAGGAGACAGGTTACGCTGAGGTGCTTTAGGGTTTAGGTGTTTGAAGAAGTTTTGGCCTTACTAGGGTTTCTTGATCAAA
This sequence comes from Voacanga thouarsii, assembly GCA_026120185.1. NCBI lineage: Eukaryota > Viridiplantae > Streptophyta > Magnoliopsida > Gentianales > Apocynaceae > Voacanga > Voacanga thouarsii. The sequence continues at coordinate 175,120 of JANUWF010002534.1, forward strand.
ACAGAAAATTGTTCAGCTTTGGTGTTCTCTAGGGCTGCCGAGATTTTGGAGGGGAATTAGGGTTGGTGGCTGCAGTGTTTGTGTAGCTGAGGGTGCTGAGATTCTGGACAGGAAGAGAGGAAAAATCTGATGGGTTTTGAGTCCCTATAATAGCGAAAATAGGAGAGGAAGAATGGGCCTTTGTGCAGCTGTTTTTCTGCTTGATAGCTAGGGCACTTTTGTACAGATTTTGTGCTGGAAATTTTAGGCAGAATAGGTGTGAACAGTGACGAAAATTCTGAGGGTCTAGGGCTGAAATTCTGGTTTCCTTTTCGCTGAAGACAAGTCCTAGTTGGTTAGGGTTTTCTTGGCCAATCTTAGCTAAGGTTTGGGAGTGTTTTAGGTAAGTTGTCTTTACCCTAAGTGGCGGCTACTAGAAGGGAGTTTTCCAGAAAACCCTAGAGAGGAATTAGGTCATCTAATTAGGAAATAGCTATTAAATAGTTATTAGGAAATAAAATTCTGGTTTCCTATTCATGCCTACTGAAATTTCCCCTAAGGCTTCGAAAATTCCTGGATTTATCCAAGAGATAAATACTCCATTTAATTTCACTTCCAAGTCTTTTATTTCCATTAAGAAAATATTATTTGAAAGAAGATAAAATATGGGAATTTATTTTCTTGAAAATAATACCTATATGCTTTCTTATATATGCTTTTCTTTACTAATATATTATTAAAATTCTCTAAAAAGTTATGATAAGATATTAGAACAAACAATTTAATTTGTTCTCAAATATTTTATAAAATTTTCAAATAAATCACTCTCATAATTTATTTTTCTCTTCTTAGGAAATTAATTTCGTAATGGCTAGTCTCCTAGAGATTTCGGCCAAACTAGGGAAAATTTAGGGAAGGAGGAAGGAAAATAAGAGAATGCAAAGGATTTGAAATTGCTAGGATTCAAACTCAAGCCCGTCAAGGTTTAAATGCTCTCCCCACTTGCTTTGCCCTTTTTTTTCCAATAAACTCTCCTCAATAAATGAAAGCTCAAGCAATCAAACTATTTCATGAACAAATTAATTCATGCAATCCACAACCAATATTTTCATGAAAAATAATTCAAATCATCAAATGTGGTATAACTTAATATGACATGCATGACTTTTCCCTCACTTACCCAAGACGGTCTAACATGGGGTATTACAATGGAGGTCTTTCACAGTAAGGTATGGATCACGGGTTACTTAACACATAAACATTCATTCTTAACTGATTGATGAGAATGAGAATCTCATCATGTTTAGGTTATTATGTTGTGAATTCTAAATGGGGAATGGCTTATCTTTAGCCAGTAAGTGGTCCACTCACTTCATGACATAAGCGTATTTTGAATACACAGAATAGGACCTATAGTAGTGGTTTCTAAAAGTACTATATGGTAAAAATCTAGACTACTACTGTTACAGCGTGGACTAGTACTCTACGACTTGAGTATGAGTTGGTGGTCTAATGAAGCTGGAAGCATATACTTTGATATGCTATTGTTGAGGTTCTATCGTAAGGCCAATATATTTGCATGTTGGGTATGTGTGACTAGTTAGTTAAGACAAACTTGTACAAGATAGTTTCTATACTACATCGCCTTTTGTGGTTGTCTGAATAATCTAAATATCTAGGGCCCTGGGAAACATGACTTGGATGTTTGCTTTAGGGTAGCTCCCTTGGGAAGCAGAAACAATCCAGGAAGTCATAGATCATTGGACTAGAGGCATAAGAATGGTAGATGTCATTTAGAGAGGTGTTAGTACACTTCTTCCTCTTTGAATGTAAAGTGATGTATAAAAGGGTATTTTAGTCATTACACCTGTAGGTCAGAGACTTTGCTAACACAACACTGTCTTTGGGGTCAATATTTTCTTATGGTGATATTAGGAAATATTTAAAATGCAAAATATAGCTATTTATATGGCAATGATATTTTGGTCATTTTAGTAGCCAAAGCAGTATGTCTTTTGGTCCCCAGTATAGACCGTGACTCCTAATTAAATACGGGCTAAGGAATTGATCTTAAATTAAATGAAATTTATTTTATTTAAGTAGCCTGATTTAATTGTTGGGCTAGAATAAAATAAAGGTCCATGGAAAGAGAATTGGTTAAATTAGTTTAGTGGGTTAATTAATTATTCAGGGCTTTGCCCAGTTTGAATAATTAAAGATTGATCTGGGACTAAACTAATATAGGCTTATTTATTGAACCAGTTTATTTGGGCTGGAAAATTAATTATTAATTGGGCCATTTATGTGGTTCTAATTAGAATAATTAATCGAGCCTAAAAGGTTAAACTAAAAGTCCAATGGCCCTGTCCAGTTTAACCTAGGGTTTTGTTTAGGTTAAACAGAAGGATTGGAAACAACGTAGTTGACAGAACACACATTCCCTGGGATGGCATCTTCTCTATGAAAAAAAGGCCATACGTCTCTCTCTCTCTCTCCAGAAAAAGATTCCTTAGTCTGTAGTTGTTCACCAAACGGATTTAGGCTGGCCATATACTAGAAGATTGAGAGATTGGCATTTACCTACATGCAAAGACGGAGTAAAAGACTTGCAGGAATCGCACTAGAGACTTCTACCAGTAATGCTACCCCGGTAGTACATGTTCCAGTCCAGTCAACTCTTCGAACGAGAAAAAGAGGTAAAAAAATTTGTAACCTTGGAGTCCGAATAGAGCCAAACCGATGCCGGCTAGGGCTGTCGGAGTCGGCCGGCCCTGTTCGAGAATCCCCTGTTCTTGTTTTTTTTTTTTTTCTAGTTTTTTATCTTTACTTCCGCTGCGTGCCCTGTGTTTTTCGCTTCCTATGCCTTCAATATATGCATTGTTGTGTAAGTAATATTAGCATTTTATTTAAAACTTGATTATTAGGTTTCTAGTGTGTTGTAAAGCATGACTGGTTCTAGTATTCAGTTGTGGTGTCTATAGGTTATATAGTGAAGATACTACATTGGCATATGTATTTATATAGTGATTTAGTGTATCTCTTGTAAAAATGTTGATTTGGTCAATTGAATCGTTGTGTTGTTGTATTAGCATTAGTGTAGTTCTTGGTATGTAAATGTTTTGGTTTTGTTCATAGTAGTTGATCTTACATTTTGGTAATAACCTTTGTGTACATCTTTTGGTGTTTGGTGATTAGTGTTATTATATGTATGGATACTAGTGAATATTGTTCCCTAGTTGATTTAATTAGTTATGATTACTAGTTGTGTCCTAATTGTTTGTAGTTACTTTTGTATTAGTTTTCATTGTGTACTATTTATTTTTGGTCTTTTAGTTGTTTGTATTCATTTTATTGCTCTTTCTTTGGAATTTTGTGTGAGATTGTATTTGTTATTGTTTTTAAAGGAACAAAGACTAACTGGCACCGTTTAGTCCATATAAACAAGCGTCGGTCAATTTCAGAATAACAAAGCCGTTGAGCTACTGGAAAGAACTGGCACCGTTTCTTACCTTCAACCCGCATCGGTTATATCACACATTTGGACAATAAGCTTCAAGATATCTGGGAAGTATTGCTTACTTTTTGCTCTATATTTTGTTATTTTGTATCATGTAAATATGTTTGTACCATATATTTCAGACAATGACGACATTATCCTATTTTAGTATGGGGGATAGGTTGAGTAATTTTTCATGTGCAAGTTTTTATTGATTATTTTGAGAACTTTCTTATTTTTGGGCTAAAATTTTTGTTGTTGCATTTAGGCTAAGTTTTTTTTTTTAATTTTTTTGCACTTTTAGGTTAACATTCAAAATGTTTTGGTATATGTGTTAATATATGTTAATTTGGTGGAGTTATTATTTATGTTTTTGTTTGGAAATTCTATTTAAGACTTGTTGAGGAGAGTTGAGTTTTTGTAAACTTATATATTGGGTATGACATTAGCTATGTCTTATGAAGTAAGATTAACCTTATTTATTCCTTTGAAAATATTGTGACGCTTGAATTCTTTGGGAATGGATGAAAACATTGTAGTGAAATATAGTGTATGGATTGTCAGCTTATCTCTAGTTTCGTGGCATTCGCAAATTACTTATTTATTTATTTGGTTATTCATTTATTATTTATTACATCATATCATACAAAACTCCATTTGTTTGTTGTATTTTTTAATACAAAGGCAAATAGGAGTAAGAGGTAGATTGGTAAATGCACCTACTGAAGTGAGAAAAAAAAGACTCAAGGAATGCAAAGTACATGTCCTATGATGAAAAATAATGTGTGATGAAAAAGAAAAAAAAGAAAAAAGAGAATAAAAGTAATAGAAGAAGAAGAAGAAGAAGAAGAAGAAGAAGAAACAAAATTTCAAGGGATGTAAAAGAGTATTAAAATCAAAATCATTATAAATGCATTCCTCTGTAGAAAAAATAATGAAATTTGAGATGCTTTTTTTGTTATTCCAAGTTAAAATGTATTGTTGTATCAAAGTGAATGTGGAGTTGTAATTTTGTAATGTAAAATGAATAATGTTGTAATGTATTGTTATATAGTGTAATGTAACATGTGTATTGTTTGTACTATTTGTAAGCCACGAAATTAGATTTAGCCAGTTGGTCCTAACTTATATAAAACACGTTATTCATATTCTTGACTGAATTGGTAGAGGGAATCATATTGAATTGGCAAAAACCTGTTGAATTCAACTTTGATATTCTTAGTTGTGTCTAATTTAATATATAGGTATACATGGGATTAGCTTGGATAGATAAGCGTTGGGATGAATTCTAAAGTAGAGGATAAAGTAATATCTTTATCATTTTGGCATTATTTTATATATGCTTACTTGTTCTTGTTATTTTTCCTAATATGCTATGATTTAATTAATTCATTTTATTTGTAAACTATTTGTTTGTTGGGGAAAAATTGAGGTTTACTTAAGGACAAGCAAAAGTTTAAGTGTGGAGGAGTGATGAGTGCTTAAATTATACATATTTTGTATATAATTTATACTGTATTTGTTGGAAAATAGTGCCTAAAAGACTATTAATTTCCACACTTGTATATTGCTTTGTGTAGGATTGAATAAAAGACAACTTGAAGAATTATAACCGGCACATGTCTTTTGTGCTTGAAGGATTATAATCGGTTAATGGTTTGAAAAGCCATGGACTAGCTACTTCATAATAGTTCATGAAGAAAAAGAAATAACAGGTGCCAAATCTATTTAATCATAGGCGGGGGTTTTCTTCGCGATAGGCAGTGGAAAGACTAACTGAAAATGATAGGTGCTGGTCCACGGACTAAATAGGCGCCAATTATGTACACATGCACACTAGATTGTCAAAGAACAAGTGCCAGATGTATCAATAATAGGCATCAATTATGTTTGTAGATCGGATTTATGCTATTTTTTTAATCACAAATTTGAGGGCTTCCTTAGGCTATAAATAGAACATTTTTAGACTATTGAGAGCAGCCACCAATAGAGAAAAACACCCACATGCATAAGAGTGAAGATTTAAGGAGGGGAATAGAGGGTTGCTCAAGGAAGGCTTGGAGAAGATGAAGAAAGAAGCTTGTCTATGAGTCTCTCTTGTTCCATTTTCTTTGTTTTCACTTTGGCAATGTGTATTTCATTGTTTTAACTATTCTTGAAGGGTTGAACCCTTGTTAGATTCTTGTACTGAATATGCTCTTGAAAACTTGGATTTCAATTTCTAATGAATGATTACATGTATTTATTGTGTTGGATTCTTGGTTTGGTTAACCTCTTTTAATGAATTCAAGAGGTTGGATGATGAGTTGAATGCCAATATAATGGGTTCATTCTGGCTTTTCCTTAGATCGCCTCAAGAGAAGGGTTGAGGGACTAGAATTTGGTAATCTTTCAAAGTTGATATCGCCTAGAGATAGCAATTAGAACATTTCGTACTTAATACTTCTTTAGCTCAATTGGAAAGATAGAGATATCCTTCAAATTGGCCCAAGAATAGGAAGTTCATTACTCAAGAGAGAGTAAATTTTTTATTCATAACCTCTGCCAGTATTTGAATTGAGATTCAATTTTCTTGGGTTGTGTTTAGTACTTGGCTAATTTTGGGGGATTTTTGACAATTACATGTCTTATGCTCTTTTTCTTATCCTTAATTTTCTCATAGCTAATTTTGTGTAGGTTTGTGTTGATTTTTTAGGTTTTCCCATTATAATTAGTCTATTCCATTATTTTATTAGGCTAGATTACAGAGGAAAGTGTGTAGTGGTATGTTTTTCCCTTTTCCGAGGATCTTCAATTCTTGCTAGTAAAATTCTATGTTATAGGACGGGTATACTTACCTATATGTGCGTTATCGTGGGACTAAATTTGGCAAAAACTTAATTTGTAGTATAATTTTTTATAATACTTCCTAACCAAAATATATACCCACAAAATGCGCGTCACTACCCCTTTGCCAAATTGTCTAAATGAAGGCCTTTAAAGAAGTATTTATAGTGTCAGCCTCAAAAGCCCTTAAAATTGCAGAACAGTGTTTTCTGCAACTCCAACCGGTGCCTATTATGGTCTTGTACCGATGCCTGTTATTTCCAGAAAGTTTTGGCCATCCTTTAGCGTTGAACCGGCACCTGTTGTGGTACTTATCTAGTTCCAGTTTAATTACCTTTCAGCTCCTTTTTCCTTACTTTTCATCTTATTTGTTCAATAAATCTTCTACCTTACAATCTATAGAAAATAGGGGAAAATTAGGAGAAATAAGTAGCCATCGAGTCATGAATCTTAAACAACTATAGTGCAAATGACATAAAAATATGGACATTTTAGGCTCTCATCACTATAAAGGGACATCGAGGAGTAACAGGAGGGCTCTCATCATGTACACTCACGATCAGATGCATTTTAGCAACATGAGCTTTCTAAACTTCCATCAGCTTATTTACGAGAGGCTCTGTGACCACAGGCAATGATTGTTTATTATGTAATGCTAGGTTAGGTTTTTTCGATATCGATGGTGGCATTTTGAAGGATCTTGCACAAGGATTAGGATTTTTTAAAACCTGCACCGAAGGGGTGATAGCATTAGATATGTAATATTATCAATTATGAGGCAATGCATTCTAATCTGAGCTATGGTTTCCTTACAAATCATTAGCAACATGGTAGGCTAGTTAAGAATCAAGAACTAGCTTTGCAACCCACTTCTTACTTAGTGGCACATCATTCTTAGATTGTTTCCAATTTTGACCACAACTAGAAGTAACATGCCTAATCTGACTACAATTCTTGCAATATAAATGCAAATTGATAGAGGTTACATTTTGAGAAAACCCAGAACTCCCCTTAGCAATCTTGATTCATCTGAACCTCCACAATAACCCTAGCCACTCTAAGTTTGGTAAGGTTAGCTTTAGCCTTATCCATTTTTTTATTGTTTTCCAACAACAACAGCTAATATAAAACGAGCAGGTTTGTCAAATAAATGTATGGGCAAATGCTTAAAGCTTATCTAAATTAGAACTACTAAAGTCTTAGAAGGTATTCAAAAGTTCTTAGTCCACTTCGAGATATGCATTCATAACCCCATTAAGTACCATGTGTTCCTGAGCCACAACCGCAAATAAACATCTTCACAACAAGGCCTCAAAAGAACATGGCTAGTATCTAGCCAATTGATAGAAACATCTCTATGGAAGCCAATTATTTGAATCTCCTTACTATGAGACGACATTGACAATTTTCTTGGGAAAATTTTCCTACTAGAGCATAGCGAATAGGATCAATAAGTGGATGGCCCTTTGAATTAGTGAACACCACTACTGGCTTTCCTTTTAAGATGACAATGCCTTTGGTTTCCAATAGAAGAATCTAGAACTACTTGAAATAATCCGGTAAATGATTTCTTCCCCTAGGTACTAGGTGGTATAGGAGGAAGAGGCAGTTGAGATAGCAGCTCGACCACCATGGTTCAAATTTAAAAAATAGTTAAACAAATAAGAGAGAGAGAGAGAGAGAGAGAGAGAGAGAGAGAGAGAGAGAGAGAGAGAGAGAGAGAGCATCTAGAAAATAAATTTCACTTTTAAATTTTGACGAATCTTTGTAAATCTAGAGAAGACCTTAGAAGTCAGTCTAGTAAAGATTATATGCAAGAAAGATGAATTCATGACAGAAAGGGTGATGTGAGCTCTTTAGGGGTTGATTTTTATGTGAATTTCACGACTAAAAATGGGGAAAAATTTAAGACTAAAATGTCGATTAAAAATAATGATTTTATGTAGAAAACACATGCCCAAGTTAAAGCACTAGAACCCTAGGCTAAAATAAAGATCCAAGAACTCAAGAACAATGAATCAAGTCTTTCAAATCACAATAAAGACCCTTGGTTTAGCTAAAAGCCAAGAAAAATTGAAGGAATGACATAGGCTACTAATTTGACCTCTAACAAGAACCTTAGATTGTCAAGAATTTAAAACCCAACATAGTAAGCTATTAATCTATCCAAAAAGCTTTATAGACTAGATTCAAGGTTAGGATTAGGCCCTAAAAATGGCCTTGATGATCATGTGAAAACCCAAGAGTAATAACCTCTCAAAAGCTCTCAAAAAAATTCTTTGATTCAATTTCATATGTAAAAGTTACAAATGAAATATTATAATAGCCAACTTAACCTAACTAATAGGAGATGAAATCTTAGCCATCCAAACTAAAAATAGGTCTAAAATCTGCATATTATAAGATAAAAGTCGTCAGAATTGAAAATATAACAAAACAAAACAAAGACAGAATTTTAGTAAAACCTGGTAACCAACCCAATCACAGCCAACACTGGTTGGCCTTAAGAAACTAGCACTGGATGCTCACTGGCTAAAGGCCTTTTTATTCTAGCAATAAGCCGGTGCTAGTTTTCCTGTAAGAGCTAGTGTCAACACTTTTGTACCTTCTTACATGATTTTTCGACTTTCAACCTCCTTGCACGATCTCTTTGTGCTCCGCACAACTAGTTGTTTGAGTTTGAAATTCTTGGTACTTCTTTGATCCTTCATTGCTTAACAAATTTCTTAATATTGATCCTTTTTTTGTCTTCTTGAAGGTCTTTCAAACTTCTTTTTAGAATCGACTTCTTCACAATCTTCACATTCCTTGGCTTGGTGGCTTGTTTTGATTGAATCTCCAATTGAAAGCCTTCATAATTTGACTTTTCCTTGGCACCATGGAATATGGCTTGAATCTTTATCTCCCTTCTTTAGCTTTGGCTTCATGCTTTGGTGGATTCCTATCAAAAGAACAGTAATGCTTTTAGGAAATATGAAGAAGGTAAAATTGATGTGCTAGTCTGCTAATTCATTACAAATACAATATCTATGTCACATCTATAAAAAGCGGTCTTTGTAGCAAAGAAGTAAGAGCGAGTTCCCACAACATTCATTAAGAAAAGTTAGGTAAAAAGCCAGAATAAGGTTCATTTTTATTTTCTTTGAAGGTCTTATGCAAACTATATCAACAAACATTTTAATAATTCATTTCTAGAATGTTTGTATAAGAGATTCAAGTTTGATTGCTTCTAAAATACTTTTCTTCTAAATGGAGCTTGAATCGAACAATACTTTGGAGTGACTACCTTTCCAAAGGAAAGGCTTTTGAAGTCAAATGGTGACCCATCGAGTTGCTGCAATGATGGCTGTTGGAAGATCAATCAGGATGGTTGACATCAACAATGGTCTTCTATGAGTTTGACAAAAAGTGTACTATGCCGTGTTCTGTTAAAGTCCACTAGAAGAAATTGGTGATTTGAGATAAGTATTGTTCTTGTAACTTTTGTTAAAGTTTAGTAGATCTTTTTATTAGTCGTGGGCTAATAGATACAGGCTTGTTGATTGTCGAACTGTGTTACCAATTTGTTGTGTTTGTTAGACTCTTTACATTTTTGTTTGTTGAACTAACGTAATTATAACAAGAAAATTCGATTAAGCCATAGGAAGTTGACATTTCAAACCACAAACATTTTTTTATAATACTATTCATTTCACCATTACATTGTCTATTACTAAAGAAGATATACATATTCTCAAACCTATATTTATTGGATTTATTACTTAATTCTTTAGATAATCTTATTCCATATTTATTGGTAAGTATACTTTCCCTTGAGTAAGGAAGCTAACAAGTACCCCTACTTCCACTCTTGTTTCATTGTTTAGCCAAACCAAAATAAAGATATAAACAGAGGTGACGAATTGACTAGGAAGTCTGCCAACCCAAGCACAAAAGAAAACTTACTTAAGGTCCCAAAATCATCTAATGAATCAAAGAAGAAGATAAGTTATATATTCAATAGAAATCTCTTCAGTTATACACCCCCTCAAATACTCAAATTAGCATAATAAAAATCTAGATCTTGTACCTAAGGGTTGGTGTCAAATAAGGCACACTCTATCTCTCTTGAGTTATGAGCCTTCTACCTTTGTCCACCTAATGGGTATTTGTACCTTACTAATCAAACACAAGGGAGTATTAAAATCAACAACCCAATGTTGTTGAAACTTCAACATGGAACTTAGACAATCTGATGACATTGTTTTATTTTCTTTAGGAAACAGCAATAGTAGCACATTTGATACGGGAACAAAATTAATGATAATTTGGAAACCAATGTTCCGACGAAACTTAG